>CM061532.1:270004559-270335351 GCA_030545055.2 Neoaliturus tenellus
ACCAAAGATAGTAGCAGTGGTAAAAACAAAATAGCAGACCAATACAGCAAGGTGTGATAGCCAACTATGCTTTCACTACCAAGTACACCTGTTTCTATACACTCAATACTGCTTAAAAGAGTTGATTATTAAAACTACCACCATAACGGTCCAGTGGCCTCCACAGTTATATTTCTGTCTTCAAACTAACAGACCTACCCTACCAACTTTCTCTCACTATTCTAAAGCTGTACTAGTTTTCACAGCTACACAATTAATTATAATATCATCTACAAATACTCCTAAAGTTTGCTTTAAATACTTATGTAATAAAATAATATACTATTTAGTATCTAAACCCCAACATTATAAACATCAATATATTTAACATTCAGTTTCTACCAGGTCAATTAAAACACTCATCACAATAAATATTATACATTTAATTTTTTAATTTTAACATAACCCACACTTAATACATTATTAAACACATTAAATACAACCTATTTACAATATTTTTAACATGTTATCAATTAAAATAATCATTACCTATTTAAAATCATAATTAATTAATTTTTTTTATTCAGCTCCACCGCTCCACCAATCCTAATAATCCTTACTGTCGTAGCACATACATTTTGGGTACTACTTACAATTCCACTAAAAAATAGAGGTCGTGTGTATGTACGTATATGAACCTATACACCGAGGTATGATTGGCATGTACTCTACAGGGAATACGCTGATTGCTCACGTCTGATGTGAAAAGAATACTTCTTTAAATAAGTTATATGAGTCGTTGCCCGTCGACGGATACAGCTCCAGTCATGGTGAGTGCAGCTTAATTCAGATAGCGTAAAACATGTATAAAATTATGTAGACTATTTTTTTAAATTGATATTTCCTTCCAATTAATTAGTTCTTTTACATAATTAAATAACTTAATCAAAACTTATTTATTTTCATCCACCAACTACAAAACTGAGTAGTTTAAATGGTATAACACTGGATTATTTTTCTTTCAGCAAAAGAGTAATACATTATAATTATATACCTTTTTAGGCACTGGCCATAATGAACTAAATCCCTCTTTAGTGTTTTCTTTTCTACTGTTTATAACAAGTACCTCTTGTGTTAACAATCAGCGGATTTTACGGTTGTAAAAAAAATTATTGCAAGGGTTTGGAAATTTCGATTTTTGTAAATAAGGAATTAAGATTTAAAGTAAATAAAACCTGCTAATATAGAAAGGTTAATTTTTATTTGGTACAAATCGCATGTCAATCGGTCCAGTGGAAGTTTCAAACAGATTGTCCATAGGATAAAAAGTTTATTTTTCATTTTTGACCAATTAAACGTAAATATTTTCAAGATACAGATAAAACCTGCTAATATAGGACCGAAAGCTTTTGTTTTAATACAACTCCCATGTAAATCGGCCTAAAACAAGTCTCAGACGAACTGTCCAAAGGTGTTTTTTATCTTACTGTTTTAACTAGGCCTACATAGATTCAGCATCCGTTTCTCGAACCCTAGTCACAACCCTCGGCTCCAGGTAGCGCGAGGGTGCTGTTGTTGATTCGATTTGCCAACTGTCATTAATCGATCGGCCGGCTAATCCGGACCCGCTTTATTCGATTTATTCCATCTCCACCGACTACAATTTTCATCTGCAAAGACAGAAATTAACTTACGCCCTCGTGTTTTACTTCGCGCGAGAAGTAATTTGGCGGGAACTAGGTTCGCTTCACAGAGAGCGGGATTGAAAATAAACAAAGAACCGCGGTGCGAGACGCGAGTTTTGGTGCTGCACTCCGCGGCGAGGTTTGGGTAACCTTTGTGCCAAACTAGAGTTGCAATTTTTCATTCTTAATTTTAGAATGCTACTCATTTTACAATTTGCGTGTAGTATATATTAAATATATGTGAGAGAAATCTGTCTGTATTAGTTTTACTTGTACTTTACTAAATTTGCAAAATATCGAGAGAATATTGCTTTTGGGGAGTGGTTTGAATTTACTAAGAGGAATATTGGTCTTAGATATCACTGGTTCTGAAACACTGATTCTGAAGGGTTTTGATTTCTTACGTGGGAATATACTTTATTCCATTAAGTATAGGATTTTATATTTATTTTAAACATATAGGGAAGAAAAGACACACGCTTTTTAACCTAACTTTAAATATTGCCCACCTTGCAATATTGCAGGCCCGGAAACCAACCACCAATAATTTTAGTTGAAGTTATGTATGAAGTATAATTTTGAAATTTCTCCAGGGGTTTCATTTCTTCATAAAATCATTTAGGCCTAATAAAAAAATTAAATAATAATTAACTAAATTAATTAATATTTTAAAAATTTATCTTTCAAAAATGTTTTATAAATTCGTTACACTGTTTAATTTTCTAATAAAAAATTTGAGGTCAAAAATTATAAAGTGAACAAATTTTAGCAGCACCTCTATCTCTGCATGCTACAACCTTCTTAAGAAATTTTAAAAATATACTATAATGGGAACCAAGTTTGTGTTTTAAAACATGTAAAAAGAAAAATAACTATAAAATGCAGAAAAGCAGCTTTATACAACGTTTAATATCCAGGAATATTTTCAGGAACTGTCATGTTATACCCAGCTATAAATATTTCTATAAAAATTGGCTTAAAACTATAAAAGGATGTTAGTAACTAAAAAACTTGAACAAATTTATTCAAAGCTATAAAAAATAGCAATTAATATAATTAGCATAAATTAAAAACCGGAGGTAAATATTTTACCTTTATTTTTTTTGTATATACCCTCTTAACCATTTGTATCATAATCTTTTATGGATATAATGTTTTATGATATAATAATTAAAAATAATTCAACAGGTAAAAACTTTTTATGTCTTAAGATAAATCAACTCAAACAAATAAGAACTACAGTAAAACTTTATCTCAATTGGTCTTACTAGTTAATTATACATTATACCTAGAGGCCGAGCATTAAGTCGGTAATCTTGTGCAATTCTTTCGCAGCAATAATTTATTGACAGATTCACATGAGGTTTGATTGGTTATTTATTTTAAAGACGAGGTCGTCCTCCCAAGTCACTCGCTTTTAAAATTGTATGGCTATATGTCTTAAATAGCTGCACTCTGGTATCAATTTGAACCAACTCTATCATGTGGGTTTTTACTTCTTCCCTTATCAGCTGAATTTACTATCGTTGAATAGTTTTTTTAGTTTTTACTATAAATTACATTTCTAGTATTATTTTTAGTCTCTTGCTTTATTGTTATTTATCTGAAAAAATCATATTAATCAGTATAAAGTAGGGTTAAAAACTAATAAATTATATTTTATGGTAGCATTCAGTAATTCAGAAATGGCTACATACAAAACTACATGTTGAAACATGATCTTTACATTGACGAGCTGTTTTCAAGATTTCTATATTTTTATTTTTAACTCCATACCAGGGGGACTGAGCTTAACCTTGGTAAAATTATTACTTTCGTTCTCACACGAATCTCGTTCGCTCCGCTCACTCGCCCTCTTCCATTTTAAAGACGAGTTCGTTCGCTTCGCTCACTCGCCAAGCCGACGGGTGGTGCACTTTGGTATAATTTTCTTAAGCTACAGGTTAAAGATGTAACACATTGGTTTATATTTACAGTTATCAGCTGATTTTTGTTCAATTAATAAAATCTTCATAAGGATAACATAAAAACTTTGAAGGGCTCTAGAACGAAACCCGGATTTGTCCCAGCCATGGGACCAGCTCCAATCGATTTCTGGTGGCCAAAACCCCAATATTCAATAAAAAATCCTTGGAGCGAAAAAATTTTGCCCGTACAAACATTGCTTGTTTTAGAGTATAAGATAAGACCAATGGTAATATTTTTAGATTTTCAATTATAGATTATAACGAAATAAGAGTTTTGCCAACAAAGAGGAATGTACATATATTTTTTATCCCAGAACTAAGCTGTGTATAACGCTTGGAGAATCATCCATACATACATACAAACACACTTTACTAATATTAGAGTACAGGATAAGTTAATCACAACCATGGTGATAATATATAGAATAATCAGCCCTTCCACAACACAACAATAACAACTTGCTCCGTGATTGCCAGTGTTACCACTGTGGCATTGCATAATAATTTTAATCTTGCGCGGTTACTGCACGTGGGCGAATATCAGCTGTTTAACAAACGAGCGGATGTTCTGACGGGGGGAGGGGGCGGGGTTGTTACCACCAGCTGATCGAGATAGCCCAATTGTTGGGACAATTTATTAAAACAGATGGTTGATATTTTGGAATGGTCAGTAAAAATTGCTATTTCTTATTTTCATGTAGGTTACATGTATCATTTTCTACAGTTTCATCCTTAAGATCTTCTACCTTCAGTCTCTGAAATAAATTAAGTGTAAAAATGTTGTGTACATGGAAATATTTTCGTTTAGGTAAATAATTTTGGGAAAAACCAATGCGTAAAATCTTTATTTATAATTACAAATACACTAATTTGTATCGTGAACTTAGCCATAAAAAATTATTAAATATTATAGCCTTAACTTATCATAAAACAGTTTTTAATGCGGTTAACGTTTAAAATTTAGTATAATGACTTATGTTTAAGAGAAATAGCATGAAAATGATAGAATATATACAGAGTTGTGGACAATTTTTACCATTTCATCTTACTTCGTTTTTATCATTATCATTAACATTAAACTTTAACGGAGACAAAACTGTTTTTAATTTCTTTCCATGAAATAAGATGATTCCTCTATGTTCTAAAACTCTAATTCGATCCAGAGTAAATGTAATTCAACACACAATGTCATTTTCAAGTACGTCCACTACTTCATACTTGCATTAACTCCTATGAAATCGATAAATAAAATCGTAATCAACACGATTTGGATGCATTTGAACACCGTATAGGCCTATGATCCCCCGTTTATCCATGGTCTGTTCGCCATTAGGAAAGTTACCATGGATAATCGTCCAGTTGGTTATCCGGAGTTATATTACTATAATGGAGGCATTACCCAGGGCTCAGCATGGGCTCGTGTAATCCTGTGATTCTGTATCAATTTGCCACCCTATCCTACGTGATTATCGGCAACAATAAGCCCTTGTATCGTAAATTTTCTGGTTTATAATTTATTTAGCCAAAATGAAGTTGTCTTTCCAATCCCCAAAAACAAATATTTTTTATATTAAAGATTGGTAAAATAAATACTTTCATCAGAAAGCACCACAACTTTATTTTAATAGTGGAAGCCCTGTTCTAAAAATGACCCCAATAGGTAGCAACGTGATTTAGATAATTATCTATAAAATGATTTAAAATACCAATGGCATAGATGCACAATAATATAAATAAAATTGAAAATGCAGCGAAGCACAGTTATATTCATTCTGAAACTGTACCTTATTCGTAAATACCAAAAAAATTATTGTAACCCTTACATAAAGTTCTGTTTGATAAACTTTTTAGATTTAAAAAGTTGTTAAAACCCTATGGTTTTACTTTAATGTTTATTTGAACTTATCTTACTAAAGAATGATGTATAAATGAGAATGTAAACACGCGGCTGTAAATTCGGTTTGCGTTTTTCGCAATTAATTTCAGTCACATGACGTTAAGCCCCGATCGAGTAACGTGCTAACTAACGAACCAGCTTTATAATTAGCTAAAATCAACAAAGAGGTGATATCATAATTTTCTGTATGAAAAAGAGTCGTAGAAATCAATTTCATACATGCGAGACATAACCCAGTTGTTTCTCTAAACTGTGTAGTTATAAAATCTCTTATTCTAATATTTAATTATGTGTAAATTTTTACACTAAGTATGACTCACATTTACTGACATAGCTTGATTTTTAATATAGTTCTAATTTTCTGTTTAATTTACATAAACAATAAGTATTTGGTTTTAAATATGATATTGTGGAACTTTCAGCACAATTCATGGTAAAGTACTCATAAAACCACAACTTTAAAACTTTATTATGAACTTATTACTAATACTGTCTCCTCCGTTAGACCTTTAAGAGTCATCTTCACCCCTGGGCTAGTAGCCCATTTTGCGCAGTCGGCAATGTTAATCATACGGCTTTTAATGCAAAACATGGTATTTTATTCCCATGTTTCGGACGCCGTTTCTCAACCGATTTTCTTTAAACTTGGTAAGTGTTTAGTTGAATAGTTATATTAGGTCCCTCATATCTCGAAATTTTGAAAGTTAAAAAATATTACTCTCTGTGACGTTGCAAAGTAATTTGATTTTCTTTACTAATATTTGTTAAATTTTTAAATTTCGAGGTATGAGAAGCCTAATATAACTATTCAACTGAACGCCTACCAAGTTTAAAGAAAATCTGTTTAAAAACGGCGTCCGTAACAGGGGAATAAAAAACCATGTTTAGCATTAAAAGCCGTATAGTTAACATTGCGCAAAACAATGGGCTACTGGCCCAGGGTGAAGATGACTCTTAAGGGCGCTTTCTCAAATTCACTTTAACTATAAACTATTTTAATCAAAATTGACCATTAATATTGAATTTAACTATTTTCAAGGTAAACTTGTTTCGGCAAAGCGCCCGGCATTTCTCAAATTGAGCACGTTGACACAGAGCAAATATATTACCAACCATGCAAACCAACCGAATGTCCAAAGTGACTATATGGTTTGTTGCTTCGTAAATTAAGTTTTGCATGCGTCACATAATTGAAGATTAGCTGGATTAACCATATTTTGATTGATTGTAGTTATGATATAATATCTTCCAAAATGCGGGTCAACAAATAAATCTACAATGATCGCTTCGTATGTGAATGATCACCACACACGTTGTTATTGGTTATTTCGTCACTAGGTACTGAAATAAATAGCATTCTTTATTTGTCACTGGTGTGACAATATAAAGCTATTAAATTTTCTTGGAACTTTGTAAACCTGGTAGTTTACAAAGTTGTGTTTTTTCACACGATTGCGTCTACCGCATGTGCGTCTCCGACCCTGTGTGATCTCCCTGTAACGATTACATGTGCGTTCACTCACCCTACTCGCACCCTACGCACTCACGTACCCAATTGTACGCACTTTAAGCTGTCCAATTTGGATCCAAACTCAATCATCATGTGGACGTGCCGCCACCCCATGGTTGATGTTCGGGTTTTACGGACATCCCCAAGCATGGATTTTATGATTTTCTCTAACTCCATGATCTCCGTGAAATAAACAACCCATGAGTTTCCAACCTCTAAAAGTTCGAAATGAAATTTATTTTAAAAACTTCTTGGGTGATTTCTTTTTTGTTATTTTAATAGACTCAGGTAAAAATGATTGAATTTCCAAAGATAAGTTTAATATAAAACTTTGTTCTTGAATCATACGGTACACGAACAAAAAATACAATAAAGATGGACAAAGTGTTATGAAAATAGAACACGTGTTGTTTAAATTATACTACACAATGGTGACATAAGATAATCTGAATGGAGTTGTAGTCGGATATATAGATTTAGTTGCTATTTAAAATATAACAAATATATTGCACAGATAAGCGTAGTTTAAATACTAGTTTAAAAATAAGCGGAAGTAAAAGATGAGTCTCTGTAGTTCAAAGAAATGAAATAGTCAAAGAATTATTACTAATCGAGCTTTCCTTAGTTTTAGGGGATTCAATATACAAGTTCGAATTTTTTTGAGAAGTTTACATTCCTAGTAAAAAACAAAATATATTTTAATGTATTAAATATGTGCATTGAGTGATTGGAAATATCAAAACGCTTCGTAAAGTAATCATCCGTAACTTATTAATAAAATTATTGAAAACATTCTGGCAATAAAACAATTTCGAATGTGGTTGGTTTCATCTAAGTTTATTTATTTATTTTTTTGTTTTGTGTATCTACACCAGTGGCATTTTTTAACGTTTTGACGGGGAACGGTCCAAACCCCAGTCTTGTTACTATCTAACATCGACCAGTTGTTAGAAAGCATCATTAATTAATAGCCCAATGACAAATGGCAACTGGGTCCGGAATCGAACCTTTAAAAAGCTATTAAATTTTCTCGGGATCGAACCGGCAACCTTTGGATTCAAAGGCGAGCATTATAACCACTCAGCTACCCAGCCAGTTAAAAGTTATAGGTATATAAAATTCTTTTCTTTAATTTAAACCATTTGTATATCAATCTATTGACTTTTATATCATAATGATATTCACCTATTTATGGTTTTACTTAATTTTTCCGGTACGTGTGCAATTACAAAGTAAGCGATAGAGGTATAAACGTGTATAACTTCAGAATACGTACCAAACAGAAATTAAAAATGTTTTAACTTATCAAATTGATAAGTTACTTCTAAGACCAGTTTGACAACTAACTGTCTGTGACAAAATCAACGAGCATTACAAAATAACGTTTCGTAAAAGTTTTAATATTCTTTAAAATCGTACTTTGCACAATAATGTGGAATATTATACTAGTGCATATATAAGTACCCACCAGTACGACTTGGTACTCCTAGATTCTTAATTGCTCTCGAGGCACTACGATCATTATTTTTATTATTGACCTCGTTTAATCAATACTAACTGGGTGGTAAAAGTGCTTGGATCATAACCCTGACGTCACCAGTTCAAATCTGGATCACATGGAATTTGTTATTGAAATTAATAAGCTATTAACAACTGGTCGACTTAAAATAAATAAATCAAAATTTATTAAAACTTCAAAAAATTTAACTAAATGTGAAAATATTACACTCATACAAAATTTACAATTGAATTTTACGATACCAATATTCGAATAAATTTATCTACATGTATTTTGTATAAGGTGTTTTGGTATACTTGACACATCACAGACACGATCAATAGCACAACATTAATAATGTTTAGAATAGTCTACATTTGTTGTAAAAAAAGAGAAAAATGGTTGACACATAAATCAACAAAAAGAGTAACGGTCAGCAAATAACGGTGTTAAAGATATGGGCATATCCGGACACGAGGACAAACATGGCTGTCAACTTCCGGTTTCGGATGAGTGTTCATCTCTTACTCTGTGTCTCACCCTTTACACAACACTGCTTTACTCTATGCACTTTATAAAACTGTTTGATAAAAAAAACTAATGACTGTAGTGACTTTTGTCATTTTCGCTCTTACTCGTATTTTTAATAGTTTACAACCTTATGAAATGTATTTTTATGATAGTGTTTTTAGTTTTACTAGTCTACTTTTTACATGAAATCGAGCAATATATTTTGATACAGTACAAAAGTTACATTTAATTCTAAATCAATGACATCGGACCAATCCAATTTTGTGAATATCAGTAATCACCAAAAACTACAGGTATTTACAAGTTGTGCACTAACAGATGTTTAAAATGATCAACCGAATCCCAACGTTATTCTGATGGGAAAATGTCAAATGTAATTTGTGTTCTGTGTGTCCTTATTTTAAGTCCGATTTCATCAATTTTTTGCGGAAACAACTACAGACCAAGCCCTATCCAACGACACCAAAAACTAGAAAGTCGGTTGAAAATTGTAGAAGAAGTTCTCTACACAAATCCCTAAGCGTATTAAATAAGTATAGATATGATTACCCAAATATATTTCAGATATATAAACGCATTATTGGCCAAGAAAATTATTTGAAAACGAAGCAAATTGTCTTAAAATTTTAATTCACTAAATCTATGCAAAACTTTACAAAATTTAATATCCAAACTAATGTACGAATAGTTTCCCGAAAGTTTTCTCTGTACAAGAACGGACTAGCAGAATCTCATTACTTTATAGTGTTGTTAGTAGAGTGATGTCACTATACATTGATAGTTAAAATAACAAAACCATTATTGAAACCTTGTTTAAACCTTAATTCCATATTTATAACAGTATATCACTGCTCATATAATATTTTATGTAGTCAAAAATATATTTAAAACGTTTGTGAAACTTTCACACTATTATTGCGCTGCTTATTTTGCAGGATCGTCAAGTACTTATGTCGGTAGTAAAGTCTGTGAGGGCTGTAAGTTGATTAGAGTCACAATGTGCTTCCTTGTGCTGGCTGTGTTAATTACCAGACTGTTGCAGTTATGGGACGACAACTTATGACTGGGAATTTCTCACAACAGGAATGCATTCCTCGCAAATTGGCATACGACCTCTTCCTTCTTTACTTATTAAAATCTCCCCATAGCAAAGGGAACCAACCGAAGAATATTTAGAACATTTTTTCATGATTAGCCATAGTTTACTTTATGTATTTTATCTTAAATAATAACCAGTTTGTTACTGATAGTTTTGAGTATAGTTCACAAGTATACGTAAATATTTTTTTTTAGTTTCTTACAAGTCTTGAAGGTAACCTACAACTTGGGGTAGATTTATATTTAGGATCGATTTAAAGACTGTGGATAAATGATCAAGAAGTAGAAATCATGATAAGGAAAAATGACATCAACTACAAAATAAACTCTATTCAATTAATTAAGAACCAAACTATAAGTATTCTATATTGAATTTATTTTTTTATAATAATGTTATAAACTGGTTTCCTCATTTTTTACTTAAGAGAAAAGCTTATATACTCTCCCTCACTAGGAGTGCTACCGATTAAGTCTTATCGTGTCTATGCTGTTGATCGTGATAGTCGTTTGGATTAAACGGATGAATTGGACGTATGGCTAGCGTATTGACTTAGGTTCAAGAGGTGATGGGTTCAATTCCCGGGCTGGTCATCAAAATTCGATGCGTTGGGACCGCTTCCAAAAAATGAGTTTGTGTTTACCTAGTACAAATCTCCGTAACGAAATGCCTCTTACATAGAAATGAGGAAAAATCGTAAACATCTTGACCAAGTGGGCCGGTTCATGTCTGCTCAGAATCACAACCAACAAGATGGTGCAACTCTCAAACGATTCAAGGATCTGAATAAAGTAAAATATGCGGCTGGTGGGAGGGTGCGAGTAAAATTAACGGCGGGCTTGCGTGGAGTTTGGTATTAGTGGATTGATTTGAACCGTGGTAAATGCTGATTTTGCTACTTTTTACTGGTATTTAGGGAGTGTGCTACTAAGCCAATAAAACCCTTAAAGACCTTAATACCCTCTTATTTTAAATCATTAAAAAGTCATTAAAAACTTTAAAATAGATCCAACAATGCTGGGGTGTTTAATTCGCAATTAATTAACGGTTACCGAGACCAATATCCCCTTATATTCGAGAGATTCAAGTGTTTGGGTCATATAATTGTAACAACCAATTGCCCACAATCCTCCATCAGCTGAGAGCAATTAACTGATTGTAAATGAGGCTCAGATGACCGCAACTGGTGTAAACTGTAAACTGACCACTAATGCATTAAACCTCCCCAAACCTGACAGCCAGATGTCACGGTTCCGGTAATACCCTAATATTCTAGTTTCGGAGTAAGAGAGTTTCCACGACGATGGAAGTGAAGGGAATATAATTAACCAGGAAACTCAGTTCTATACAAGGATTGAATTTAAATTATTTCAAAATGTGTAATGACGATAATTGGTTGCTAGGTAATGAAAACTGAGAACCAGCACTCCGGTTGTTTATAAAGTGAAACATTATTTGTGTTATCTTTTTATAAAAATTAAAAGAAATACTTGGTGGTTTTGAATGCATAGGAGTCAGCCGTGGGGTCTTAATTAACAGTCTGCTTAGAATGATGCACAAAATTGTTTTAGTACAAATTTCTCTCAGAAATACCTGAACTTTTGCTTAAATTTCGTTGTTTCCGTCTCCATGGCAACTCAGAAGGCCGACGTTAATTTGTTTGCAATGTATTTGAAAAATGCACTTGTTCTTGGGCTTATTTGAGTCCTTTCAACGTCCGCTACAAGTTGGGTACAAGTTTTCTATGAAAAAGTTTGCTTTTGATTTGTCGTCTTTTCGATCCCAATTATTTATGTTTTATTGTTACAAGATATTTTACTTTTCTACTGAGTGAGATAGAAGTGGGTGTCTATCCCCCATTTATGAAGGGTAAATTTATGTAAGTTTATAGAATAAGCCCGAATGAAGTATCGCACACCAAAAATTCATATCTTATAGATATCTAATCTATGAGAAATACAGTATTGAATTAACTTATCACAGGGTCTGAGATGAGACCATTGCTAAAGGCAACAACTGAGAGCAGTGAAGCGTCAAATTAACTTCTATCTCAATCGTCACCTCTTATACAGTGGGATACATCTTCAGTAATTAGTCCTCTTGCTTTACTGATCACTCTTAAACTCCTATTTGTGTTTTAGTACGTTTCAGAGACAAGTTATCCATTTAAGTTGGATAGTATTTTCTCGTCGGAATTGGGATAGAGAGTAAGTTTTAAATGATTTAATTTATTCCTGAAATGGCTTACAAGAATGCTTCTCAACAGATCCTATTGATTTTTAAGTATCTCATTTTAAGTCACCTATTGAATCTTTAGTAGAAATAGGGAATAGCTCACTAGCAATAATAACATAATGATAAATGAAGCAAAGTTTTAAGTGTACGTAAAATTAAAAGTCATAACAGTATACGATGCCGCAAACTTTACCTCAAATAGGTATTTCCAATCCAAAAATCAGGAAGCGATAAAATTTTGAACTAAAATAAATTTTAGAAAACTTCCGGGTGCAATTATAAATTCTGCAGGGTAAACATTTAGAGGTGTGGTTTGTAGCATATAATTCTGTTTATAAAGAACTTTGAATTAAAAAATAAAAGTAAATCCAGATGTATGAGTGTAACATTGTGGATAAAACCTAAAAGATTTTTGGAAATAATTTAAATAAATGTATTTAAATTTTAGGTAAGTCAGAATTAATTAATAAAATTAACAAGAACATTATATCTTAATAATAAATTGATCAGAAATTTAAAAAACCGTCCATGTATTCAAAAATATAATTTCATCGTACTGCATATTGAATAGCCATTAAATAAAATATAAAAGTAATGAATATTTTTAAAATAAGTTAATACAAATTTCACTATCTGTGTACATTTATGAATTGACTTCTATCTGAATTTAAATAGAGCTTAAAACAGCTTATATGTAAGTGGAATGAATGAAATGTCAAAATCTTGCATTAAATTATGTAGTATGCAAGTAGTTTTTTTTTTTTTTTTTTTTTTTTTTTACATTGGCTTGATTTGTTTTGGAATAGTACGATTTTTTCAGAAAAACTATTTTTGAGGTTTGCTCACGGAATAAATGAAAAGGTATTTGTCTGGGGTACTTTTAAAAAGTGTACTATTAAAACTAGATTGCACTTATACTGCATGTAATACATACGGTAAATATATTACGGTGGGAATTTGTGATCGATTTCAACCGGACACACCGATCATCATCAGGCCCAAAGAGAGAATGGCAGAACCATTCATTCTCATAATTCTCTGGTGGTTATGTCATTCTCTCTTTGGACCTGATGATGATCGGTGTGTCCGGTTGAAATCGATTGCCATTTTCCATCTTTTCAAATATTTGCAGTATGCATTATGCGGTATAAGTATAATATATTCGGATTGCAAAGAATGCCTATCATTAAAAAGCGTTTAATACTATTATACTGTATTAATAAGGTATAATAAATCTTTATATTATCTTTATTAATTTTAAAAATTTTATTCAATGAATTTGAATGTATAGCGATTTTTTTGGATAATTGGAAATGTGAAAAAAACACAATTAAAAATTTTCCAAGTCAAAAAAAATTGTTTAAGAAATTTACTTAAAAATCTTAAAGTTCTTTTTTTTAATCTTTTATGTAACTCAAAGCAATTCTTGAAAGTGAGTTTCATTAAACAGTTCTTTTCATCGAGACGCTCTTAAATTTTAAAGTCTACGCAAGATCGAATGAGTGCAACATTTTAAAATTTAATGCGCAATAAAACTAGCCTGGGGGAGTCGTTTATGGGTGAATCACATTATCTGATTGGCCAGACCCTTATCAGGTCTGAGGTTTGAATAGTGGGAGAGGCCTGGCTTGTTTGTTCAGAGAATGCATAATTTTTACTGTTGCAACAACGTCTTTGCATTTAGAAGAAGTATCTATCTGAGGAAATCTGCATATTGAGTATGTATATGAAAAGATTTTAAGTAAATATAACATTTTGTACTCCTTTTGATATTACTTTGTATTTTCAAACAAGTATACTTCGTTTATGTTCGAATGTCCTTCGTCTAATCATTATTAAACTTTCTGAAGTTTTCCTTTTAGTTTTAGTTTGGGGAAATTAGAGGTCCAAATTTCACCTCGAAGAAAATAATCCTGAATAGTTCCTCCTACTTCTCCATATATTTCTGGCTTTTGGATTTATTTATCTATTGTTGATCTTCCAGTTTTAATAAGCCAAGCTATAGTAAACCTTTTATGAAATTGACGTAGTGACGTATGTCACAGTAAAAGTATACGATAGAATTCTTATGTACCATTTGAAATAAAATAATATTCTAAGAGGCGAGTTAACAGGCAAAACGACGTCTCCTTAAAAATGTATAGGCAATTGATTGGCATTTTAACGAATGCCAGGTATATCTAGTTGGTGATGTGGAAGAAATTCTCAAATGATGTCATGGGGGCGTTCTTTTGAGAGAACAGTTCCAGAAAATTCCTATGTGACCTATGTAAATATATAATGGACTTCCCAGTATTTTAACCGAGTTAGGATTTGAGCGATTAACTTTGTTAACTTCTCTTAATGTGGTTTGAGCGTTTTAAAGTATTCCTACTAAATTATATTCTAAAGCTTTCGTCATTATACGAGAAAGTAGAAAATGCCTAAAAAGGTTATAGTGACCATATTACCTTGAAAATGTTGTTGTCACTTTCAAAATAAGTACAAGTAGTTAAAGCTATATAAAGTATCAAAATATGATTTTATCAATTAATTAATTCATAGTATATTATATATTACAATTTATTTCAAAGCTTAAGTAATAATTCTAATGGCTCTCCACATTTTCAAATTTTTGTAATCGCATTTTGTTTTCTTCAGTAAAGTTTCCAGATTACATAGAGCTCTATGTGCATCATGCATCAGATATACCAACAGCTAATACACTGTCAGTTGCTCCAATGTATATTTTTCGCCGCCAGGTTTACCAACTGTAAATATTCCCTGAATATTTCCCGGATATTCCCTAATCCCACGCTTCCACCTCACGCCTTCCCGCACAATTTCTCGTTCAGTTTTGATGTTTACGGTTTGCCAGTGTTTCCAGCAGTCGACGAATCAGTCTAGATCGCGAATTGATCGGGCGTTTTATTTATTTCACCTAGGAGCTCGTCCTAAATAATACCTAATAGAGTAGTTTGGTGTATAAAAAAAGTAGTAAAGAGTAGTAGTAGGAAAACGTTTAATGTATTATTAACATTTCTAAATTGGAGGATATGGAACTTTTTTTTTTTTTTTTTTTTTTTTGAGGGAGAGGCAGGGAAAATGCATTACGCACACAAGTGGCCAGCCTGTAGTGTGGGACTCCCCTAAAAAACGGGTTTACCCACTAAAAAACCTCCTCTACTCTTTAGGATTCTAACCTGGAATTGTTTATCACATTACGTCAGGCTAGGCCTAAATTTGGCTTACGCCCATGGGGCTCGCTCCTTATCCAGCTGTTCGGTCAAGGTATCTGGGCCACTTCGTGGTCCAAATCGGTTTTCTTTTCCAGGAGGATACCCCGGACGAACTGTGACAAACAATCCCAGTTGCCCTCATCCTCCATAATCTTTTGGCAGACCGTGTCCACCGAAAAAACACCGAGTTTTCTTGTGGCCTCCAGGCGGGGCCTTTCCCAACGCGAACAGCGGAAGAAGGTGTGTTCCGCGTCATCGGGAACGCCCGGGCAGTAGATGCAATCCGGTGAACCGGTCTTGCCCATCCGGTTCAGGTACGACTTGAAGTAGCCGTGACCTGTCAGGAACTGCGTGAGGTAGTAGTCCACCTCGCCATGCCGCCTTTCCACCCATGGTTGGACCTGCTCGATGAGTCGCGCAGTCCATCGTCCTCGGGTGTCGTGCTCCCAGCTGTGTTGCCACTGCTGGAAGGTTCGGGAGCGCTCTTCGGTTCTTGCCGTGTCCTTGCCGATCTCGCCTTGTCTCTGGTAAATCGCTTTCCTCTCCCCTGCCAAGAGCTTGACCGGGATGACTCCGGCGACCACCAGGACGGCAGGCTCGGACACTGTCCGGTAGGCGGAACACACCCGGAGCGCAGCTTGACGCTGAACCCGGGCGAGTCGCAACCTGTAGCACTCCTTATCTAGAGCGCCTGCCCACACCTCTGCCCCGTAAAGGAGCACGGACTGGACCGCGGACATCAACAGACGTCTTCTGCTGGATCGGGGACCCCCGACATTGGCCATCAGCCTACTAAGGTAAGTGACTACCTTAGCGGCCTTGTCCGCCGTACGAAAGATCTGATCCCTCCAGCTTAACTTGGTGTCCACCATAACCCCGAGGTATTTGGCGGCACGAGTTGATATGACCACCTCCCTTCCCACTCGGAGTGGGACGACGGTGTCGATCCTCTTCTTCGTGAGGATCACAATCTCCGTCTTACTGAGAGCAAGCGAGAGACCGTGATCGGACATCCAGTTGTTGACCACCCGCATAACTCGGTTCAACTTCAGTTGGGCCAGCTCAACGTTGCGTGCAGCAATGAGAGCTGCAACGTCATCGGCGTACCCAACCAAAGTGGTTTCCTCAGGCATCTCGGACCTCAGGAGGCTGTCATAGGCAACGTTCCAGAGATCCGGGCCGAGTATTGAACCTTGTGCGGCACCAGAAGTGACTTCCATCGTCCGCGTTCCGTCCCTCGTGTCATAAATCAGGCTTTGAGAGCGTAGATAATCCTCGATGAGCCGCAACAGATATGCAGGAATACGAAAGGTGTTGCGAAGCGCATCCAACATATCGACCCACCTTGCCGAGTTGAAGGCATTCTTGACATCAAGCGTAACAAGAAGCACTACTCGGCGGGAGAAATGGTTGTGGCTCTCGGCTCTCTCCACAGCTCTCTGAACTTCGGTGATAGCGTCGATCGTTGACCGTCCCTTTCTGAAGCCGTACTGACGGGGGCATAAGTCCCCGGCAGCTTCCACGGCAGAAGTCAGGCGGGAACGGATCAGCTTCTCGAACAGCTTCCCAGCCGTGTCCAACATGCAGAGAGGCCTGTGGGACGACGGCAGCTCGGGATCACCTTTGCCCTTGCTGATTAGTACAAGCCTGGCTGTTTTCCAGGGAGCGGGAAACACCCCTTCTACCAAACAGGCATTGTACATTCTCAACAACAAGTCAGCGTTGATTGAAAATACTTTCTTTAAAGCCTCACTGGGAATCCCGTCCGGGCCAGGAGCCTTGTTGCTCTTCAGGGAGAGAACGGAGGTTTCCAGCTCCTCGAAAGTGAAGAGTGGAACGTCCTCTACCCGTCTGAAGTCAACCGGCGGTCGCTGAGGATGTTCAGGAAACAACGCAGCGACGATCCTCCCCATGGTGGCGCCCTCCATGATGGAAGGTGGAGAGCGGGCGCCGAGTTTCTGCGTTACAAGTTTGTAACCCAGGCCCCACGGGTCGGAGTCAACGTCGTCACGAAGTCTCCTCCAGCTATTCGCCTTGCTCCTGTTGATCGCCTGGCGGAGAGATTTTCTCGCAGCTTTATAGGCCTCCGACTTACGAACTCTGTCTGCGGGAATTCTCGCTCTAGTGGCGGCTCGTCTAGTTCTTAAACATGTTCTTCTGAGTTCCGCAATCTCTTCAGTCCACCAGTAAACGGGTTGTTTGTCGCGTCGGGGTTTCCTTCGCGGCATAGACTGGTCGCAGGCCGAGACGATCAGTTCCATCGTGGATGTTACTAGTGCCTCGGCCCCAGCCTCACCAGGATTCCCCTGCGCTCCCCGAGAGATGACTTCGGTGAACTTAACCACGTCCAGTTTGTTGGTGTTCCACCGGCGTGACCCTTCCCGAGATGCGGAAACTCGACGATTTTCCTGATCATGCAGATCAAACACGATGTATTGGTGGTCGCTACCCGTGTAGTCCTCCACAACCCTCCAGCCAGAGATCCTCGGAAGGAGCGACTCAGACGCAAAGGTGACGTCAGGGATCGTGCCTCTCTGCCCGGGGCGCCGAAAAGTAGGTGTGTCGCCCTGGTTGAGGACGACAAGACCGGCCCTGGCGATGAAATCCAGGATGTATTTCCCCCGGGAGCTGGTAGAGGGCATTCCCCACTCGACGGCCCTGGCGTTGAAATCGCCACCAACGACGACATGCCCGGTGGTGCAAAGAACGCACTCCTCTAGGCTATCTATCTTGTCGCGGAAGTCCTGGACGGCCTCGTTGGGGGTGAGGTAGCAACTGAAGATTGTCACGTCCCTACACCTAACCCAGGCAAATCCTCGGCCGCGACCATGACTCCGCACCAAGACATCCCGCGTATTACGCGCCCAAAGTGCAGCAGTACCGAGGCTGTCGGAGATCCAAGTGTTTGGATCTCTGTCCCGATACTGTTCGCTGATAAGGAGCGCGTCAGCACCAAGTTCTCGGGCGAGCTGATCTAGAAGGTTATCAGCTCCCCAGGATCTATGAAGATTGGCCTGGAGGATGCGAATTACCGGCCGCTGCCTTTTGCCTGTTCAAGTGCGGTTCTGAACGAGGATATGGAACTTAGTATAATACAATAGAAAGAAATTGTTTTAAAGCTATTTATACTATGAATAATAAAAGATAATCTTTAAGAGAACTGGCTTTTAATTGCATTGCTTGGTTAACCCATGGACCAAAACTGAACTGGTAAACATTGCAACAAACATTCAAAATGTAAACAAATAAACAGTACAATAAATCAGCTGTTTAAAATATAGATGAAAGACAACTAAAATAATCATCTGGATCTTAAATACAACACGCTCCTTTTTTTTAAGTTCACTTGTAGACTACGTAATCTTGCAGATGTGCTGGAGGATTTCTTGTACGAACTGGTCGTGGTGATTTTGGCTTATTCTCACTTATGACGGGCGGTCGAGGGGGTTCAGGGGAAGCTTCTTTTATGTGAACACGGTCTCTTCGATAAGGTGTCTGATTTACCTCGACAACATATGACCTGTTGTTGTGTTTATCTTGAACAACTCCTTTGTTCCAAGGACTATCATCCCCTTTTAACTTTACAAACACAGGCTGACCAATCTCAAGGTCTTTTAGAGGTCTAGCCTTCTTATCTACCCTTCCTTTAACTGTTTTTTTGTTATCAGTAATCTTCTCTGGAACTTTCTGTACAATTTCTGGATGCAGCTGTTTGTCTGTGAAAGGAATTCCACATCTTGTCCGTCTTCCCATTAGTCTTCGGGCTGGACTACTGCCAATTTTATTAGGGGTGTTTCTTTGTATTAGAAGAGCCTTATATATGTCTTCGTTGTTCTCGAGGGATCTCTTAATTATTTGTTTTGCTATTTTGACAGCAGATTCAGCCTTGCCGTTCCCTTGTGGATGATAAGGTGCAGAGGTTGAATGAGAGAACTCCCACTCCATGGAAAACTTTGAAAACTCCTGGTTTATAAATGGGGTACCATTGTCTGTTATAACGAGTCGAGGAATGCCATATCGAGCGAACTGTCTCTTACAGCATCTAATAATGGTTGTTGCTTCCATGTTTGGTATTTCCTCTATTTCAAAAAAATCTGAATAGTGATCTACAACCAACCAAATGACCCTCTTCTTTTTATTTACCTCAATTTCGAACAAATCCATACTAACTATTTCAAAAGGTAATTCAGGAACATGAACAGATTGCATAGGCAGCTTGTAGTTGTTTGCTGAGTGTTTGATACATGTGTTACATTTCCTAACTGTGTTTTCAAGTTCTGTTATAATTCCAGGCCAAAAAATACAGTCTCTTGCAAGCCGTATACTCATCTCAATTCCTTGATGTGCTTGATGAAGTCTTTTAAGCATGTCGGGGCGTAATGATCGGGGGATCACAATGCGATGTCCTTTAAATATAAGACTACCATCAAATGTAAGCTCCTCTTTGTATTTATGGTATGATTTCAACTCTTCATTTCTTATAGATTTGGCATTTTCGGGCCAACCATTGAGAATATAACTTATTAGCCCTTGTGATATATCATCATCAGCTGTAGCTTTTTTAATATCCTCGAGTCTAGGGTCTGAAATAGGTAAGTGCTCTACATGATTTATATTTTCAATCTCAGAAGCCAAATTAATGAAGTAAACACTTTCAAATTCAACTGTTTCCTCATCTGGTAGGTGCAATCTGGAAAGAAGGTCGGCTATATAGAGTTCAGAACCGGGAACAAATTGTAATTTGATATTAAAACGCTGTAATGCAAGGAGCATGCGCTGCAAACGCTTAGGTGCTGACAGTAACGGTTTCTTCATTATTGTTTGGAGTGGTTTGTGATCACTTTGAACTATTACTTCTTGACCAATTAAGTACTGCTCAAAGCGCATGCAACCAAAGACAACTGCTAAAGCTTCTTTTTCAATCTGTGCGTACTTGCTCTCTGTTGCTGTGAGAGTTCTAGAGGCAAAACTTACTGGTTTTCCATTTTGAAGTAGTACTGCTCCCAATCCCGACTGTGAACTATCACATTGTAAAACAACTGGCTTAGTGCTATCATAATATTGGAGGATTGGAGCTTGAGAAACTAGTTTCTTCAGTTTATCGAATGATTTCTTTTCAGTATGTCCCCACTTGAAATTAGAATCAATTTTTGTCAACGATCGTAAAGGTTGAGCCACTGTAGAAACAGATGGTAGAAACTTTGACAAATAATTAATCATTCCTAAAAATGTAAGGACTTCTTTGACATTACTCGGTTCCGGCATCTTTGAAATAGCTTCAACCTTTGTAGGATCCGGCTTAATACCTTCATTTGTAAGAAAGTGACCAAAAAACTTAACACTTTTTTTGCAAAGAGACATTTTTTCTTTGTTAAGTTTAAGATTCTTTTCACGCAGTCGGATAAACAGTTGTTCTAGCTTTTCATCATGATCTTTTATCGCTTCTTCTTCTGTTTTTCCACAGCCATACACAAGTAAATCATCACACATAACTTCGACTCCTTTTAAACCCTCAACCACTTCATGTTGTACACGTTGAAAGATCTCTGGTGCAGGCGAGATACCAAAAGGAACTCTTTTCCATCTGTACCTTCCGAATGGAGTCCAAAACGTAGTGAGGTAACTGCTACGTTCAGCCAAAGCAATTTGCCAAAAACCTCTTCTAGCGTCAAGTGTGGTGAAAACTTTGGCATCTTTCAGATCAGGCATGATTTCTTCCACTGTTGGCATTTGGTAGTGTGGTCGTTTCAACGCCTTATTTAGATCTATAGGGTCAAGACAGATTCTCAACTTCCCGTTTTTATTAATCAGTAAAACATTACTGACCCAATCTGTATGTTTATCAACTTTGGCTATAACGTCCATTTTTTCAAGCTCTTCAATTGTTTCTTTTAGTTGTTCTCGAAGCTTAACAGGAACCCTTCTAGCTTGTTGAATAACCGGCCTGACGGATTCATCAACTTCTAATTCCACTTCTCCAGGTATCCTACCGAGTCCTTCAAACACGTCCAGATATTTACTAACTATCATTTCCGAACTCGATAATCCTTTTGCATTTGCTTTGTCAAGCTTGTTGATTATCCTCAAAAAACCTAGCTTAGAAGATGCTTTGTATGACAAAAGCGGAATTTGATCTTTGTCTACTACAATAAAACAAACTTTAAATAATTCATTATGACGATTAACTAGCAGTGTGACTTCCCCTTTTGGATTGGTAATACCATCTCCAAACCCTCTTATTTTGAAGCTACAGGGTTTCAGCTTCGGGCAGTAATCAGACAATAAATCACAAAGCTGGCTGTAACCAATAACTGAACACGTAGCTGCTGAATCTAGAATACACTCAGTCTGTTTCACTTTGTTATCGATTATAAACGAGATTTTCGAGGTAGCAACTCTATCAGCATGATCTTCTGACTGACTCAAACAGAAAATTGTTTGTTCATCACTATCAATATTACTTATAACATCAAGTTGTTTTATACTCCTAGACGAGCTTTTACAAACTTTCGCAAAGTGATTAAGCTTTTTGCAATTTGTACATTGCTTACCATAGGCTGGACAAGCCCTGGGCGCATGTATACTGCCACAATACATACAGGTACGATTGTTAGAGGTGGCATTCTTTGAAGAATACTCTGGTTTATGTTCAATCTTCTTTTGTTTAGAGAACTTTTTTAAGGCTTGAATATCTGCTGTTTTTTCTTTTAACAAGTCAGTCTTATTCGAGAGTTCATCTAATTGAGCTTTACTCAGTTCAGCACTTTTAATTTTGTAAATAGCATCTTGAAGCTTTAGGTGTTTGTCATCATACAGCTTTTCCCTGAGTTTGATGTTATTTATGGAAACACACAGCCTATCTAGAATGAATTCATCAGTCATATTAAAATCACATTTAGGACACTTAAAGTTGCAGTTTTTCCCTAAGGACTTCAACCTATCCACATACTCATCGATGGGCTCAGCTTGGCCTTGTATTGACATGTTGAAAATAGCTCTTTCATACCTGGTATTTAGCTCAGGAACAAGATATTTGACGATCGCATTCAAAACAGATTCGCAGGATTCTTTATCTTCTTTTGTAAGAGGAAAGTTTTCATATAGTCTAAAACATTTCTCACCAATAGCTGATAAGAGTACGGCTATTTTCTCTTCTTCAGGTCGTGATACCAGGCCTGATGCTAATAGATAATTCTCCCATGAAGATCTAAAAAACTTAACATTAGCTTTCAAATCTCCTTCAAACTCAATAGGTCTTGGCAATGGTATATTAGGCAGATAAGCGTACTGTACTGATGCAGTTTGTGGCTTGCATTCACCTATCAGTGCAGTCAGTCTTTTTACTTGCTCTTCTAGCTCATAAAGTCTTTCTTGCTCAATCATTGCTTGTATTTTATTGAAAGTTAACACGGGTCCTAATGTTATACACCTGACACCATGTTTTAAAGCTATTTATACTATGAATAATAAAAGATAATCTTTAAGAGAACTGGCTTTTAATTGCATTGCTTGGTTAACCCATGGACCAAAACTGAACTGGTAAACATTGCAACAAACATTCAAAATGTAAACAAATAAACAGTACAATAAATCAGCTGTTTAAAATATAGATGAAAGACAACTAAAATAATCATCTGGATCTTAAATACAACAGAAATAATTGAAAACACCCCTAAGTAATTGAAATCCTATACCCTAATACGAGTAAGGTATATTAAAATGCACATTTATCCAAAAAACGGCTCTATAACAATTTTCATTTTACTTTGCAAATTACTTACTTCGAAAGTAAAAATAATATTTATTTATATTTATAGGTCTCTATGCCAAGAAAACATGTATTTCGTTATAATCTTGAATTTAAATCCTAAAAATTTTAACATTTATCTTAAGGACTTTAAAATCCAAACAAAAGAGTTTTCGAAAAAGGTGCTTCAACTGTCAAAGCACGAACCACGTGCTCCAGTATAATCAAAATGAGTTTTGTTGTAGCTAGTAACTAAATTACTGAATGATACTATAATAAAATTAATTTTTTTCAGTTTTTAAAGCACTGGTGATCATGACAATTTAGTTAAAGACAAGGAAAGTAAGAGGATAAATAAATTATCAATTTGAAGAACTGAAATTAAATTTAAAAACAAAAGAATAAGCAACAATAATGATATCAGCTGTAACTATATAGGTAAATTCCACATGTTACAGTTTCAATAAACTCATACCAGAGTGCTGGATTATATTGAAATATCCCGAAAGACGAGTGAGCGAATCAAACAAGCTCGTCTTGAAAGAAAAAGCCTTTTGGGTTTGGCAATTTTTTTAAATATGCGAGCTATTTGTAATAAAATTTTACAATTCAAAAGACTGATTTTATTTTCATTGCCTGCTCTATATTTTTATTATCATAATTTTTGTTATTGTGCGTATTATGTTATGAACACGACACTATTATTTGTAAATATCAAACACCGATATAAAGAATTATTTAATTGCTGTATATATATATATATATATATATATATATATATATATATATATATATATATATATATGTTTTATGTGTAATTACGATTTACGAAAAAATATTCAATAAATATTATAACATTTTAAATATATAATGTTATCCGAGGGAAAATAAACTCCATCAACCCTCTTCGACCCACTCAATTTTCGACCAGCCGCTTTCCATTCTCTACCTATTAACCTTAATCCCAACAAGATCATGTTATTAATTAAGCCACCGAAATCGATCCTGCTAGCGAATGCAGATTGGGGTTTTTAAACAGCTGATTGTGGATTCACCAATCAGCTTTACAGCTGACCATTTACAACAATGTAATTGACTGCAACAATGCGGTTTATCAGCTGATCGCAGTTTGCGGCGGGTCTAATTGAATGTGTCGTTTCTGCAATCTGTTCGCGGTTTGGATAAATAGCTTTTAATAGAGGACTTGCTTCAATCTATATGTTAAACAGATGGTGTTATGTTTGTTTTTACAAACTATTCCTAAAAATTCTAAATGTGCTGAGTTTGTTTAATATGTACGTTTTAGTATTTTAATTGATTGAGTAGTTATATTCGTTCTATTTAAATTGACAGCTAATTACATCTTACATTATAAAATTAAAATTTCAAATCTGTGAGCTTTTAAGATTGAGTGATAGTTAAACATTTAAAATTATTGTTTTAATTAAAAAGAAAAAAACGATAATTTATTTATTATTTTATAAAAGATTAAATATTAGAATCACCTATAATTTATTGCTAAATTGTTAACATTTTTAACCTAGGCTATACCGATAAACATTTAAATTCCGCATTTCATTGGATTGAAATTATAAAATGGTGTAGGAAACCTTATTTATCTTATGATTTAGTTCACACTTGTTACAGTTTACCCTATACAATAACGTAACCAAATATCTATAAAAGAATCTCAAAGGTTATCTTAAAGGTATAATGTATCGTATAATATGAAGGTATCATACAAAGGAAATATGTATAAAAGTAACTAGGACCCAGTAATAAACTAATTAAAAAGTCAGAGAATAAATTAAAATATTAACAAGTGCACTTAGAATTTTTATTCAAAGGCAGTACCCGGATAACATTTTCATTTTCAAATTACAATAGCCTATATGAGCAATTTATATATATATAGCGGTGTAATCATGTGAAATGCACTTTTAAGCAGGTAAGTTTAGTTATTGTTAATAAACTATTCATTGTGATTTTATACTGTAACATGTCAAAAATAATATAATAGACGATTGTTTTATTTATTTTTTATTTATTTATTTTTTTTTTTTTTTTACTTGCTATAACCAAAAAGATTATAAAAGCTGTAAGTAACCAATTGAATAAGATACAAAGTAACATTTAAATAAAAGTAATACAAATTGATCTAGAAAAATTATGTTAGAAATTATGTTAGAAACCAAAAAGACACACGGTACTTTTTTTGTTATTTTTTACTGGGTAGCATTTGGCATAGAAATGATTTACTTCGACCTCTCTGTTGTTCGACATCACTAACATCTATTGAAAACTGTAGGAGTTATAAAATTATTAAAATATTGTAGATATAAAAATTTAAACATTAAAAAAATGTTAGCGTTGAACAAATATTTTATTCATAAATATACGTAAGCTGATAGTAAAACTATTTGATGAAAATGACAAAACAAAAACAAGTGGTGTCATACGACTCGAAGCGTGCAGCGGTGGATGAGGGGATCTGTTCACGCCGGAAGTGGTTGACAGCGGAGTCCGACCCACACCGGAAACGCTCACATCTTTGACTCCCGACTTTGAAATGCTCTGCTTTTCGCGGGAATTATTAATAAATTGTTGTGATTAAATATTCAATGGAAAATCCCGAATATTTTGTATCTACACCAAAAATCTTGTTATTGAAAATTGGCTTTCCCAAGTTGAAATATATAAAAGATATGATTAAGGAAGGATAGTAAAATAAGGGTAATAAATTATATGTACAGAAAAATTTACAATAATTCCTATATACTTAACATAAAGCGAAACTAAGCTAGATCTTTACTGATAAAGTGATATATGCCACTTTCTATTTTTCAAACAGAAACCCAGACTATTCGATCTAGAATTTGAAAATACTGTACTGAAAATCACCTATTTTTCCCTTTTATAAAATATAAGCTTACAAAAAAAAACCAGTTTTTATAAAAATTCGATAAGTTTTTTACTATAATAATGATTTTAAAATTTAAATAGTTATATTTCTTGTCTCGTGTTTTCCAGTTTTTCAACTTTTAATAAATTTAAACTTTTAAGTTACGTATAAATGTTGTGTTTATTATTTTATTTAGAGATGAAAATTTTACCATGTTTAACTTATTTTTAATGAATGGACCTAAAAATATGGTTATCTGTGGTATAAACCTTGCATGTCATTGCCAATTTGGATGCGCCACAATCTTACATAACATCCACGAACTCCAATAACGGATTTTCGAAAAAAATCATATTAACGTTTTCGATTACATAACTGTACATCCCCACATTCGGAAATTGGGAGGTCGGGAGCGACCGGCTCCATACAAGTCAATCATCTGGTTGTTAATGTTTTTAATTTGCAATATTTTAAGCCCACCCCAATATTTGGTATTACTTACATTTATTTTTAAATTAAACTGTTCAATTTTATTTTATAACAGTGGTTATAAATTTTAAATAATTTGTGTAAAATCATCCGCATTCAAATAAAAATTCTACATATTTATTTAAGTAGGCCTAAGTAGATTCTCTAACTATACAAAATACTCAAGGCACTAGTGATTTTTTTATATAGCCTAATCTGTTGAATTATCGAAGAAATATATTTTTGTATTTCTTTCAACAATTATCTTATTTTAACAAAGAAAATATTCTGGACTTCATTAACGACTTTGTTTTATGGATTAACACATTGAAAAATATATTTAGACAAAATGTTTTTAAAACACACTTCGGCATAATTTCTTCTTCTAGCTTGTCACATCCCATTAGTTAAGAGGAAGTACTGGTTATTGTAAAGACATTATTTTGACAAATTGAATTTTCTTTTTCATTCAATACTTTTTAGACATGAATTTTCAATTCGGATAAATCTTTTTAAAATATATTTCATAAACTGCGCCCAGCATTTTTTTCCATAAGAATGCTGGACTTACCATTGGTCTGACCAAAGTCAACTGGTAAGCAACTCGGGCACAATATTTGTCATGTTTTCTGGTTACCGGTAATAGTAGTTTTCATAACTGGGAGCTAAAGTGGGTATTTTGGTGCGCAACCGTTTTTAAAACACGATCAAGCATGAAAAAGACACTTTTACTCGAGTGATGAACAATTTTTTTTCTTAATACGGAATTAGACTTTTTATCGTTAAAAATATTAACTATATAGTTTCGAGGTTATATATACAAAGTAAGTAATATGTAGTGTTTAAATTTCTGTTGTTTAGAAACAACTCTCTTTATATTATATGAATTTCAAAATTCCGAACCTCAAAATTAATAAATTAATAATAACTAGAGATCTCCTCCTGATCGAAATTCAATCAAAATTTCAGTTGATCTGGACCCAAGAAGTTTAAAATCATTTTATAATTGAAACATCTATTCTTCCTGTTTTTTTTCTAGCAGTTGTTTTTACAACAGCTGTCTAATGATTCAATCAATTCTCCATCCCCCATAAGATTAACATTGGAACTTTGAAAGCCTGTGGGGCGTAGCCCTGGAGTACGATGAGAATTAGAAAGTGATTCTGCTCATCTACAGGACTATCTATACCTTTCTAACGGTATGCGCAGATTTCTCCTACGATGTAGACGAGCTGAGAAAAAAGGAGGAAACGAAACATGCTATTAATATATAGATTTACTTAGAAAACTGCTGATTTTTCAGTCCAATGACAAAAAAGAATGCATTAAAAATAAATATGTTGGGACAAAAATAGTCGATATATTTAGAGAGTGTATAGACAACCCCGATTGTAATAGTAATATAATAATATTGAATAATCATTTTTTGCAAATAAACACTTAAAACCATCAGATTATAAAGAAGACTTGGATTGATAATAAAACTTGGAACGATGATAAGATCAACACAAGAAACCCGTGTATTCAGGTCGGATTGAAGGATTGTTATCAGCGATCGAATGGCAGTCTATTTGAAACGATCGCTGCGTCTGCCTTGTCGTGAGTCACTACCAGAACATGTCTTGGGTTCTGAATTGATATAGATAATACTAAGATAAATAATAGCTCTTGTCAAAATATTATTCATAGGCATAACAACTCTTGATATTTTAAAATATAACCCTTCTTAAAAATGTGTTAAAAAGAATGTTAAAGTTACCGTTTTATCATAAAAAAATTATTTTTTTTGTTCTCATAGCTCCTATTCCAGGATGTCACGTTGTTTTAACACAATTTTGTCTTTCCTCGTTTGAAAAATTACGTTAAATTAAACCAAAATTTTAAAAACAATCATGAAATTTAAGGAAAGTACTACACTTTATTCGTGTTTTTGGAACTTTGCTAGGTGATAGTGAAATAATATCATGGTACCTAATAACATATTTTTGTTATAAGAATCTTAGTATTATACCTTAAAAAGAACCTTTGTTGAACAATTAAAAACTATTGAAAATAACGTAATTGCCGCAGAAAAAATCAATTTTATTTTCTCCTCAATGTTTGACTATACAGACACGTTAGGTAGTTGTTGTTTCTCCACCTTTGAATAAATTGCGTTATATTTAACAAACATTTAGAAAACCCATAATGTACTTGAAGAAAAACACACTTAAGCGATTAAAAAAAAATCAAAGTTTTCGAAGGAGATAAGCGTTTATTAAAATCCTAAATCCTTGGTGAAGGTCAAGTGTAGACGATCCATGGAGTGTCGCAATATGTTATCTGCCTATTGAAGTCGATCGATAACTTGTAGTGGTTGTCTTGATATTAAAATCCTTCGGTTAGGTTAGTTATCTTTACCCAGGCTAAATCCCCACGAGCTTTGAACTTAAAAACAAAACTGTACTGAGAAACTCTTTAAAGTTTCGAAGTCCAAAAATATTTTTTCATATGCGTTCCCTTCCTCAAATTCTCACTTTCATCCTTAAGAAAACATGATACAATTTTATATTTTGTTTACTTTTTACATCAAACTTGAAATCTTGGTCAGCATAGAAAATTGATAAGGATTAACTAATTAATTTGTACAACACGCCCATCTGGTTGCGATGGGTTTAGATTTAGGCCTACTGTTTAGAGACTCTTGGAGGATAAAGAAATTGATACATTCTGTCAGGAATAATTTGATTGCACAGGTTTGCTGCAACGATGATTTCTTTCCTATTAATTTTTGTTGTTTTGGCTAGTGGTTTACACAACTTTGTCGTCTTTAATCGTGATTGTAGCTCGATGGGTTTAATATTGTTGCCTCATGTTCAGGATTGACGACTATAAAGTTTGGTATACCACCAAAGAATTTTTTCTAACGACTGTTTAACTCGTTTACCTCAATAATGCAATCACCATTAAAACAAGATAATTTCATGACGAAATTAAGTTGTTTAAATCATTATCCAAATGCAACTTCTAAAATGAGATCGAAGATTTTTATTCACTCCCACCCCCCCCCCCCCTTTTCACCAGGGTGAAGGCTTTTCACACAGAGTCACAAATGATCAACATCCTCGTAGTGTGTAGTATGAAATGAACAGACATGAAATGATTCCCTAAAGAGTGAAATAACAACACGCTTATGATTTTAATAATCAGTCTCCACTTTACGACGCGCCCCAGTTTAACTGGGGAACTTAATACTGTAAAGCACTTCAGCAATCAACATGATTAAATTACTGGATTACTAGAAACAGCTTAGCATTCCCGTTAATAAAAATTTCTTCAGTTAGAAAGATTCTCGCGCTTTACACTTTATTTCAGATTATATTTAGTATTTTTTTCATATCCTCTACTTAGGTTTACTATAAGTAGACAAAGATTATTTACTTAACGAACACACTTACATTTCAATTTTAAGTAATGATTTAAACTTGGTTGGTAATTTTATTTTCAATAAAATTCATCATTTTGTAATCCTGTAATCCCTTACCTCTAATGTTCTAACGAAAATAGTGATTTAAAACGAACAGTAATGAAATAATTATTAGCTGGATCTGTTACTAGCTGCTCTTTAAAACAGAATTTAAAACAAAGCCATTTTAAAGTTAGTAAAATTCGTAGGTTTGTTAATTTTCTCGTACTTTGATTTTTCAATTTGTGGTAGCATTCCAGCAAAATTTGTAAGAAAATGAACTATCCCATGTAAATTCAATATTTTACAAACTTTTAGCGCAAAATGTTAAAGGGAAAATTGGATTTGCTTTAATTGATTTCTACGATCAACTGTAGTCGTAGATTCTTAATAAAATCAAAATCAGACAAACATTTTTAGTATAACTTTTTTTATTTATTCATGAGGTAGAACCCAAAGGTTTGATTGGGATCAAGTTAAATTTTTTTTTTATTTTGAGCCCAAAGTCTCTTTGTAACAAATTTTAACATTATTGCGGAAAAGTATAGGGTAAGCAATGAGTCAGTCGGTGAATTAACCATAGTGGACCTTATCTTTCATATTGATTGATTCTGTTCACGAATTATTTGTTTACAAATGTCACTCACTACAGAGGTTGTATCAGTTCCTGTGTGTGACAGCGTCGACCGAGGTTCCACTCACCCTCATCGATCTTGCCTCAGCAGATCTCAAAGTTTTCACCTTCAAGCGGCAAGTTCCGACAAACTATCATTATTGCTATCTTAAATAACTTAAAGGGTTACATTTAAGAGTCATCTTCACCCCTGTGCCAGTAGCCCATTTTGCGCACTCTGCAATGTTAACCATACGGCTTTTTATGCAAAACATGGTATTTGATTCCCCTGTTTCGGACGCCGTTTTTCAACCGATTTTCTTTAAACTTGGTTAGTGTTTAGTTGAATAGTTATATTAAGTCCCTCATACCTCGAAATTTTGAAAATTTAACAAATATTACTCTCTATGACGTCTCAACATAACTCGATTTCCCTTGGAATATTTCAAAATTTACTAATATTTTCAAAATTTCGAGATATGAGGGACCTAATATAACTATTCAACTAAACACTTACCAAGTTAAAAGATAATCGGTTGAAAAACGGCGTCCGAAACATGGGAATCAAATACCATGTTTTGCATTAAAAGCCGTACAGATAACATTGCCGACTGCTCAACAATGGGCTACTGGCCCAGGGGTGAAGATGACTGACTTTTAATAAATTTTTCTGCTAAAAGATTTTATTTATTCTAATATTATTGTAATAGTAAACTACAATGTTTTTAGTATTTCATTGGATAAATAGTTTCATTTAATTTTAATTTCTTGAGAATCAATACTGCAAACTAAAGGTTTTGAGATATTATTTTTGAATAGTTTTCACCTTCGCCCAGCCAACACTTTAGCCTACAAGCGTTCCTCGCTTCAGCAACGGATGTCGTCACACCCATCAGACAACTGCATGTTTGATAATTCGGGATAGCAAGTTACACTGGCCAATACTGCGGCGAGAGTTGGTATATTGAGTTAGAAACTCATAATTGGTCATCTAACCCTCACCATGGGTGTTGAATCCATGAGCAGGCCACTGTATAGTCCAGTGGAGCGATGCATAGCTAACTACCGCCGTTTGAATACATGCACTGGATATTCAATTTTAGATACAGTGATTTATAGAGTCTGTTCTTCAGAAGGTATATTAGTTTGATTTGGAAATAAAAGTACTTTTTTCATGATAATGTTTTGTATGTGTGTTCATGAAAAGAAACTACTCTTTTGTTATTTGATTTTTCGAAAATATGTTGTAGGTACTATTTAGTTTTAAGCGACATACAAATCTACAGTTTACATACAGAACAACCAGATTACAAATCCATGGGATTGTATTTTAAATGTAAAAATGCCCAAAATTAAAAAAAATATATTAAAATGAGGTTTCTTGCTGTATATTTGTTTATTTAAAGAATATTTCGATAGAAAAAAGCCAAGAAAATCTTTACTTCGAGGACATTGATACAAAAAATGATTAGTAGAGTAGTTTTTGGGTGAAATCGTAACAAACATCCACGCTTTCACATTTATAATTGATATAATTTGTGGAGTAAAGTTTTAAATAATTTTGTAAAGTTGTAAATAATAACTATTTGAATACTGTAATTTATTTTATAAACTGAACAATTTTTTTTTTATTTCTCTGTCAGTTGTTTATTCAAATTGATTAAAACACTTCGAAAAGCAGGGACAAAACAAAAGTTAGGAATTAAGTTCAACTTTTTACTCTTCTTTCTTCAGTAAACAATCGACTGAATACTTGAACTGTACCATTTAATAATGGAAAGTTCTTAATGTAATTAATACATTTTTTACAGAAAAAGAAATATTATTTAGAGGCAAATCTTAGTATATATACATATATATATATATATACATATATATATATATATATTTATTTATAATCGGTTAAAAACAACTTTCTGTTTTATATATTTACGTATTAGTTTGTTACTTTGATAAAGTAAAACTTAACCATCCAATTCAAAATATTTGCAAACAAACTTAAAAAAGTATCTTTCTGTTGGATTATCTTGATTGCTCAACAACCAATAATAATTATCTCCAGACCCAAACAAGGAGGCCAGAGGGATTTACACCTGTTGATGGGTGCCAGGGGAGGATCCTAGGGTTGTTGTGGTAGGGGTGAAGCACCTTGGGGGGGGGGGGGTACGTAAGCTCAACAGGTGTTTCGTCAATAACATCTGCTTATTGTATTGGGATTCGATAAAGCATCATTTCAACGAGGTTCTTTATGTATTCTCCGACACTGTAAACTGTTATATCCTTTTGGCGAGTCTTTCCTGGTAGTTTTTTTTTTTTTTTTTTTTTTTTTATCACAGGCAATATTTATGAAAGTTTTATTTAGTTTATACGTCCACTTTAATAGTCGTTATTTTAATGGTACATCAATTATTCTAATACAGAGTACATTTGGAACATTAATATGTTGGACTCTGAATCCGTTGTTGTGGGAAATGGATTTAATTTTCTTCAATATAGGTGTCAATAATAGTTATTTAAATCTATGTAATTGTCATTTGAAAGTATGTATTTAGACTGGCTGAAAAGCCGAGTGGTAATAGAGGTTGGCTTTAATTCCGAAGGTTGCGGCTTTGATCCATAAAGATTTGTAGAATTAAATAGTGGAAAACTGTAAAGTTTTCTTTCAGGAATTGAGTTTCTTAATTTAAAAATGATATTGCAATAATATGTTTGATATGATATTGCAAAACTCATAAAAAATCATTTTCAAAGTTTGATTACTTCTTTTTTTACTTGAATTCAGATCTCTTTTTAATAATTTTAAAATTTTTCACCCAAAGGGATAAAAAAAAATGTTAAGTTGTAACTAATATTGTAAATAAAAAGTTGGTTTGTTTTTACCTGCATCTTTGTTGGTTTTTCTGCCATATACTGGTTTTTCTGGTATATACTTAGTTTTTATTACATTACTTTACAAAAAATATACATTCACGTTCTACTACATGAGGAAAAAACTCTATAAAGATTAAATTGAATATATTTTTTTATAAAATTCAAATTCTGACTTGATTTGATTTCCAAACTTTAAAAGCATAACAATTTTAAAATGTACGTGTCTATTGAAAAAGTTTTATCATTGTAAAAAAAATTAAATGGATATCTGAAAACATTCCAAAAAATGGAATATGGAGAGGGTTTTTCAATAATGTTCAAAAATACCTACAAATATTATCAATAGTTTAATCACAGTCTATTGCTAATGCTAATATTTACCATGCGAAAAAGTTATTTTTCTAAACTAAATTTCCCATAAATAACATAAAGATGTATTTAATGAGGATCCCTGATAATATTTGTTACCACTTCACATAAAGTTGCTTAAAGCTTGTTTCATACCAGTGGCATAAAATGTAAAATGGCCTTATGTGTTGTAATGATCCAATACTATTTATGGTACTTCTACAACGACAGCTGCAAAAAATTATTTATCAAGTAAATGTTTACTTTGAAGTACAAACGCATGCATGCAATCGTTTCCACACAAATAATGCTTTCCCAACAGCGGGTTTCTAAAGGGCAAGCGCAATTTTTAAATGCATGATTATTGCAATTTTTATTTTTTTTATTTTGTGTTTGTCTACGCCAGTGGCATTTCTTAACGTTTTGACGGGGAACGGTCCAAACCCCAGTCTTGTTACTATCTAACATCAACCAGTTGTTAGAAAGCATCATTAATTAATAGCCCAATGACAAATGGCAACTGGGTCCGGAATCGAACCTTTAAAATGCTACTAACTTTTCTCAGGATCGAACCGGCGACCTTTTGATTCAAAGGCGAGCACTATAACCACTCAGCTACCCAGCCAGTTGCATTTCTCTCTAATTGACTCTCTAATGACAGGAATAAAATGTCACCAGTCGTAAGTTTGGCACTATGATATTTAATAATTGAGTTTAACTATCTTTTTGACATGGATCTTTTGAAAAATTCTTTTGACAAACGATTTTACTTCATCATTCACTTAGAACATCAAACAAACCCAAGTATAAATAATTTAAAAAATATTTTGTCTCGCATAATAACATTATTGTATACAGAGTGTTCATATTTTATGTTCACCGTTGGGATCTTGAAACCTATAAAAGTTACAGGAAAGGTCAAATTAACAAAGTAGTGAGGAATTATAAGCTGAACAAAATTATGTGTAAACATCCCAGATAGTTCTACTGGTTCGTTCGCCGTGCTCAAAAAACTGTTTTTCGCTCAGAACTTCTGTTGCCAATAACTTTTTTATTTGTTAAAATACAAAAAAATATATATATAGATAAATCTTAATTCCTCACTACTTTGCTGATTTGAAATTTCCTGTTACTTGTATAGTTTGCTATATCCCAATGGTAAGCATAAAAATGAACATACTACCCATTTTTTCTTCTAAGAAATTTAATTAATTTGAAAAAGGTCATTGGTAACGGTTGACAAAGTATTAAAACTTCCAATAAATCGTGAAATATATTTCTATCATAAATATGTTGATTATTTAAACAAAAACTGTTATAATCATTTTGAATAAAAAGATTAACTGTAATCGTGTGATGGTCAAATGTATCAATGGATAGATGTACAAATGTTTAACTTAAACTCACCTATCATTTGGCAAATCAAAGGTAAACCTTTGAAAAAATTTGCATCGCTGTGATATAATTACAGTAATGTAGTCTGATTTGAGTACGAGTTTCTATAGTTGCACCATTGATAAATAGATTTTCCAATGATTTTCACCATACTTTTCAAATATATGAGTTCTTAAATAGGTAGGGGCTAAGATTTTTATCATTTCTCTATGTTAGAAAAATATAATTTAGTTGTTATAAAGTCTAATCAAATGTTCGGTTTCCCAGGTACTTTATATTAAAGTAGGACATTATTTTAAATTACTATGTATTATTGTGAAAATTAGTTTTTTTGTCGGGTTTTATCATTGGCCCCCTGGCAATGTTAAAGATGGAATTAATTTAGGGATGTAAACATTTTAAAAATAAGTTATGCATGCACATATTTGCTTTTCATTTAGTTTTTGGTAATGTTTATAGTTTGAACATATTTAAGTAAAAAATAAAAAACAGTACAAGGACCAAGTTTTGGTTTTAATATAGTATTTGAATATATTTAAAATATTATGAATATAGATTTAAGTATAGAAGGTCATCTGAGTGCCAACCACAAATAACTCAATTATAAGAACTATTTTACATGTTTTCTTTAAAAATAGATGCAGCTTGCTTTATAAATTACACATACTTTTAAAATGTTTTTATGGATCAATTCGTAATGAAATAATATCCTTTAAGGCAATATATTCTTTTGCTAGTGAGCGAAGAGTATAATAACGTTCAAGTATACAATTAGTAATAAATTATCAGAAATATATGAGTTGGGATTTTAAGGTAATTGTATAGCAATGTTAATATAATATAGAGGGTGTAAGAGGGTGTCATATTTATTTTTTGTGAATTATTGTTGTAGCCAGTTTGAATAGTTTTCTTACATAACTATTCGTTAAATATTACGTTTTAGTTTACTAGAAAAAAGTTGTTGTTTAAACATTGACTTTTTTCCAATAAATTTCTCCTCGCCGTTTTTACAATGCCAACTGATGCTGGGTTATTGTAGGCTAATAAATAAATTACTATTTAATTTCTAAACAAATTTTTATCAAACTAATATTTTTGATAAAAAATATGTTTGTAATAGAGTTCTATATACATTTCCCTGCTAAAATGTTATATCCTCTAGTTATTTTCGTTATTAAATTAGTAATATTTATGTATTGTTGGGGGAATTGGATTCAAGGATTGTTTCAATTATGGGGGTGTATTAGATAATTATTATATATATCCCTCTTGTTACTATTTTCCATTCTATGTAAAGATTTCCCTCATAAACCGACTACTGTACAATATGGCTTGGTTTATTGTATTAACAGTTTGTTTATGTATATTGTAATATATATTTGGATGTTCTATTGCATAATTTAAAAGCAAATACAAAGCACTGAACCTTTTGATAATTTTAAGACAAAGAGAAAAATATAATTGTATTATTTGGATGAAAATGCACATTAGAAATCGACAATAAACATAATAACTATGTTTAATCACCTCGGTGATTTTATTTGCTAACTTTAGCTGTGAGCGGTGTGAAATTGGTTTGTTTGATAACATAAACTATTTAATTACCGAACTTGTTATCTTCAGGATTGAAAATGAACATCAGAGAGATTGTTTGAACTCAGTTACCCTCCCAACACTGTTTGGAAATACTAGAAAAAGTTATTTCAATCTACATAATTACACGACTTTCATTCAATAAAATTAATTTTCTTAAGTAAAACTTTGACAATAGATTTCACCAATTTAAATGCAATATAATTTTTTTCCATAATTTTATAATTTTACATTTTAGTATTATTGGTTTACATTACACATTGGTAGCTTATAAGAATAAGGTTGAACGTAAAAGGTAAAGTACGGTGGTACAAAGTTTTCTTTAACTTCTAAAACTCAGTTGAAGATTTCAACACTTTTTAAAAAAGATAAAGAAGACCTCTGATGGAAAAAATATTGGTTAATCATGGTGTTACAGTTTGCTTCTACTGTCCTAGCAGTTACTATCTACAGATCCTGCCCTTTTAACCTGATTAGATAGAGAGGGGTGTTTCGGGTTCACCGCTATTGACGGGTCCTATCAACACCCTAATGTAGGCACAAGTCCTACACCATTCGGTGACACAATAGAACGCGAAGAGATTAGGCAATGGGTGTAAAAAGATACATTTCTATCCTTTATTTCGGTCGGTAAAACCATGTTATATTCACAATTTAATGAAATTGGTTTTTATGTCTTTAGAATTGTATCCTCAATAGTAAAGGATTTCCCGTGAAAAATAAATAACAATAAATAAATAAATGGAAGAGTTCGACAAGTAACTTTATTGAAAAATAGATTCTTTATAGAACCCCGCATATTGTAAAGCGGACGCATAACAAAAAATTAACTCTGTATAGTAAACTTGTTTGTCCATCAATAATGAATTTCAATATCATCAAAGTCGTTGAATCCCTAAATTCTCCATTGTTGCTAAATTTTTTGGTTTTTGTAAAAAGTTATATGGAAAATTCTTCAAGTGTTTTATTTAAACAAAAACTATTTATATAACGTAAAAAGTTATATAATGGTTTTACAAATTTTTTAATAATAAGTTTGTATATGATTATAATTTTTCAATACCTAAATTATCCAATATCTCTATATGTATATATTATTGCAGCCACTTTCATATAAGTTTCTCCTCTAAACGTCTTATTTAAACTATTACTATTACTATAACCTGGATGATTATATATAAATATTGTTTAATCGTCGTTCATTTATTGCAGCACATTTTCTTCCATGCGTCACCTGCAAGGAGAAGAAATTTTGATATTTTTGATGGACACTTACTTGACGCAGCGGTGTGGAAGGTCGCGCGGCGGCTCGTCAAATGATCGACGCGCGGCACCCCTCGCTTTATATACCCCGGTGACGGAGGGGGTGGGGGGGGGGGAGGGCGGGGTCCCGTCGACCAATCGCCGCCCACCTCAGTGACGTCACCACATTGTTGTCGCCGTCTCGTGTTTTGTTTTGTGTTCAACATACACTTGATTGGATTTTTGCTTGACTCTCTAAATACAAACGTAATTTGGTTTCCGAGGTTATGGTGTTTCCTGTATCCTGTAGTATTGAATGGAGGTTTTTTTGTAAATATAAGAGAAGGCCCGGGGTGAAAAAGTCGGGATTTGTAAATGTTTCCAAAGAAGCTGGGAGGTTCCTTTATATCGTAGTTTTAAAGTTTATATTATGTTCAACACTCTGTTACTTCGTTGAAAAAAGTATAGCTGTATTATAGGCTATTATTATTATAGCCTTTAATAATAACATGTACACAGCCATCGAGAAAAATATAATCAAAAGTTTTAATTCCACAAATATTGATTTCCGGCATCACTTCAATCCAAAAACACAACTTGTCTCATCTTCATATCAAGTGAATTGACTTAAAATCAGCACTGTTTTTTTCCTTGTTTGTTTTATAATTTCTATGTTATTTTAAAGTTTTAGACACTGTGAAGTGCAGATACACTCATCACACTCACCACGACGATATCCACCTTTAAATACACACCAAGGTAAACCCGTGTCCTAATATAAGTAAAGTAATATACACAAATTGCTTTGTTGTCACTACACCATGTTCAATAATTCAATTCAAATTTAATTCAAACAAGAGGACACAAAAATCGTTACTGCCACATAATAATTTTAAATCCTTAGTATGCTTTACGATTGATCACCAGTTCTTACAACAACACTTTGGGCGGCAGGAAAAATATCAAGTGGAAATCAAAACCAAGAGCGCCTGAGAGCTGCAATTCCCGCAGTACACGCAGGTAGCTCAATTGCATCTCAGCGCCGTGCCATGCCGCCGCTGTACGCGGGTTGCAATCTAGCAATCAATTAGGTTTTCTTATATATAAACAAGAATTAATTGTGAATGTATGGTTGTTATTTTAGTCAGTATAATATCTCTCTTAACTCATGGAAGGCTGAGCAATTATTAATTCCACCAAAAATTTCTTATCGTAAAAAATCGTTATAAAAATTTATTTGGTTAAATTGGTATTTGTTAAGATAGTACTTCCTCTATATCTACATTTACGTCTACTGATTTTTTTAGGCTTTACATTTTTTTTTACGAAGCAGTGAAAAAAAAACTTGATAGTCTATAAATTTACACAGATTATATTAATTAAAAACTGTTGCAAACAACTATATTATTTGTGACGCTATTTTGGAATAATTCACTCACACATTTCTTTTGGAATTATTTTGTAATGCAGAATTTATTTGGCAAAACTTAAAAAATGACAATCAAAAACAAAAAAATATGTTGTAATATTAAATTTTAAAAGTTCCGATTTAGACAAAATCTTTTTTTCAAAATTAGGTATTTAAATAGGTTATTTACAACATATTTTTGAAATAACCTTAGACGACCGATGGTCCATTTTGCCTATAGGATTCAACACGTGATTATCACATAGGACACAGAAATAAAATATTTTACTCTTCTCATAAACTAAAATTCCTTGAAAATAAGCCGTCATGCATGGGCCAAAAATTGTAATAAAATACCTGTAAAAGTAATATAAATTAAACATACTTTCAAGTTTAACAAAAATATTTGGAAGGTTACTTTCTCCAAAGTTCGCTGTATCCACTCACAGAATTCTTTTCATATTATGTAGATATTGATGAAGGTTTATAATTAGCCTACATTGTGATGCTTTTATTTGGATTAAGAAATTGCGAAATCCATACAGACATACAGTTAATGTATATATTTTTAATATAGCCGAATTAAATAATTGAACTGATTTTTTTAAGTGAATTGAGCTATTTAATGGTTCAAGGCAGAGAAACCAATTAATATAGTATTGCAAAATTTTTTCACCGTAATTATTGACGGAAAAGCTTGTTGTAAATAGGTATCAAATTGTGAAAAAAATCATTATGGAATAAGTGTAGTAAAATTAGGCCAAAATATGACTGGAAAATTAAAAAAAAAATGAACAGCCAAATTTTGCTGACGTGTGTTTTATGTCATCCCCTGACCTCCCTCAAAAAGTCCGCTGAAATCCCCAGTGGAAAACATGTCTAAAAATTATGGGATGTTTAATGTGGAAAAATAAATCTTTCGTCGACTAATGGGTCTTGATTATCAAATTACCGCTCTTAAGCGGTATAATTAAATGCCGCAAATACCATCTTGAATGGTTGCAGGAATAAAAAATGGCAGCCAGTCAAAGTTTGAACAACAATCGAATTTTAACCTACATGCTTTAAAATGTGATAATATTCTAAATAGCCTACTTTAACTTTTCAGGTACTGTTTGCGATAAACGTTGCTTTTATACAATTATTTTTAAAAATGCGGATATCTTGATGAACCTTTAAACCAGCCTCTGCTGAATGCACGTGCAGAGGAGGAAGTCCTATAACAATTTCTTAGTCCATAGCAATGCTATGTTTAATTTTAAAAGCATTAGTAAGGAGAGTAGATGGCCGAAAACCAGACCTCAAAATATCAAATATGGCGGAAGTTATCGCATTTCAAAGTTGTGATATTATTATTTAATCTAAATTTTGAATATCTACCATTAACCTCCCGAAAGTTATTTTAAAGTGGGGTTACAGTGTTTCATACTGCGTTCTAATACCTTTCATTTGATATATTATTGGAATAGAAAAGAATTCGATTTAGCTTAATATCAAATTTTGTTTGTGACTTTTAACGGGACAACCCCAAATTTTGGGCATTATCTCCATATGGGATTTCAGGAGACTTTTCAGAGGAAGGTGATGCCATAGAACACATTTCAAAAGTAAGTGGCTGTCCAAACATTACTTCATTTTTCCCGACTAATTTTACAACACTAAATTGAGAATTTCTAAGAATAACTAAAATAAACTGGATACAAAGGATGCACTATTCAAAGGAACGGTTTTGATGCATTATAAATAATTGTGTTGACATATTTACACTGAAAACTGCTGCTTCTATAGGCTACTTATGTATTTTTAGAATGTTGACAATAACATAACCTTGACCATTCAACTTACAGCTTTCAGCACTACAAGAGTGCGTAGTATAACATAACTAATTAAGTAATAGGGAAGGACATTTAACATTTCCTCTTATTGAGTCAAATGCCATCTTCTATTGAGAAGCTTACAGCTTTTGTATGAATTGAGTCAATAAGTTACATCTTCTATGATAAAAGAATGCATTTAAGGGTCAAGAAAGAAAACTTCTGAACGGATCGTGGATGTTTTGGTATGTCAATAGATTTCTTATGTTCCCTAGATCACAGAAAAATATGTTATCTTTTAGAAAATGCTTGTAACTTCGTAAAATAAAAATTAAACCTTATTTAGACCAATATGATTCTTTATTTTGTCGATTTTTTTACTGCTCCAGGCGATCCATATTCCATACTACAATTCGACACCACTTGGTTTAGAAAATAGTAAACATATAAGACAACTTAAACTCTATGATCATTGAAATCAATGTATACAGAACCAAATAAGTAGGGACATCCCATGTTAAAAAATTTTAGTTTTGCCCCCGAAAACCAGAGGAAAATAAAGCGCTGATGCTAGGATTACTTCTCCTTACTGTCACGGGAAGCGCTCTTTCTATCTCTCAACTGTCAAAATGAGCATATTTGTTTAAAAAAATCAAAACAATAACAAACCTCTGTAAAATTATTCTCGTCATCTGTTTCCATTCAACCAATCAACATAATCCTTACCTCCTTACCATCTTGGTGGTGCTATCTGTGTTTCAGGGGCGGCGTTCTCACTTCCCCATAAGGATGTCCCTACTTATTCGGTTCTGTATACATTGTTGAAATATAACAAAACAATGAAAGCATTGCAGTTATTTTGAAAGCAGGAAAATTAATATTTAACACCTGAATACCATTACTATACAATAAAGAGAGGTTTACTTATGTATGATTAATTTATGTGTTTAAACTTACGAGTTGTATATTCATATTTGTTTACATATGTATTTTATATCTTAACCAATAACTGATGAGCTTTATATTTGTATAGCTGCGAGATACAGGGCTTTATTGGTTTCCTATAAGTGTAACATGAGAAACCTATTTTTTTATTTTCTCTGTAATATGTTTATTAAGCGGAAAATTTAAGATACCAAATGGTTTTTTAAGTTGTTTTAAATAACTTCATTGAACAATTATTGAATTTTAAAAATTGAGGCTAAAAAATGCCAAAAAACATTTTTGACCCTTTACAAACTCTATAAAAAACACCGTTCCCCCGACCCAATTATGCTGGTTCCCGTGCTCATAAAAATAGGAACGGGTTTCATATCAAATTTCATCAAAATTTGAGGTCCCCTACAAAAGGAAGCAGTTTAACGGACACATTATATAATATGCAAAATGTAACAAAATGATGCATGTTTAACTTTGTAATTAGGAGGCATGTTTAATTTCAAATAATAAGTTAGACTAATAGTTAGTTTAAATAATTTTGAATCCTTTTGCAAAAAAATCCATGAGATTAACTACCACTTGTCATGATATCCACAGAAGACATAATTGTTGTTGTACAATTGATTCGGGATTTGTATATTCTGAACTGTAAATGAATTGAATAAATAAACACATTCTAAAATTCATTCATTCATTCGTTCGTTTATTCGTTCATTCGATTCATTCATTCATTCAATGGTTCATTCATCGTTCATTCTCTGTTCATTCATTCATCCATTTGTCTATCCATTCATTCGCTCATTCATTCATCATTCATTATTTTTTTCATTCTCCCTTTTTCATTCATTCATTCATTCATTCATTCATTCATTCATTCATTCATTAGTTCATTCATTCATTAGTTCATTCATTCTTTCATTCCTACATTAATTCATTCCTACATTCATTCATTCGTTCGTTCGTTCATTCTTCTTTCTTTCATTCAATGAGATATGGTTTTCAACTGTACTCTTATCTTATCAGTCAATTGTGCTATTACTCGGTCCCCCTCCTTTCCGCGATAACCGGACACTGAACAATAAAAGTCTGATAAGATAAGACGCTGGGGTTTTTTGCTTCGTTTTTATCAGTCTACCTGACCGTCTCAACAATTGCATTGGTATTTTCCGGGAACCGTGGACATTTCTTTCTTGTTTTGCCTACGGACATCGATGGCGATCGTAGCGCTTGCTTTGAGTTTATTTCTTGTAAAAACAACAGACCGTGCCGGACGGTTCCGTGTGTACATAAGTACCGGTATCGAGATTTTTACATCAGTTCTTGGTACCGGTAGTTTTGCTAAGAAACGTGGAACAGAGAATTTACTTAAGGTTCCGGACTACCCCTGGTGCGCTACCCGAATGCAAGGAATTTTTTAGAATCGTGTTATCTTCTGCTAAATGCAGCCTAGAGCTATAAAAGGAGTCATACTAAAGAAGAATAACTGTACTAATTTTCCAATGTTACACGTATGAAATTATTTTATCAAAACTAATAGATAACTCCAGTTAAAAATCGGGAAAAACAGATGGTTTTAGACAGTTATAACTGAAATTAGAAATTTTATTTAAAAATTCTAAAAATAAGAAGACGAGATCCGTTTTTTTACTTTTATAAAAACTTAAGATACAATCTCTATCTTAATTACTTAACTTAAAAACACGATTCTCGTAAACCTCTGCAGCTATAAAACTCGCCAGGAGAGAAAAACAGAAGATTACGGTACTTCATAAAAAATTTATTAAGACGAAGTTTTGTCTTCATACAGCACTAATCTTCACTGTGATACCGACGTGTCTTTCATATCCCCATGAATGGCCCAAACATGGGAAACTCCTTGACATATGTAGTGGTCAAAAACAACTCGCCGCCGCCGCCGTGGGGGGGGGGGGTGACCCAAAAAGCCAAGGAGTGTTTCTGATGCACCGCCGACCCTTGTCTTGATTGATTTTGGCTGCCAGGACCACACAAATACAGCCATCAATAATCAACCCCTGCACCGACCGCCCACGGTGTACACCCTCGGTACACTACACTGGTGACTTTTCAACTTAAACCTGCGTGCCTGAGAAATTATTTCGAATAAGGAAAAAGAGGGGGTATTTAAACCGTTAACAATAGTTATTATTCCCCACTTGTTACGTAAGTAAAAATTCACGCATTGCAAAAGGAGGGTAAAAGTTGGGTGTTAAAAGTTTTGACTAATTTCCATCGAGAATTTCCAAAAATAAAAGGAATTAAATTTAAAGTCTGCAAGTCTGCATATAAATCGTATATCTTTTATAGCCAGCGACCGAATTCTAGAATAATTACATCCTACAGTGTAGAGCACTTGCGTCAATATGTTAAACTAAATAACTTATTGTGTCAAAACTGGTCATTGTATGTAAACACTAAAACAATATGACTAAAAAGTCTGCATGATAAAACTAAAAACAAATGTAAGAATTATTACTTACTGTAAACCGTCGACAGCTCAATTGTAAAGTATCCAAATTAGGACATGTTTCGACACTACTGCATCATCATCAGCTGGTTAAAAATGTGAAGATGTTGACCAGAAGGCTCCGAAACATGTCCTAATTTGGATACTTTACAATTGAGCTGTCGACGGCTTACAGTAAGTAATAACTCGTACATTACAACCACAGCTCAGGGGCTAAAACAATGGATTTTAATATAAAACAAAATTGTTACTAAATTGGTTCTCGTCATTTATATTTAGTATTGTAGTACTCAGGTATCTACTTAAAAGAATCGGTAAATAATAAGGCTACTTATACTCACAATTTGAATGTGCATGCCAAACTATCCTAGTTTGAAATTAAGCACTTTTTTATTTTTATTTATGAGATATTTTTGCAATAAACTTCCAAACACATTCATAAGATTTGCTTTTATCTTCAACATCATATACTCTCAAGTAAATTAAATTTATTTTGTTATTTTCCTTAATTTTAAACTATTTTTAAAAGTCGAACTACAACAGTTGTCAGTACAATTACATTATTATCAGACCATTCACAGCCAATATCAACACAGATTTGTACCATTATGGTAAACTTATCAAAACACGGTTTGCAGATATCATTTCGTGATAATGCCAATTGTGAAGAGGTTTTGTCTGATCGTCTCGCTAATGGTATCAAAGGTATATTAACAGATATTTAATGTTCGCCAAATCAATTCTCAATGAAGTGGATTGAAGAATGGATATATAATTTCAATCCTCAGCTTTCGAAGAGATTCCAAAATTATTGCAGGATTGTTATTTTGTCGAAGAATATTCAAGTTTTCTTTTACTAATATTTGTAATCCATTTCTTTCGCTATTCTGAATTCTTCTTGATGCTAATACAAACACATTTAAAATATTAATTAATATGTTTGATATTTAAAATTTGATTAAGTTAACGAATGTATGCACATTTTAATGATAAGTGAGCACGACTGATTGTAATTATTGGTTTTATCATGATATTGGGTAATTGTTGGTTTGTGCGAAAAATGCCCATCGGGGCCCCAGCAGTAAATAGTTTACTAAATACGTAATTTTAAGATATATTACAAATGGCTATGAGCAAAATTACGTGGTACATCACAAAAATATATAACACAATTATAAATATTTAAATATTCCCAAGTGTCGTTAAAATGTTTTTACACCCACCACCAACCATCTCCTTAAAATAAATATCAGAAAAAATCATCAATCAAAACATTTCGTTATCTATACCATGTGCTTAGACTATTATAATGAAGCGATAAAGTTAGGGCCTTATTCCCTCATAAAGCGTTTATTAATAGACAAAAATGAATTGAACTTCTTCCTCAAAGTCCAAAGTTTTGCTCAAGCGCCCACGCCTGTAGCGGTTGGGCGACACACACTTGGCTGGCTTAGTTAATGATAATAAACACACCAATTCTGGACTTAGGGACGATAATAGATTAACTCCTTGTGACATCCCCCACACACTCCGTATGTGTGCAGATACTTTATTTAAAATGCAAATAATAGTTGTAAATCAATTAAATTATTTGGGTTTTTACAAAGTATTTTATTGGAATGTGGTGTAATATCCAAGTATTTGATTTAGAAGGAGGAGTTACCAAACCAGAGGATGAAAATATGTATTATTATTTCATTGTTTTAATTAAGATGAAAATAACTGAACACTTGTCACTAAAATATACCAATACATAACTCCTGTCAACAACAATAAGGGAGTATTTTACAGATGACTGAAGAAATAGAGGATGAAAGCCCCCGGTAAAATATATACTGTGGAATTAGTTATTATTGAAGGCAGGATAATTATGCAAGAATATTATAGTATTGGAACACGCTAAACTATTCATGAATACTAGGGATACCTGTACCTTGTACCTTGCCCTTGTACCTGAAAATAAAACCTTGCCCCTTTGTATAAAAAATTCAAAGTTCTATTTAGCTTTTAATATTGTCTGTTATACTATCAACAGCTGTTTTATTTTGATATTCAATACAAATTATTCCCCATTAAGTCCATTAATCTTATGGACAAAAAACGAACTTTAAGTGCTTCCTGTGGGCTTCAGAATTAAAATATAAAAAAATCTAAAACCTTATTGCGAAACTACGAACTATGACGAATGTTTTGACACCTCAAACGTTGAAATTGGTCCAGAAATAAGAGAGGAGTAGTGTTTACAAAAAACGGCTTCACGTATTAAATAGATGGGTATAAATACAAATAAATACTGTAATCTCATAATAGTTATGAATATAATTGCACTTATCAGAGCAACAAAAAATCGTGTACGTTCAATTTACACACAAAATTAGTTTTTATTTTTAAAAACTTTTGAAACGAAGGCTTTTTTAAAATTAATTTAACTAAATTCTCCCAAATAATACCTCACATTATAACTACGTTATACATCTCCCTACTTCAAGAACTCACACATGCTCCGAATAACTTTATATTTACCTCTTTGCAGAATATTTCGAACCGTTTACCTGGCCGATCACGTATTGTTCGAGACGAAAGCCCACGGGACCGGAAACGGATGTTGTACTTGACATCAGGGCGGCGCTCAGCTGTCATTGTCACGTCAGGGCTGCCAACATAATGTGTTCCGAAATGATTATATAATGTAAAAAATGTGTCAATGTTTTTGTTTACTCTGTCTCTGATTGAATTCCGAGAAGAGGGTTTAAAACGGAATGTATGTTTTGTCATAACTGTTTTCCTTCCTTAGGTTTCAATTTCATTTATGTATTTTAGTATACATAAAAAAGTTAATATTTTTTTAGTGCGGTAATGCAATTTTCACACATCAAGCAGAAGCGTAACCAGAAATGCAATAGAATTTGAAAGATCAAACATGTTTTAGTTACTTGATAAACAAAAACTTCGACGATTTCTTTTTCTGCAACCATTTTAATATTAATGAAAACCTATCCGGTATATCCCTGCCCTTAAACTGAAAAAAAGAAAGTCTAGGTTAAGTTATTCTCTTATTTTATATCAAGTTGGTTAGATTTTCGTTATTATTCGTTTTGACAAAAATTAAGTCTTTAAAAATTAACGTAATTTGAATTTTTGCAACGAATTAGTGAAAGGCATAGATTAAAAATTTAAATAAAAATACTTAGCTAGTAAGAAATTTTTCATCTAGTATGGAATTCATTGAAGGAAATTCGAAGAAAACTTATAAAATTACGAAGTTTAGACAACAATAATTGCCGTATACGTATACACCGATCACTACAACATGGTTAAAATGGAGGAATCATCAAATTATTATTATAATTATATGCTTCTTTAGCTTTAATTTCCCTGTAGTAAATGAATTATTAGTTATAGACCTTAAAGACCAACTAATAATTAATTTACCATAGAGCGAAGTCTTCTACTTGGATTATCGTTTGTTTTAAGAACTTTCTATGTAATTTTCGAATGATTGCGGTTTCATTTTCAAACCATCAATAATGAAACACAGCATCTGTGGACATGAGTGGGGCTGCGGGTATATTGAAGGGATTACCTGAGCCTGTCAATCAAACCGTGGCTCGGTCATCGCAGCTGGAACTGCCACCATTTAATCGGTTGGCAACACTGTCGACCAAACGGACTGGATTTTCGAACAGTAGTAAAAGCACAAGATCGATAGAGAAAAATCTTAACAGCTTTCTGTAGGTCTGCTGTACAACTTTTTTTGTGTTCCGGATATGAAGGGTAAAAAATAAAACGGAAGTTACATTATAATTATTACTCAGCTCAAACGAAGGAGATGCATGGGTCCGTGCGCCTTTGGTATACAACTCCTCACTAAAGTTGTTATTACACAGCTGATATAAAAAGCGGAAGAAGCAGTGTTTCTACGGGTACGATATTTATCGTAGTGACACCATAGGATTATATTTTACATCTATCAATACATTATTTAATACGTGACACGTTATTGGTACAAGGGACTCCTACAGCTTTCAACCATTTTTAATGATTTTAGTGTCATAGGATAGAGCTCGGCGAGAAGTTGTTTCTGAAGTAAATTGGTCCATCCAAACGTAAGGGCCCTAGAAGCCCTTAAAGATATAAATTTCTCCATTGGATTACCATTGAGGAAACTTAAAAGACTTCAAGTTAGCAGCTGTAACGAGTAAACAAAGTACACCAGCGAGAACTGCCTATTCATACCAAAGAGGTTATGATTTGGATGAACGGGTTAACGAACTAATCAAAAAGCGTATAAAAATTACCGTAACTAAATTGCTCGATATCGAGCAACAACTACACTATTATGAATTATTAGATAATAACAAACCATTAGAAAGTTATAAAATTAACAGTTATCAACCAAGCTATAAAGCCATAAATACTACCCTTGTTTATTTTAAAAGTACCAGGTTAACCGAGCCTTGCTCGTTGGTTTTTATTAAATTTTTGTTATAGTGTCAAGGTAAAAAAGCAATTAAATTTCCACCAACAACCAACTATACCTCTTCACAGTTAACAGCTGTTTCAAAAAGTCTGCTTAACACTAATGTTTCTTTCTTTTTGTTTACATTTCGTTGTTATTTCGTTACCACAATAGCAACCCATAAGACTAATGTTAAAAATTACAATTTTAAAACTTAATTTTAGACAAAATTCGATTTTTTCTTGGGTTGGGGCTGTTTCTAAACTTATTTTTGGGCCAAAACACTCTTTAATGCAAACTTTAAGCAAAATATAACAGCTAGATTTCGAGATCGTGGAACACACATCCCTTCAGATATTCCTCGTATTATAGTATAGGATTTCTTATTTTAGTAACAGGACAAACAATTTCCAACGCAAACGAGAACAATTAATTGTTGTTTTCTGCAGCGTTAGCAACACTTTCAAGTAACAAAGAGTAAAATTTTGATGTTTTAACACTTTTTTAAACCTTGTTTCCTCGGTGGACACAACCACAGTTGTCGCTGAAATTGGCACCATTGCTCTTATGGGATATAGTTCAAACTGTGGCACTACAGTCATCAAGAGTAGAAGCAGTCGGTTTAGTGGGCAATAAAAATGAAGAAGCTACATCACGTGACCAATGACGTTACAAGATCATCACGTTGTTTGCGCAATATTTTCCCTAGAGAGTAATATTTGGTCAAAATTGATACTTTGTATTATATTTTCAGTTGATGGCGAGGAAAACAATTACCGTTCCGTTCAATATTACAGTTATTTAACATTAGATATTTATACTTAGCTGTTTACCTATTTATTGGGAATGTTTTTTGATTATGCCACAATGAACTATAAAATAATATTTTAAATGTCAAATGTGGTTTATTAGTCGAGTCAATTTCGTTCACTACCATTTCAAAATGACTATTGTACTTATAATTCAGCAGGCATCGCAGGTTTTAACTACTGTAATACTAAAAATAGTTCTAATCTTAATAGTAAACATTTTTTGATTGCTGTAAATGTTTCAACGACCCAACTACAATTTTAAATAAATAGTTATATCTAAAAGATAATGGTTAGGAGAGCGTTATAATAATACAAAACTAGGAAAAATAGGTTCACGCGTGGGAGCGTGTAAACGTGAGGAACTCCAATTATTGGAGGACCAGCTTTACTGAAAACCTATTCATGATAAAAAAATAATATATCATATACAAATCAGTCATAAAACATATTAGCTTTTGTCATAACTTTTGTTTAGATTCCTATGTAAAGTACTTTGGTTAACGTTAAAATACAAATTAAAACCTAAATACAATAAGCATTGTTAACGATAAACTATTAACATAACAATTAATTGGTGAAAGTGAGGTTTGTTAAACGGTAGGCCGAATGAAAACTCTTGTTTAAGGTTAAGTTAAACTCATATTGACTCTCCCCCAAATGTTATCTAATCCTCCCCTCTCATTTCTCTAATACAATGGTCATTGACCCATGGTTGGCTTTAATACATGTTATATTGAGTACATTGGTTACTTTCAGGTTTAACATTTATAATCAATGTCCAGTATCAAATAATGTGAATTAACACTTGTAACATACCTAATGGCCTATAAGGACATGTGAGCTGCCTTATCAATGTAATATTCAAGTAATAGGATATTCTTCTATAAACTCTTGAGGAAGGCACCTTTCCGGACATGCTAAAGGTTAGCAGGACCGTTCCTGTTTTCAAGAAAGGCGATGGAGATAGCGTCACGAGTTACAGGCCTATCGCAATCATTCCCATCTTTGCCAAGGTCTTTGAATCTGTCATGTTGGAGCAGCTGTGTGGGTTCTTCGAGGAGCATCGCCTCATCGCCCCTGCACAATTTGGTTTCCGGAGGGGCATGTCTACAGTCCAGGCTGTGGACTCCCTCACTCAAGTAATTTTAAACTCTTTTGAAGATAGAAGTTCTACATCTGTCATGCTTTGTGACTTGTCACGCGCGTTTGACTGCGTCTCACACAGTCTTCTTTTGTCAAAACTTGAACGGTATGGAGTGAGAGGCGATGCTTTTTTAATTCTGAGGTCATACCTTAATGGTCGATCACAAGTAGTAACCTGGAATGGATGTAACTCTGCCTCCTTGGATGTGAAGTATGGGGTCCCTCAAGGCTCCATACTCGGCCCTTTCTTGTTCATTGTTTCAATTAATGATCTGTATAACAAAGTTCCAGGTAATGTGATTATGTATGCAGATGACACCACCCTGTTTTCGTGTCACTCCGACTTTTTTGTTGCTAAGGCAGCAGTGCAGGAGTTATTAGATACTGCTGCTACATGGTTTCGCTTAAACAAACTCTCACTCAATGAAGCCAAAACTCAGTCCATCACTTTTGGTCTGTGCAAAGATATTGTGATTGACCCACCTGTTAGGCTGCTGGGCTTTGCACTGGATCCACAGCTCAATTGGTCTGTGCACATAGAATCTCTGTGCTGTAAACTAAGTAGAGTAACTTACTTGATTAGACGCCTTAAGTTTGACATGCCTCAGGAATTTGTTCGCCTCGCTTACTTTGCTTTTTTTCAGTCTCACCTTCAGTATGGCACAAGGCTATGGGGGGCATACACCAGCCACTCAAAAAGTTTTGCTCCTGCAAAAAAAAGCTGTAAGGATCCTTTGCGGAGCTCCACATCTTGAGCATTGCAAACCTCTGTTTATCCAATGTGGCATAATGTCTGTGTACAACGTATACATTTATCAGTGTCTAGTTGAAGTAAAGAAACAGGAGTCCGATCTCATTTTAAACAGTAATGTGCATGATTATGAAACAAGAACAAGTCACAATGTATATAGATGTAGATATAGATTAAGCAAGTCTCTAAACTGTTTCCCTGTTTCAGGTATAAGGTTCTTTAATGCCATACCTCTGCAAGTTAGGCAACAATCACCCAAGATATTTGAGAAAACTCTGAAAAATTGGATGCTGGCCAATCCCTTTTATAGCCTACAAGAATTCTGGGAAGCAGATTTTTCTAATATTGCCTAACAGAACTGAACTGGCCCAGAGGTATGCGTGTGGCTTTTAAATTTTCTTTTTCTTTTTTTTTCTTTTGTTTGTTTTTTTTTTTTTTTTACCTGTGCATGGTGTGGTGTGCTGCATGGTGTGCATAGACTATGAACTTGATTTGCCTTGATGGACTGCTTTTGTTAATCAAGAGGATTTGATCTGATTGTATTTTTTTTCTCTCTCTTTAGTTTTAGTTAGTTTTAATGACATGGCCTATTGTCAACTGATTGAATGGCTAAATAAAAGAATTTGAATTTGAATTTGAATTTGAATTCTCGTCAATGATTAGCTCATGATAGCATTAGGACATTAGCTTTAATCGATCTGATGACGTTATAACTGATTATTAAGGCTTTAGAGGTGTCACATTTTAACTAAACTGACAAATGAATAGCAATTATAAAAATAGTGACTTAACGACCTTCAATATTGAATATTAAACTTTTGTATTTGTGTTGTTATATGAGAGAAGTTAATTGTTATTAATTTTCTCCTTATCACAAAACCATCTAGGCCCAGCGTGATCACGCAGAAAAATAAATTTATTCTTAAAAGTAATGTTTTATGTTTACACCCTGTGGCTTCACTCATGTAGTGTCCTGACAACGAGCGAGCTCGTTCGCTCCACTCTTCATCCAACACATGAGCTCGTTCATTTCGTTCACTCTCCTCAATGCATATAAAAATTTAAATTTAATCAGAATTACTGATTTATAAATATTATCTGTAAAAGGTTTTAGTTGTCATCTGTCTTATGTCCTGTGTCCTTAAAAATAACGCATGGGACATGCAAAGCTAGCAGAGTGGAGCTCTGAAGTACCTATACAAAACAAAATTAACTTATAACACTTATTTAGATTTTTTAAAAATCATATTCAGAGGATGGTAAAGGGGATATAATTGAACCGTTTAGTGCAAAAACCCGTTAAGTGCCAAATTGGGCAAAATTGAGTTAAGACCATATTATTGTACAAAATAGATAAACACATCAATTGGTGCAAAAACCCATCATGTTCTATTCCAACAATGCTACTAAAATACAGTTTGAAATCTTTGTTTAGTGCAAAAACCTGTCATGTTCCATATGATCATGTTTAGTGTACTTAGCGGGTTTTTGCACTAAATGGTAGAGATTTTTTTGTTTGCTCTACTGAAAATTGGCAGCAATGATGGTTGATTGCAAATAAAATTTTTTGTACATGCTGTTAGTTGTGTCACAGTTATCCACAAGGAAGGCACACCCATCTGGAAGGATATATAAATGAATACTGATCGTTTAGGGCAAAAACCCGTCATGTAAAAAATTTTCAAAAATTTTTTACGTACATATGGTTATTATAAAAATATTTATTTCATCACAACAATGTTCTTTTAATGGATACTTTCAATACCCAAATTGATTTAAACATTGAAATAAATTTACAATTGTTATAAGGTTTTTTTTGAATACTGTAAAATTACATTTTTGGCATTTGACGGGTTTTTGCACTAAACGATTCAATTGAATCCGCTGATGGATCTAATATAAACTTTTCACTTGCTTTCTTCACTATTTCTTCATTACTATCATTTAACATTTTTTCAAACACTTGTCTCATCTGAGGATGTCCCAAATTCTAATAATAACGACCGAAAAGTAATCTGAAAATGACCCAAAATCCAATAAAAACGACTGAAACATCATCTAAAATCGTTTTTAAATTATGACAATTTTAGGTCGAGGATATCTATAGTTAAAGTTAGAACAGTGAATAGAGCACTAAGTGGTATGTTAGTCCATTACCACAAAGTGATCTATCCCCCGTTCTCTAAAAGAATATATTTACTTATTAGCTTGTGGTCCAAATGAAACACACTTAAATTCCCAGTACGGTATTTCATTTCCTTCTTCTTTACCTTCTTCAACTGTCATCATTGATGGCTATACTTATTTTTTCCACTTCATTTCTAAGTCCTTAATTTTTTTCAACTTCCACTTCTAATTGCAGATACTATATAACTAGCCACCAAGTGCAGATGTTCTACGAATTTAACTCCAGGAATTTTAAATTTTAGCCGGTAGTATTCCATATTCAAAGTTGGGATTTTATAGCTCCTTCTTGTCTTCTTTTCTTTGCTTCTTCTTCAACAGGCTTGCCACCTGTGTACGTAATGCATTTTTCTCAATTCTCCCTAAAAAAAAGAATCATAAAAAGCGTTACCTAATAACTTAAAAAGTGAGTAAAAAAATTCTCGTACGGGATGGACATTGGAGCGTATTCCTAGTTACATCAGGATCGGTAACACAATGTTGCAAAAACTAGCTGTTACTCCCACGGGTTAATATGAGTCGATCCACCAATAAGAACGATTTCACCTGAAATAAAATAATGTAAACCATTGACTATGTACACTAACGTGAGTGTACAAAGTCAATGATGTAAACAAACCAGACGCACCAATAATAACGATGCCAGCTGACATGGCGCGGCGCAGCGGCGGTGGTAACCCAAACTAGTGGTGGGGAAACCTGCTCTTTTTAGCACTATTGGTAGTATTCCGGGCGCCTCACCGGTGTTACCGGTGACTAAAAAAACGATAATTGTCGTCTGCTAAACAATGCAAATGCCTTGTTAGCAGACGACAATTATCGCTTTTTTTAGTCACCGGTAACACCGGCGAGGCGCCCGGAATACTACCATTCTGTTATCTCATTTACCGATCCAGATGTAATTGTTTATATCTATGGTCACGATTGGCGACAGCATTGACCTTACATACAAAGTATGTTGTAAAGTTTAGTATGTAAAGTCAAAGGCGTCAGGATACTGGAAATATACGTATGCACACGCCTTCTGTTTTCCTCTATTTTCAAAATCGAGATATAAAAAGAAGAAGAGGAAGAAGACAAGATAGTTTGTAGTTTACGGAACGGATGGCCGTGTCATGACGGCTATGCTAAAGGTAATAAATAAAATTGTTCAAATTATCACTGATTTTATTTATTTGGTTTGTTTATTTTAAGTTTTTAATTAAAACTTGGCCACTTGAACGTCACAATGGCAGGTCTATCAACTGTGTTCTATGTGTGTACACAAATCGTAGGCCTAGTTGAAACTTGGAGGGCGTTCTTGGAAAAATCCTGACTGTTTTTTGTTAAAGAATCATTTTATAACCTCGTAATACTTACCTGATTTTATGGAGCATACATTTGTATAGTTATAAGTGCAAAATATAAACGCCTGTCAGTAATTTTCTTGAATTAGACTACCTAGGCCTATTCTACTTCAATCTAGGGGATGTTACAGTGTAGGTTGCCAACACTTAAAACCCACTCAAATTGCATTACTTTTTTTGTACATCTTTATGTTTTTGAGGTTTACATTTTACATTTTACTTCCTGTTTTAAAAGTTTAGGCTAGGCCTACCCGGTAAACCTTGAGTCAAGCTAGGCTACGGCTATCAGTAATTGGACTTTTTTTGTCCAAAATGTTGGAAATTTCACCAAAAGTTCCCTTAACATCTTAAAATTTCAAGTGCTAGGCCTAATTAAATTTTTTCTTGAAGTGCGTTTTCAGTGGAGGCGTTTGATTTTATAAATTTGGTAAGTTATGAAGGTGTAAGACCAGGTATATCTTCTTGAGTTACCGTAGCGAACCAGCATGATCGGGTTATAGGAACGGTGTTTTATAAGATTTCAAAGGCATCAAATATGGGTTTTGGCACTTTTGGACTTCAATTTTTAAATTCTATAATTTTAACTATAAAACCGTTTAAAAGAGCTTAAAAAAAAAACAAATAATTTTGGCCTAGTACAGTATTTGGAATTTGTAAATTGGCTTAACAGATTACGGAGGAAAGCCAAAAATAGGATTTCCATGTTAACTTACAATTTTCAATGTGAAATCAACAAAACCCTGTACTAAAATATCTCAGTTAGTTATTGTCATAACTTCGTAAAATTTTGAATGTAGACCTACATTCACTATACAGTAGTCCTGGAGAAGCTTATTGGCGGGTGCCCGATCAGCTGTTACAATCTATTTTCTTCGTAACAAGTCAAGTCAATTCATTTATTCCAAAGAAAGATACATAATTATATTACAAGTTGCATTATAATGGATGAGTCCCCAAAAAGACGATACAGTAAGTCTGTGTATGGGGATGAGTCTGTAATCAGTTCTGCCGATGCTATTTACATTTTCCTAGAAGTTAACAGTTGCTGCTTCAACCAGAATAATAGTTTTTTTTTTCATTTGGTGGGGCCAGGTAGTAATACCCTTTTCTAACTCGGCCTGAAAGGCCTATTGTAGCACCCCTTATGTTTATCAATATGTCAGATGAAGGCTCTTCGCGAAGCCTAACAGCCGGTTTATCTCCATCTCCCTTATTTCCTCTGGCTTTAATACAACCTTTCCTAGGAATTTCAACCTTCTCTGAGAGATGGCCGGACAGTCCAGCCATAGGTGTTCGGCGGATTCTACCTCCATTGTACAGAATCTGCATCGATCGGATTGACTAAGTCCGATTGTCTTGAGATGTTTTTTTCAGTGGCCCATGAGCAGTTAGCATCCCTATTAGAAGACTGATTTCCCTTTTGTTTGGGCTAAGCAGCTCCTTCCAATTCTTGTTAAAAGGGTCAATCAGTATTTTTGATTGTCTCCCTCCTGGGAAGTTGTTCCAGGCTTCCTGTTTTTGACCTTTCTCCCAGGATAGGATTTTGTTTTGTCCTATGCATAGGGGGACACCACAGAAGGGCTCCGGTCCTATTAGCTGTTCCAGAATAATAGTTACAAACATATTAAATTTTAATGTCAGCTGTTACTTACAAACACAACATTCTTTCTAACTTGTTGCTAAACCTTTAAACATTTTTTAGCGAATTTCCCTATAGGGAATATATTTGACAAGTAGATATATGTGTCCGTGGTACTGATAACTTTTGAAGGGGACCTCCGATTTTGGTATGAAGGTGTAAGACCAAGTCTATTTTCATGAGTTCGCGAGCCAGCATTTTCGAGTTATGTGATACAGTGTAAATCCTACAGTGTATATTTAGTGTATCCTTAGTGTAGTGGCTCTTTCGCGCCAAACACTCAAACTATATAGGCCTAGGCTAGGCTATTCTTATTTTTGTTGAGGTCTTATGTTCTCCCTCTTAGCTAAAGATGAAAATTGCAATATTTTTTATAGGTTAAGTTACTTTCATTTAAGGTAAACTGCCTAAATGCCGTGAACATACCAAACGCCGTGATTCCTCACTTTACGTGCAAATACTGACGAAATCGGCAAACCGAGGGTGAAATAACGACGTCATTTTCACTCAAAAACTCTTTGTTTACTACTCTGTGTGTTTCTTGGCGGGACGCGGCGGCTAAATTTTCGTCAGTTGGCGGTCAAATGTTGCCCAGTGCAGAAGTGCTTACTTTCTTAGCTTCTTTACTAAGGATACGGGAGAGCCAAATAAGTTATTGACACTGTATATTTCATATAAATGGGGGTTTTCATCGATTTAAACATTGTTTATAATCTTTTCTATCTTAAAACTGCTTCATTAAGACGATTTAATTTCTGAATGTCTTTAAAATAACTGTCACGGGATTTAAACTGTAAATCATTCAGTTTTCAAAACCCGTGATAATGACCACGGAAATTGATTTTTATATGTGCCTGTTCAGTAATGCATTAAAATAGTATTTTTTACGTTTCAAACGAGTTATAATTTATGAAATTTTAGATAAAGAGCTAATTTATATAAATACTAAACTCCGTGGTTGATATTTTAACTTTTACTTAAGTATATAACTTGTTTCTTGTCAAAGAATCTACTAAGACGTTTATTAAGCTTTGATTATTGAGGGTGTTATTTATTTGTCTTTTCACTTATTTTTAATTGTAAAAATATATTATTACTCAGAGCATTTTGCAGATAAAGATTTTAATAAATAAATTGTTTAAAATGTGATCTAACCTTTTTATTTCCAACTATCAATAGTCACGGGATTTGAATGACAAATAATGCAATTTTCAAATTCCGTGCTAGGAGTCACAGATTAAAGCTTTTGAAGAGGTGGTTTTTAGTAACGAAACATTTAATTATTTCCACATTTTGATCCAAGTTTAGTTGAAAAAGTGTTAATTATAACACTAAAATACACAAATCCCAAAATCCGTGGTCGACATTTTGGTATTAACATTACTGAAAACACGTTTGTTGTACAAGGTTTTTAACAAGATGCTTAACACATTAAAGCAATATAGGAGTAGAAATATTGTCTTAACTTTTTAATGACCTTAAATATTTCGTATGTCAATAATGCTTTTTTGAAAAAATGTAGTTATTTCTTGACCAAAGATATGAGCATTGACTATGGATAAACTTACTATAGAATCCATAGTCAATGATGTTCGTACTTAGCGAAAAAGTTCTCTCCTTTTGCAATAAATGTTGATGTAACTTACTTTAACTGTCGTTCTAATGTATTGTGTACACTTAGATTTAATTTAAGAGGCTATTAATCTGGTAAAATGAAAAGAATTTGATATAATATAACTTTTTTATTTGGGTTTCCTTTATTTTATTCCTCTATTAGAAGAAATTTTTTACTCTATGCAGTCTTGACATCATATGATCTAAACTGTTGTCAGCCTGTAAAAAACATTTCTTATATGGGTGTAAGTATTGTTTTAGCAGTAATAAGTAGTTATAGTGCTAAAGTAACATCTTAAAAAAAGTTTCTGACCATAATATGGGTAAAACAGGATGGTCACGGAATTTGGCTGGCATATCACGGAGTTATGTTTCGTTTTCACGGAATTATGTAAATGGTGCAAGAATGACTTGCTTTCGTAAATATTTTATAGTTAATCACATTTTGAAGCTATTTACCACCTGAAAACAGTATATTGAAGGGGAAATAATGAGGAGTAAAAAAATAGTACAACATACAACCTTACTTATGGAAAAAGGTATTTAATGGTTGAAAAGAAACTGAACCAGGCTGAAGGATGCTTAAGGTCACGGCATTTAGGCAGTTTACCTTATACAAGTTTTTACGTTTCCATAGCATATGTCACTTTTATAAGAAATAATTTATAAAATTGAACAATAATTTGGCAAAAATAAAAATAGGCCTAGGCCTAGTTCAAATGTGTAAGACAAAAATGGAAGCTAACGGTAATGAATAGTTACAAACCGTTGCATTATGACTCCAGTAAAAACAGTTGCTATTACCATCTGGAAACAGTTTAAAATACCAAGGTAATAGGTTGCAACAGCTGATCACCCACCCGTCAATAAGCCTGGCCAGGACTAAACTTATAGGTAGGGTTTAAGTGATATTTGCTTATAACACCCGTGTGGCGGCCAACCGACATACTATTTAGTATACTACATAGTAGGTAAAAATGCAAAATCTTGAATTCTTTTGGAAATTCGCTGAGTACCGGTACGTTGGTCTGCTGCGATGGGGGTATTTATGTAACACCGGCCGCCGCACGTATGAAGCGGTCAGGCCACTCCCTCAGCCCACCAACAAAATCATGGACTCCCCTGTAGACCTGTCCTAATGGTTGTGACTTATGCCACAGACCATGAATAGAATCTGTCCAAAATTAGTCAACTGTCTTGCGACATCAGTGACCGTCCTAGCAACAGACCAAGCGCCGCACACATGCGGCGGACAATCCGCATGTGTGCGGCGGCAGTCTATTTTAATGAGCCCAGCCCAGCCGCCACAGATATGCAGCTATGGGCTTGGAGTATAACTCGCCCGCCGCAAAACTGTGGCCGCAGTCTGTGGTTACGATTTTCTTTTTCAACATTGTGGTAGCGAAAACATGATTTTAAAATTAGTATATACAGCATGAAGTAGAATAGAAAAGCGATTGAAAGGAGCAGCAGGCATGGGTGGGGAAAGGTGAGTGAATAATTAAATTTTATTTATCAGTTTACTTGCCTTTAAGAGAACTATTTATAAGCTTTTAAAAACATAGGCCTATTGAAAATTTAATTTTTCAATACCTTATTTTGTTATAATTCAACCTGGGAAGTGAATCTCCCTTTTGTGTGGAATCACCCTTATGGTCAAGGATAAACTATATTTAGAGTTTTTCCGACAGAAGTGAGAAAGAAGAGGGCCTAATTGTTCTCAATTCGGTAAGAAATAGAGTGACAAGTGGGTTGGAGACGGATGCTAGGCTAATTGTACATCATCATCTCACTATCGGAATCAGATTTACATGGGCCTCAGGTCCAGCGGTCGTGGTGGCACGGAAAAGTTGTATGAGCTCACTAAACTCAACTTAAAGAAATTCATTGAGGAGCTGGAAATGAACAGACCGAAACCAAAGAGCAATGAAACGAAGATTACTGCCTAGATCGAGGAGCTTACAATGATCAGTTAGGACTCCAAGTGGGGTATTGGGCAAGGGCGAGAAATCCAGCACGGCCACAGCTTGAGGAGGCAGTGCCATCCCTCCAGCGGCAGCGGAGACAGGACAGCAGCGAGCAGCAGTGGGGGTGAAAGAGATTCATCTTTAGTTAGGTCTTGGCATAGCGTTTGTGGTTTGAAAAATAAGGTTAGGGATAATGATTTTGTTAATTTATTGGCAAATATGATTGGTTTTCCTCTAGGAAAGTTTATGTTGGGGAAAAAAAGGTTTTTTTTAATATTTTGTGAACTTTCAAGTTTATTTTCTGGCAGGAGAAAGGATGGCCAATTTCAGCAGGTTTTAAGGGGGGGGGGGGATAGTTTTGCTTATCAATCAAAAATTTGCATTTGTCGAGCAAAATTTCGTTTATTAATTAGGACGGTTTTACACTGGTTGGGCTGGAAATAGATTGGTACCGTATGCATAAAGATTTTTTTTACTATGCCAATGTACCCTAACTTTATTGACGGGGATAAGGAGTTGTCAAAGCTAGAGTCTTTTACTTTCTCCCCCAATACCATAGTAGGGCCTATATGGAGAAAGTATTGTTTTCATCAAACTTTTCAAATTTGAGTTTGTTAGTGGATTTATCCATTTTGGTGCCCATGAGTCCAAAAAAGTGCTTTTCAGAGTTATGTCCGACTGTGTGTCTGGATGTAAACAGAGCTAGAGAATGCCCCAATGGTCCGATTTGAATGAAACTTGTAAAATAGATCCAAATCCACAATAGTTCCAGGCGTTTTTTTCTCTCATTTTTAGAATTTTTTTATTTTTAAGGGTAGTTTATGCCCTAAAAACTTTTAATAAACGTGAAAAATCAAAATTTCTAAAAAAATGGCATTAACAATTTTCATCAAAATTATTGTAGTTTATTAGGAATAAAATGCTGAATAAAATAACACCACCCGCATTTCGGAGAAAATACGCGTTCAAAAGTTATAGAGCAAAATGTGTTAAAAAACTCAATTTTCTGGATTTGCAAAATAGCTGTTAGAGTAGTTTGAAATCAACTTTACTTATCACCATTAAATCTAGCTCAAAAAACTAAACAATCCAGTATTTTGAATTATTGATCTACGTCAAGTGGTTGCGGAGAAAATTCAATTTTTCGTTTAGCGGTAAACGCAGTATGTTGTTTAAAGTCACAGACTCGCATAGAGTCAAACTCGTGCTGCTCAGCTGATAGCTATCCGACTGAGTTATCAAGACATTAATGTTATGAGGCTTTTAACACCTTTTTTTTATATTCTTGGGAGAAAGTATGTGTCAGTTATCCTGATACCGTTTATTTAAAAAAATACCAATACTCTGAACTCGATACTAATGGGGGGTTGAAATGGACGTTTAGCGGAAGAACAAAATTTACCTGATAATGAATATTTTTAATGTATAAACGTGGTAATTAGTAAGGAGAGACAATTAAAAGATAAAATTTTAAATTCAAAGGGGAAAACATTGCTTGATTTTATGCATAACGCGGGGCAAATATTACTTAATGGGAGATATGAAACAAAATCAAAAGTCAAAAACAGATTTATTTAAAAAAATATAAAAAATATCCATGTCACAAACAAATTATGGTACATTAAGAAAAAAAATTACAAATTAAAGTAACAGAGATACCTGTACAATAAGGAAATAGGCCCACATGGACTGTGGATGGTCTGTGCGAAGGCCTGAGTTGTTATTGCTGTACTTTTAAGATATGTAAAATTGGAAAAAAATTTTATATTCTTAATTTTGAAATAAAAGAAGAATAACGATATCAATTCCAAATTTATTTTAACCAGAATATAATTATTAATATGACTTTTATTTACTGAATAAGGTAAATATCACGATTAACTTATAGATGTGACACACTATAAAGAGAAATAATAATAAAAATACTTAAAACGGATAGGAGGATACATGTAGCGTGTTGTGCTGGGTGAAGGGGGGGGGGGGAGGATGGGCAGGCTTGTTGAAGTTAGTAGTTTATGGGTCTACTGCAATCAGCACAAATAAGGGACTCGGCCTCCTCATCACTGATAACCGGTAACCAATCCCTAAGTCTTAATTTAAAAATGTTAATCGAAGGTGAATAAAAAAAATGTTTTGCTATTTAAGTGGGAGAAATAATTTTGAAATAAAATATTAGTACAGTAGAACCTCGATAGTTCGACACTTTGTGGACTTAGAGAGTGTCGAACTATCGAAATGTCGAACTATAAGGAGTATATGGGAAATTTCAACACTGATAGTATAAAAATCATGATTTGAATTTGGGAATTTGGGAAACACTAGATTTTAGTGAAACCATAACCTAATTGAACTTTAACATAAACAACATTCACATCATTCGCCAATTTGTTTACATTTTCACCTTTGTCATGCTCCAACATGGACACTATCAGTCATTATTAACATGTTAAGTGTTCATGGACCATGTCGAACTATCAGGAGTGTCGAACTATCGAGAGTCGAACTATCGAGGTTCTACTGTAATATAAAAACAATTAGTCTTTGCAAAAGACTTTTGCTTTTGGATAGCAGAAATCCAACTCTAGTTGCATACCTTGTGTTTTGCGAGTGTGAAATGGATTCTTTGGGGTAGTTTACATTTATTGGGCCCATGGACTGCTCAGTTATTGATTGTGGTGCTGCTTCTATTAATTATTGTTTGTCTCTTGTGAAAGCTTTTGAGGCCATGAGCCACCCGGGATCGGACCATCTTCCAATTTCTGTTGCAATTGTAGTAGAATCTACATTGGTTGGCCATGAGAAGGGAAGCCAGTGTTTAACATTGTTACTAAAATTTAAATGGACCGGGAATAATTAGAAGTTTTATCAGATAACGATCACAAGAAATATTTAGTAGTGTCAATTTCCCTCATGATAACCAGGAAATACCTATACTAATATGATTATTAAGTGCCTAAAGAATTCAGCAGATTTGAAGCAAAGAACTAATTGTAAACGATTTAGCAACAAACAACCGTGGTTTGATGGTCATTTTTATAATCTTAGAAAAGGAGTGTTTAGTCTTTTAAATCATTTTAGAAAAAGTAACTGAAGTAGCATTAAACTTCAATATTTACAATTAAAGAAGAAATATAACAATCTTTGTAGAGCTGAAAGTTGTCACATTATAATTCTATTATATACGCTTTGAGTGTTGCTTAAGACGCCAAAAAGTGCTAGCAGGCTATCTATAGTTTTAAAGTAAAGGGTTTTAAGCAAGTAGGTGACGTTTCAACAATAGAGTGGGTGAGATATTTTCAAATGTATTAAATCCTCCATTATCAGCACGCACAATTAATTACGCGGAACCTTTATTATGGGACGAGATAATGGATGCAGAGTTTTCTATGAATGAACTACGAGTTATTTTAGGCTAAATAACACAAAGAATAACAAAGTGCCTGGACTGGATAAAGTACTTAATGAATTCTTGAAAAATGCATCTGATTCATTTTTGTGGAAGCTTTTATGCATTTATAATAGTATTTTTTGCAATAGTAAAGTTTCAACAAGTTTTAAAAAGTTAATTGTTTTCCCATTGCACAAGAAAGGGGATTATAACATAGTTAAAAATTATACGGGTTTATCATTCATGGATTGCATTGCCAAATTATTTTTGAGTCTTTTCAATAATAGAATTAATAACTGGATTAACGAACTAGTTATAATAACAGATTTTCAATCAGGTTTTGAAAGAGATATTCTACAGTGGACAATATTTTCAATTTATGAAGTATGATACCTCTCAAAATTTCATAACCAAAGGACTTCTAGTTTTATTATTGTCTTTTTAAAAACCATAATTGACTACTGCTGTTTGTTTATATGTTTTAGTTTAAAAAGTGTTTATTATTAATAAATTTAAACGTTTTTATTTTCAATTTAATAAATATCTAGTTATACGTGCCAACCAAGCCGACAGTCAAAGTGACTATGTCTTTGTGTGCAAATCAGACGTTTATGTTGAGTGAATATGGATTTTTAAAGTCATATAATGCTATAATTTAATGGAATCGTATTTATTTTATGGACGAACAAAGCACTTTTTCTTCTCTTCTTCTACTTCTTCTTCAGTTCCTTTAGAGTTATATGAAAGGCAACATGAAGGTCAGGCTGCAGAACAGAACCTCTTAAGTAATTTTTTTATAAATATTTTGCAAGTGTGGAGGTAACCTCTGCATAGAGCTTAATGGAAAGTTAAACATAGTATCATGCGTACGGTATTAGAAACTTACTATATCCCGCTCAAAATAAATATGCGGTCGAAACACAGGTTTCAATTCCCCCCTTTTTCCCGTTCCTCTCACGGCTAAGAATCGAACCAATCGCAAACACTGAGAATTACCACAGCTGTTTAATATTTCATGTCTCTTTATGACAATGTTTTGCTTTTTCGTAACCAAATATTCTAATTTTGACATTTGAGATGTAACAAGAAGCGCTTCCAACTGCTAGAGGGGAAGTAACACGATCATCAGCACTATTTTCTACTCTAAACTTAAAGGGCGAAATTAAAATAACATCTGATTGTGAAGAAAATCGGGCAAATCAGGAGGGTATTGAGGGAATTTTCCTTGTGGTGGGAAATAAAAATCAGTCTTTTGACCGCACATTTATTTCAACGGGGTATAGTAATAATAATATCTTGGTGGTTGTTGATTTCAAATCATGATTTTTTTTCAGGATAAAGGCCAGTTGATGTTTGAAGATAAATGGCCATCCATGAGGCCAATAATCCTCAAGCTGCTGCAGCAAGAACCGGTAACACAGAACGAGTGGCAGGACCTCTTCTATTCTGTACATTTAGTTTGCCTGTGGGATGAGAAAGGTCCACCCAAAGTTAAGGATGCTCTTCGAGATGATATCATGGATTTTATCCAACGGGCTCAGGCGGTAAGTTCCATTCATTGTACCGTAGCTCAGTTGCAATTTTGCTTATATTGCGACTTTGCTTGTAATTTGAGTAATGCCCATCTCTATTTTCCCAAGAAAAAAACATATTAGGGGTGGAGCGCTAATACTGTACTTACGAGAACTGTTGTGGCAGATACTACCCTTCCTGGTGTTAGTGATTAGTCAAAAGAAGGTCTATTTAAATGTACAGGAATTGTCATCAACATAAGCCATCCTTTAGTTAAAGTTTGTAACCCTCCAAAATATGTAGAACCCGGTCCAGTTTTCTTTTTAACAAAACTTTCAAAAAGACTCAAACTGGCAAAGTTTTATCTTTCTGGGGATTTCAATATGGACACTATAGATGATGACAAATTAAACGACTTTTTTCTCATTTTCATCCAACAACCTGCAATCAAACTTCCATACTCCCACCCGTGTCACTATAACTTACAAAACTTGCCCAGATAACATTTTCACAAATTTTCAACTAAAATTAATCAGTTATTGAAACAGGCCTTTCTGATCATATGGCTAACATGGTTAGCATGGCTATTACATTACCGTACGGTACCTAAAAGAAAATCTTCTCCAGAATTTAAATGAGAGTTTTCTGATGCTAACGTTCAGTTTTTTTTTTATTGTAAACATTACTGTCATATCTTTGGATGCTAATTGTGATGCTGATAGTTATAGAAATTTTCTTTCCACTATTAGAGAGATTTTGTTTAATGCTCTTCCTATTAAAGTGAAATCAAATCCTAAATTTAAAATAAGGTCCCAAAAAATTGGATGACCAAAGGTATTTTGATAGCTATCATCAGAAAAAGGGAGCTTCATGAAATCACAATGGCATAGGGATCCACGATTTCGTTTATATGTTTGTAAATATAAGTATGTTTTTTGAAGAATGTGTGAATGTAGCCAAATGTAAAATTAATGACAGTTTTCTAAAGCAGTAAAAAAAAATAAGCTTTTTGGTAAGTTGTGGCTAAGGAAAGTGGGATAAAGGTAAATACAAATGCAGTAGAATATATTGAAGATAATGGTTGTATTACTAGAGATAAAAAAATAGCTAACTACTTTGCTCAAATAAGCAACAGAGTGATCATTGTGTCAAATCACAAAGTGGCCCTAGATTTCCTCCCTGCCAAGCTTAGACCATTAGATAACCTGATTTGTTTTGAGTTGACCACAGAGAAACAAGTTTTGAAGGAATAAAGTCCTGTTAAAAAGCACGAAATGTCACCTTTACCTTTTGTAAAGAGCTGCTCGTGTAATTGTTAAGCCTCTGACAGATTTCATTAACTTATCATTGAAACAAGGTATTTTCCCTGGTTCGCTAAAGTCCAGTGCCTAAAAAGAGTATTAATAACTCCGTGAATAATTTGAGACCGATTTCCCTTCTGTGTACATTCTCAAAATTGTGAGTGGGTTGTTTTAGTAGACTTTATTAATATGTTTTGAGCAAAAAAATATCCTTTCCCCTCACAATTTGGCTTTCGGCAAGGCAAAAGTATCACCAATGCAATATTTGAGCTAGTGGATCTAAAAATATCATTGGCTTTGGATGGGTCACATTTTGCTGTTGGGCCCTTCTGTGACCTGTCCAAGGCCTTCGATTGTGTCAATTTTGAGATTTTGGTGGCCAAATTGAGGAATTATTGTACCTCAAGTACTGCACTCAAATGGCTCAGGTTTTTCTCGACTGACTGGAGGCAGAAAGTAACTCACTGCAGTATATTTTTAGTTCAAAATAAACCACATCCATGGTGGTATATATTTGAGTATTATAAACCCATAATATAACATAAAGATCTATTTAACTTGGTTTTCCTTCTGTCTATTTGTGATATTCCAAAACAACATTTTCATCATAGTGCACGCAAAACAGCGGTTTTATGTCCTGTTAAAAGTGCACAAAGTCAGCGCTTCTTGGTCTCAAAAAATTACACACTAAAAACATCTGTTTAGGACTCCTATATGAAAATAATAACAATCTCAAACACAACAATGACAAACAAGCATATTAGGAGTGACATACACATGATGGGGCGATGTCACAGCTCGCAATTCCATGAGTTTCAATTAAAGAGGGTCTTATGTATTTCTAATTTTAATCAAACTGAAAATGTGTGAACCCAAATTGGTTTTCAGCGAGTGATGGCACACCAGGAGGACCAGGCACTGCTGAAGGCGTACATCGCTGAGTGGCGCAAGTTCTTCACGCAGTGCAATTACCTTCCCACGCCATTCCGCCAGTTGGAGACTTCCTTGCAGGGGAAAACCATGCCATCGATCAAACCTCCTGAGAGTATCGTCAGGAAAGTAAGTGATATAAATGGTGCAAAATAAAGTTCTCTCCTTATCCTTATAATGACTTTAGTAACTGAAAGTTTAGGTTGAGTATAAAGTGTTGGTCTGACAATCCATGCTATGTTTGAACCTCCTAATTTAAAATTTGTTGACAGCTATATGACCTTGAATTTTCCATGTGATTTCAACTATTTGCTTTCATCTGTAGTGCTGCTCAGCCTTTCAGCGTGTGAAATAGACTTTTGAGTTGTTTTATGAAGAATTTTTATGGATTTGTCATTTTATTTCAGTTACTTAAATAAATAAATAATCCAACAAATATTTTTTACAAAACTTGCTATCTGAAATATTTTTGGTTGGGAGTAAACTAAATTTTTTAAGTTAATACCAACAAAACTACGGCTTCAGTAGTGTGGTGTTGTTATGTAACATTTATTGTATTATTACTTGTTTTCTGTTTTCTCCATTGGTACAGTATTTGGCCAATTTCAGGGAAGAAGAAAGTCATGTGACTATGACGCCATTTGTCTCTTGTATTATTGTCTGCCATGTTGGTTCTTTCATTCTCTCTTTGGGCCTGATGATGATTGGTGGTCCGGTCAAAATCGATTGTCATTTTTTATATATTTACTTTCTGTATTCTTTGCAGTATAAGTGTAAATATATTTTTAAGTGTTGTAGACGTTTGTTTTTCATTTCTGATAAGTTAATCGCGTCTGCGCCGAACTTACTTGCCCATATAATAACTCTGATGGCCTCTGCCTCAGAGCTTATTGTCTGGGAGAAACTTAATGCAGCGTGATTTTTGTTTTCATTTATTAGTGCTTTGTTTTGACTGCTTTCCCAGTTCTTTGTTTAAGTCTTATGCATTTATTTGTGTTTCACATTTAGTTTACTGCCTTTTCTATTTTCAGTTTTGGCTTCAGTCTTCTTCAGGTTTCTCTGGTGAGTTTTTACTAACTTTGTTATGTTCTAGGTACTTCTTCCACCTGAAGACAGGATCAGATTTCAGATTCTGAAACGTTGTGAATTTGTTTTACTAACCAGTGATGGAAAATGTCCGCAATAATTTAATAAATAATAACTTAACATTTTATCTTAACTGTTTGGGTATTTAACTTATTATTTCACTTTAAGTGATTTTGCTAGTGTTAATAGCCAAACCCAACACCCAGGTTGTCAAACCATTAACAGGGAAAAAACAATATAGACTAAACTGTGGCTAACCTTAGGTTAAAAAAAAAAAAAAAAAAAAAAAAATGCTTTACAATTCATAAGTACAATTTTACTTTGCACACTATTACTTTAATAAGACCTTTTTGTTGATACGTATAACTTGTTTTCAGTTAATGCTGGATAGCTGGAACCAGAGTATATTCTATGACATCAAAAAGAGACTTCAAGACTCAGCAATGAAACTGGTTCATGCTGAGAGAAACGGGGAAGCTTTTGATTCACAGTTGGTGATCGGTGTTCGGGAGTCTTATGGTAACTATATTTTTTTATAATTAAAAATGTTGCTCTAAAGTAACCTGGTTCATAACAAGCCGTCTTTTTGTAAACAAGATTTTAAATTAATCCTTATAAAATTGATATTGAATAAAATTGGCTGCAGTAGTGATAGGATTGTGCCTAGGCCATAACTTCTGTTATTGTTCACAATCAGGGGGGAAAAAATGGCGATGGCGGAAGGTCGAGCACAGATTGCACATACAGAGGTTTCAAGTTTTTTGGATGTTAGAAGTGTTGGTGATTGAGTTTATGGGATTTTATTGTGTACAGTAAAATAGTTGCTTAAGTTCACATACTCAAATAGTTGATGGTTAATCTGACTCTTAAAAGAAAATTGTCTTCCCTCCCTCGTTGTAAAACAATTTATAAGGTTGTCATGTTTTTTCAGTAAATCTGTGTTCCAATACCGATGACAAGCTTCAGATATATCGGGAAAACTTTGAAAAAGCTTATATAGAAGCAACAGAGTCATTTTACAAGATGAAAGCTCCGCAGTACCTGCAGGCCAATGGTGTCCAGAACTATATGAAGTACGCCGACGCCAAACTGAGAGAGGAGGAGATCCGCGCTCAGAAGTACCTGGAGCCATGCAGCGGATCAGTACAAGTGGTGAGCTGCCAAACTTAGCGATGTGACAAGTTACAATGACAGAATGTAACTGATGCGAGAAAGTGCCTAATGGAGCAGTTTAGCTCTCAACAGCTGTACCAGTACATGTTTACGTCCCAAGCAATTGAATCGGTTTACTTCGCTACTTCAAACGTTATATAACTCTCATTCCACCTGTTTAAGAAGTTTATAATCTCATCCAGACCACTTTCAGATTTTATAAAAAAAATTTATATTGTCAATAGTACTTATTTGTGTCTTAGTAAATATGTTATTATTTCTCAATCCTTTTTTTTGTACTTCTTTATAATTATAATAACTGCACATTAGATCAACTTATTTATAATAAGGTTAACTGACAATTTTAACTATATGTAATAAAAAATGTATATGTAAAACATTAATGTTAAACAAATTAATAAATTTTAGACTTCTTTTTACATTACAGTACTTTAAAAAACTAAGAGATCAGTAAAAGGCAAAACATTGTCGGGAAGAGAAATTTTGTAAATCCTGTTTAGCAGCAACAGTGTAGCGTAAACTGATTCTATCCGGACGATAAACAACTATAAAATTATAATAAAGTTTTCCAGCACTACGCTCATTCATCACAAAAGTCAAGAGTAAAAGCCAATTTGAACAAGTGAACTAAAATTAATTTTAAATAAAACGAGAACCTCTAATTCCATTCAAAAATTTTTGTATTACTTTATTTATACGTCCGTTATAATAATTTAACCATCTCCAAATGTGTAACAAATGTAATAATGGACACTAGGTCTGATATTGGAAGGTCGGAACTGCATCATAAATGGAAGTTTGGAGAGATTAAATCTCCTAGGGGATGTCTGCATCGGTCTGTGATTGATTCATATTATGTATTCCAGTTGACGGAATGCTGTGTCAACGTTCTGGTGTCCACCTTCAAATACACCATTCTGGCCGAGTGTGCCGGCATGATCAAGAATAATGAAACGGAGAGTGAGTATAATATATTATTATTATTATTTAATCCAGTTCATAATATTATTAGCATTTAAGCCAGATTTAATCCATCCTCTGGTTTTTTAATCACAAAAAGATTCTTACACCTGAGTGGACTGGATACTACGTCATAGTAGACAGTTTAATTGAAATCAAATTAAATGCCCTTCCTCCTTATCTCCTGAATATCCTTTATTTGTATAACATAAATTTTAATTTACCAACATTAAAATGAACACCTTTAGTCATCATAGTCTATTCTAACCTAAAATTTCTTATTCCCCTGACTTTTATTGACGGGGAATGATATTTTCAATGAAATACTATATGGTAAATATTACCAATAACAAAATGGTAAGATAGTAAATTTTTGCTGAACACCATCAAAATAAATTAATTGTTTTTTTTAGCTTCGGGGGACCTCAAAATGAAAAAGTAACCTGGTCCTGAGCTTAGGTCATACCATGGCTACTACTGTAATAGCGTATACCTCATATGCCGCCTCGTCCTCGTTGTTCAATCCTCAGTCCTATGTGTACCAGGCCTAAAACATGGAACTTACACCAATTTGTTAAGAATTTGAAGGTGTTAAAAAAATCCTATAGCCTATTATAATACGAGCACAGTCTGAAGGGATGATGTGCGTTCCACATAGATCTCTAAATCTAGCGGGTAGATTTTGCCTAAACTTATCATTTAAGAGGGGTTTGGCCCAAAAATAAGTTTAAAAACATCCTCAAACCCGGGAAAAACTGAATTTTGTGTAAAATTAAGTAAAAAAATTGTCATTTTTAACATTGGTCTTTTGGGGTGCTCTTTTGGTAACGAAATAACAACGTAAGGTATACAAAAATAAAGGAACATTAATGTCAAGCTCAGTCTTTTTGAAACAACTATTAACTCTAAAGAGGTTTAATAGGTTGGTTGTTGGTGGAAATTGAATAGCTTTATTACCATTGAACTGTAACAAAAGTAAATTCAAACCAACGAGCAAGGCTCGGTTAATCTGGTACAGAATAACTTAAAACCAAAAACTGCAATAGGTTTTGCTTTGATTTCCACCTCACATTATGGTTTCTCCAATTTTTATATTTGACAAGTTGATATCTGGAGTTTTGATGGTGTTTGCTTCACTTTGTTGTTATGTTGGCAGAACTGCAGCTGATGTTCAAGCTGATGGACCGAGTGCCGAACGGCATCGCCCCGATGTTGAAGGACCTGGAGGAGCACATCGTGAGTGCGGGGTTGATGGTGTTTGTTTCAACTTTGTTGTTATGTTGGCAGAACTGCAGCTGATGTTCAAGCTGATGGACCAAGTGCCGGACGGCATCGCCCCGATGTTGAAGGACCTAAAGGAGCACATCGTGGTTGCGGGGTTGATGGTGTTTGCTTCACTTTGTTGTCATGTTGGCAGAACTGCAGCTGATGTTCAAGCTGATGGACCGAGTGCCGGACGGCATCGCCCCGATGTTGAAGGACCTGGAGGAGCACATCGTGAGTGCGGGGTTGATGGTGTTTGCTTCACTTTGTTGTCATGTTGGCAGAACTGCAGCTGATGTTCAAGCTGATGGACCGAGTGCCGGACGGCATCGCCCCGATGTTGAAGGACCTAAAGGAGCACATCGTGAGTGCGGGGTTGATGGTGTTTGCTTCACTTTGTTGTTATGTTGGCAGAACTGCAGCTGATGTTCAAGCTGATGGACCGAGTGCCGGACGGCATCGCCCCGATGTTGAAGGACCTGGAGGAGCACATCGTGAGTGCGGGGTTGATGGTGTTTGTTTCACTTTGTTGTTATGTTGGCAGAACTGCAGCTGATGTTCAAGCTGATGGACCGAGTGCAAGATGGCATCGCCCCGATGTTGAAGGACCTGGAGGAGCACATCGTGAGTGCAGGGTTGATGGTGTTTGCTTCACTTTGTTGTTATGTTGGCAGAACTGCAGCTGATGTTCAAGCTGATGGACCGAGTGCCAGATGGCATCGCCCCGATGTTGAAGGACCTGGAGGAGCACATCGTGAGTGCGGGGTTGATGGTGTTTGCTTCACTTTGTTGTTATGATGGCAGAACTGCAGCTGATGTTCAAGCTGATGGATCGAGTGCCAGATGGCATCGCCCCGATGTTGAAGTACCTGGAGGAGCACATCGTGAGTGCGGGGTTGATGGTGTTTGCTTCACTTTGTTGTCATGTTGGCAGAACTGCAGCTGATGTTCAAGCTGATGGACCGAGTGCCGGATGGCATCGCCCCGATGTTGAAGGACCTGGAGGAGCACATCGTGAGTGCGGGGTTGATGGTGTTTGCTTTACTTTGTTGTTATGTTGGCAGAACTGCAGCTGATGTTCAAGCTGATGGACCGAGTGCCGGACGGCATCGCCCCGATGTTGAAGGACCTGGAGGAGCACATCGTGAGTGCGGGGTTGATGGTGTTTGCTTCACTTTGTTGTCATGTTGGCAGAACTGCAGCTGATGTTCAAGCTGATGGACCGAGTGCCGGATGGCATCGCCCCGATGTTGAAGGACCTGGAGGAGCACATCGTGAGTGCGGGGTTGATGGTGTTTGCTTCACTTTGTTGTCATGTTGGCAGAACTGCAGCTGATGTTCAAGCTGATGGACCGAGTGCCGGACGGCATCGCCCCGATGTTGAAGGACCTGGAGGAGCACATCGTGAGTGCGGGGTTGATGGTGTTTGCTTCACTTTGTTGTCATGTTGGCAGAACTGCAGCTGATGTTCAAGCTGATGGACTGAGTGCCGGACGGCATCGCCCCGATGTTGAAGAACCTGGAGGAGCACATCGTGAGTGCGGGGTTGATGGTGTTTGCTTCACTTTGTTGTCATGTTGGCAGAACTGCAGCTGATGTTCAAGCTGATGGACCGAGTGCCGGACGGCATCGCCCCGATGTTGAAGAACCTGGAGGAGCACATCGTGAGTGCGGGGTTGATGTTGTTTGTTTCAATTTGTTGTCATGTTGGCAGAACTGCAGCTGATGTTCAAGCTGATGGACCGAGTGCCGGACGGCATCGCCCCGATGTTGAAGGACCTGGAGGAGCACATTGTGAGTGCGGGGTTGGCGGACATGGTAGCCTCCGCTGACATCATCACCCAGGTAGGTTCCGATTCTAAAAATTAAAATACTCTGTGGTCATAGATTATTGGATACATTTTTATTTTGATTAAATAAATAACAAATAAATAACCCCTAGCAGAGCATTGATTCTTCACCGTCTAATTTGATGTAATTGCTGCAAATTTACATTTCAATGCCTTAAAATTGTCATATAGGTCAGCTAATGGTAAAGTACCAGCTTTTTTCTACTGATGAAGGAATTATGATTAGAGTTTTGTAATTTCTAATGTATAGTTTTTTAATTTGCTTATGGGACCCCGACGACTGACAACACTGCTGCTTGTTTACAGTTTAACAAAAACCTATTTCTGATTGTGTAGTTCTTGTAAATACAAACCAAATAAAAACAAAATGTTAAATGTTTAAATTTGTAATAAAAAACAAATCAGTATTTTGTAAATTTTCTAAACAAAAATTATGTTAACTTGTAATTTTAGGAGACAAAAGGATAATGGTGTGGCAATAAAATAAGGACAGTTTTATTTTGGAGTCTGATTATACATTTATTTGATTCATTTTCTGGATTCTTTTGTCTGCTGCTCTTTAACTTACACAGCCGTTCTGATCAGTATTTGGCTTGTTGTCTTCATCTCTGCTGATGACGCTGTCAACTATCAACTTATTGGAAACTAATAAATTTTGTAATATTATCACTCCTAAGCTAAGGTATAATGTAACTAAATTTTTTCTCTATTTTTAGTCAAGGTACCAAGGTATGCGTACCGACTTTTCAACATTAGTTCTCAGTACTGTTACTTTTTCCAAGAACCTGTGGTACTGACAATTTACTTCAGGTACCGACAAATCCCTAATTAACATTTTATATACCCTTACTTCACTGCAGTAAGACTGGAATAAGTAGTAGATCTTTTATATATTTTTCATTAGCATAAAAAGTAAGAAGAAACATTTATAAGGACATCTTTTTCAAAAGAATGATTTTTTAACTTTTCCCGATTGCGGAGGTTACCTTAAGCCGTGTCCGCACTGGCCGAACATGTTTGCCGAACAAAGTTCTTCCGAACATTTTTTGTTTGTTGCTAACCTTTTAGAATGTAAATTAATGGCTGGTTAATTGTTCGTTAAGAATGTTTGTTGATTTTTGTGTTCGCCGAACAAGTTCGCCACGAATGTTCGCCCAGTGCAGACGCGGCTTCAGCGTTCCCCTTATATATTTTCTTTTTTATTTAAATATTTATGTGACGTGTTCTTTATGTTTTTCAAGGATTCAGAAAAATACGTGGAAAGGCTGCTAGAACTATTTAATGAATTCAGTACATTGGTGAAAGAGGCTTTTAATGACGATCCAAGATTCCTGACAGCAAGAGATAAAGCCTACAAAACAGTTGTTAATGACACCACTGTGTTCCGACTAGAGTTACCATCCAAACAAGTGAGTGTCGCATTTATAATATGATTTAATAACAATTTTTCAGATATGCTAGGTGAATTCTTTGTCCGTTTTGGAAACCTGATCAGCCATAGAACTTTTCCTAGCAAAATAACCATGGTGAATTTTCATTTTCTTTTTGTGGTTTTATGAGATATACTAAATATTGGTATTAAACTTCTAAAGTTTAGACCCACCACTTTCATTTAATTTATTTGACAACATGTAAATTAGGGGTGTGCGAATAGTGATTTTTCTGGTAGAGCCGAGCTGGTAATAAAATATTCGAGTTTGGAGCCAAGCCCAGTCCAGCCCAGACCGAAAAAAATATTTGAACAATAATTTATTCGGTACCATACCAGATTTTTCTGTCCTCCAAAAGGCCATTTTTTGGCCATCAAAAAATGAATAAAGTAAAACATGAAATAAACAAGTTTAAATTAGGGGTATAAGGATTTCCAATCGTGTAACTTATAAAGTCAATATTTTTTATCCACCAAACTACAATGGAATGAGTAAACAGCTCTTCCAGTTGACTGAACAAGAAACCCCCTCATAAACTTTGATGTAGAAGAAAACATAAAAGGGTCTATTGTTGCACTGGGCGTGTGGGAGGGTGAGGAGGGAGGTAGGATCGCTCTGTATAATTTATTCAAGATAAAAGCAAGTAGAATAAGTATATTCATTTCTAAAAAATTGTACAAAAATAAATGGCTCATTTTTGTCTAATTGTGTACAAATTGGAAGAAAAGTCAACCGAAGTTCTAGACAACCCATTGTTAAAAATTTTGGCTAGTTAATGAATTACCTGGTAGGCTAATAAATTTATAACTTTGTCAATTCATCAAACTTTTCTTGAAATGTGTTCAGCGTAGGACAAAACAAAATTACTAGAAGTCACTGATAAGAGCGATAATCAAGCACTGAACTAGAAACTAAACCCCACCTGTTTTGTTTTTTTCTCTATTTTTAGCACATCCCTATGCCGGGTAAGCTAACAGCAGTCAAGGTCATTACCCCACTCTCCCTCCTATTGCGTTGAAGACCCCGCCCCGCACCACCTTGCCATCGCTGTGACTCAAACCTTCCTGACCCCGTGTACGACAACCACTCCGCTAAATAATTTACGCAATAAATTGCCATGTTTCTCTGCTTTTTTTGCATTAATAACTGTTAGTACAGAGATTTCTTTTAAAAGCATTGTTTTGGGCGAGATTGTTGCTTTTGAATTTTTTAGCTCGACCACTCGAATAGTTTTCCATAACCTCGAGTCGAGCCGAATAGTGTTACTATACGACCAAAACTAATCGACCACTCGAGTACTCGCACACCCCTAATGTAAATATATTACAGTTGAACCCTGCAAATCCGTCACCTACGGGAATGAGGGCATGGTCAGAAAGACAGTAAAAGTTGGGTTATCAGAGGAACACTTTTAAAAACGTACTAAAACTGAATGTCAAGCAGGAAACATTGCTTCAAGACCGTTTGACAAATTAAAAAAGTACATAAGAACATTAATAAATTTTATAAATCACAATCACACACTTTGTCTATTGCACATAAAATTTGAATGTTTAAGATCCACTATTAAAAATCCGAAGAGTCTAGTTTTTATCGGCCTTGCAGCGGCTTAAAAAGTTTGTAATGCTCTTCTGCTTAGCAGACTACAACCTCGATTCGTCCATTTGACAAAATATTCGCCCTTGATTAACCTCTCTAGTACATTTAGTTTCTCGACTACAGATAGCGTAGAGTGTTACAAACTGTAATAAATAAATAACTGTACCAAACAATTTGCTATCTAATACTGACCGCACCAAATGTCATTGCTTCACTGACCAAAATATGGACAGTGTTGCATCGGAAAAGAAAAAAAATCTGAATCTGATGTCATGGACAAACTAAGCCAGGATTAAACCCGGCCGAGGTCGGACAAGTGGAAAACCCATCGTGCCGACAACACTTTCGGACCACCCGAGATTGGACAAGCGGGGTTCTTCTATACTGTTGAAAACCAGACAATTGTGGATTTTTACTACCTGTACTTATTATGATATGTCATTTAAAAATAATTATTACTCTCATTTTCAGAGTGCAGGTATGAAGAGTCAACCAGAATCAAAATGCCCAGAACTTCTAGCAAATTACTGTGATATGTTACTTAGGAAAACACCACTTAGCAAGAGGTTAACTTCAGATGAAATTGAAAGTAAACTGAAAGATGTGGTGAGTTATGTCACAAGTTCTGTTACTTGTACTACCAGTAACAATAGAACCAGTGTCTTCTGTATCTTTGTATCTGATTTCCATTTACTTATTAAATAAATAAAAAATTAAATAAATTAACACCTTCCTCTATTGAGGAAGTTGCAAAAATACAAAGTATAATATACAAAACAAACTATTAAATATTGATCATTATGAAATTTTGAAGGTAAGTTTTAGTAATTTGCCTATAAATGATCCTGTCCCTGTTAATCCTTCAATATTGTGGAACTTTAAGTTTACTGAAGGGCACTCCTCAAAAAGATCCCTCCCCACCCTTTATATGGTAAGGAACACCACTTTCTATATTCTACTTGTTGAAGTACCCATCTTAAATACTTTTACATGGATTTTAATTTATCGTTACTTCTGATGTCTTCTAATTTTAATCTTTTGTAGCTTATGGATTGTTCTTCAACAAAATTTCTGATTTGGTTAAAATATTTGCTGTTGTATTTCTCCAAAACATTGCAAATGTTAATATGTTTGATTGGTGCCTCCCAAAGGGTTTTTATTAATCCTAGACCTTTACAATTTTTTGGACCATACACGTTGCATTAGGAATGTCCGATGGTAAATCTGTATTTCCATCCGTGGACTCGGCAGTCGGCGAACGCTATATATTAGTTAACTTGTAATCTTGTTGCTGAGTGATGATGTCAAGCCATTCTTTTTATGTGTCAATCCTTAAAAACAAAGATTTAAGAAAAATATTAATTAATTCTATTTTTCTAAAGTAAAATATAAGTAGTAAATACATTAATATTTTAGAAATTTTCAATCTGTACCGAACCAAATTCGTACCGATGCCTTTCTTTAACCATACTGAACCGATGACGGTATTTCGCCTTGTACCGTTCCTGTGCCGAGTTTTCGGTGCACCGTAGACCCCTACGTCATAATGAATGAATGAATGAATGAAAATACTTATTTATTGAGGCTAATTTAGGACCACATGGTCCTTTCTTACAATTAACCTCTTAAATCATTAAAAATAACTATATTAATCTATACTATACTTGTCCAGTTTTTATAATGCCAACTGTTTGTTTTTCAGCTGTTGGTGTTGAAGTATGTACAGAACAAGGATGTGTTCATGAGGTTCCACAAAGCCCACCTGACGAGGAGGCTGATCCTCGACACGTCAGCTGACTCTGAAAAGGAAGAAAACATGGTTGAATGGTGGGTCTCATCTAATCTGATTTAAGTAACTTTTCAGTTTTGTAGGATTTACGAGATTCACCCTGTGTGTGTATATATATATATATATATATATATATATATCAATTTGAACGAATGGTGTTTTTGGCTTCTGGGAACCTCAAAACAAAAAGGTATCATGGTCCCTTTTTGATAAAAAATTGAGCATTAAAAAAAGTGTTTATAAATTTCAGGTTGAGAGAAGTCGGTATGCCGGCAGACTATGTAAATAAATTGGCACGCATGTTCCAAGACGTCAAAGTAAGTGAGGATCTCAACCTACAGTTCAAGGAAACGTATAGGAGTACAAAAGGCAGCATAGCTGGTACGTACCTAGTAACTGATTTTTAGCTTAGCTTGTGATGTTGTGTTAGCTCTCTGGAATATGTAACCAAATCCCTATTGTCATGGGTTTAAATCCTTACTCGACAATAGTAGTTTTCTTCTCTAGGGCGGAAAGTGGCTATTTTCTGTACACAATTGCCTTTTCAAGACAAAGCCAAGCTTTAAATTGTGACTAAGCACAGAAAAACACTTTCAGCCTGAGTGATGAACATCTTTTTTCATTGTACTGCAAAAATGTAAAAGTACAGTAGACTCCCTCTTAAGAGTCATCTTCACCTTTGGGCCAGTAGCCCATTGTTGCACAGTCGGCAACATTAACCATACCGCTTTATTTTTATTTATGGCATACATTTTATTTGCATTTTTTACATTTTTCCCCAAAATAATAATCACGTGAAACCAAAATTAGTAATTTTATTACATTTTTTTGTAAGAATTTAATTTTAAAATCCTTCCATTTTTGCGTAGATTCTATAAACATCAAAATTCTGAACGCCGGAGCCTGGGCAAGAGGCAGCGAAAGAGTGACTGTGTCGCTACCTCTGGAACTCGAAGACTACATCCCCGAAGTCGAGGACTTTTACAAGAAAAAACACAGCGGGCGAAAGCTGCAGTGGTACCACCATATGTCCAATGGAACTGTAAGTAGAACTACATTCATGCTCATAACTTTTTAACTAGGGGTGTGGGAGTACTGATTTTTGAGTCAAGACTTAGAAAAAACTCGCGAGTTTCGAGGTTTTTCGAGTCGAGATTTTTCCCAATTCATCGGTGTGCCAAAAAATTATTTTTCATTAATGCAATAAAGATAGTACCATGATAAAGTAATGAAGTGCCAGAGAGTCTAATGTACATGACATCCTGGAAAACCGGGAATTGCACTTAAATTTATTGTTACCATGAAATGTTCGGGAAATTTCCTTAAATAATCAGAAATATGGAAACTTTAGGTGGTATTGTAAGTACGTGATAAGCTGCATTAGGGGGAACAGTAACATGAACAGGGAATAAACATTTATTTCATTTATATATTTTTTATTATTATTATGTTTTAAATAAAAATTTTAACTTTCCATAAAAAACATGTTTTATTTATTAAAATATGTATACAATTTTTTTTGTATTTGAGAATCATTCTTCATTTGATTTGTTAAATATTGAATTTAGCCATTTAGTATTCTCATTTGATACAGTATTCTTTTGATTTAGTATTCTTGTTTTCTAATTGTCTAATATCATGAGAATTTTTATGTATTGTCAAAGATTAGGCCTAAAATTTTCTTTATCATTCTGGGGATGTAAATTTGGGTGTTCAATATAGCCAGTGTTACCATTCAAGCTTACATGATGTTAGCTGTTTAATATGTGCTTTAATATGAGCTTACTATTTTGTGTTCTTTGGTGTGGCACACTGTAAGAGTAGACGCCACCTTTTAACCGGTCTCCGCTTTAACCGGCCTACCCTGGCACAAAAACAACATTGTTTTAACCGGCCATGTTTCGCCGGAAACGTTGTTTTCTTATCTACTGTAGCATTCAATTCAACATTACTTGATATAGACGTCTTCAAACCAAAATAAATGACTGTCCTCGACTGAAGTGTGTGTCACCGGAAGTGGCTGCGTTTGGACCTGCTTTCTAGTAGAAAACATAAGGAAAATAATTATTATTAGTTTTTTTTTAGCCCTGGATTTCATGGTTGTTGGATGTTACATATAAATTGTATAGAGTAATATATTTAGAGTTGTTTTTTCAAGCCTTAAATGCATTTAGGTCATACAATTGTAGGTTGGCACTTTTAAATGTACATTGGTTTAACCGGCCAAATCATTATCCGGCCATGGCCTGGTCCCGAGGTAGCCAGAACATTGTTATTTTGTGTTTTGCCTATTGGTCAACTATTTATAGTCCAACTACACACAGTTTACTAAAATAATACCTAAAATGGTTTTACTAAACATCGTTAAAAACCGATATAAATGTCCTTAAATAAATATCTTTGATTATGTTTAAACTTATTATCATTGCAGATAACATTCAGTAATGCTATCGGAAGGTTCGACGTCGATGTTACCACATTTCAAATGGCCGTATTGTTCGCCTGGAACCAGCGACCCAACGATCACATATCCTACGAGAACCTCAGGCTAGCCACCGAACTGCCCGACCCTGAGCTTAGGAGAACTCTGTGGGTAGGTAAAAATGTAACAATCCAGTCGGCCTACTGACTTTTCATATGTATATTTCAGTTCATAACCTTATTATTCAACACAAAAAGTGAAGCTTGGCTTTGTGTTTAATTTCATTTATGGAACGAAAATTCAAATTTATTAGGTTATGTATTGCACACTCTGTTAGGGCCTACTCTTTTTTCAGCATGAAATAAATATGAATACTGACGAGTGTCAGATTAACTGAGGTTTATCTATTAAAATTTAAATTACAAGCATTTTTTTTTAACTTTTTTTAACATTTTCATGAGTTGAGTATAGATGTTTTTAAATGTCCTAATCTCCTATGTCAAAAGGAGTACGGTAGCCGGTTTCAACCTGCAAGTAGCCCAAAATGAGTAAGAAATGAGTCCTTCTTATTTGCACAAAAGCTTTATTTTATTTTATTTTATTTTTTGTAAGTATATAACTAAAAACGATTAGAAAGTCCAAAACGTAAATGTAGTGAAATATCTTTATCCTTGATTTCATAACTTGGTCTGGCAATGTTTCTTTATAAATTTTCACATTACATTACTACCACAAAAGTACTGTACGAAAGGGTATGAAAAAACAGTGCAGGTGTTAAGTGTGCAGACTCACAGCACAGACAGTGGGGTAGCGGCATTTTACATCACTATTAAGCCACGTCCCTTACTGATACTAGCGGTCGCATCGTTTGCAATTCTCGTAATAATGACATGAACTGAAACCGAGCCAATAATTTTGTAAGCAACCCATCTCTAAAATGAATAAATTAAATCAAGATCTTTTGCTGTCTTCATTACGTTTCTATAATTTTGGTTGTTCTGTGTGGTATTCTTTCAACATAATTCTTCAATAAATGTGGTGTTTGATTTTTCAGTCGCTGGTCGCTTTTCCAAAATTAAAGCGCCAAGTTGTATTATATGCACCTGAAGTACAATCTCCAAAAGACTTTGATGAAAATACACAATTCTGGATAAACCAGGAATTTGCACTTGTGTAAGTACCATTATCTATCATCATATTTTCTGATTTAGTTAACTTTTATTCCGGTGTGAAATGCCAAGCAGAAACTCTCAGTAGAAAATGATTAGTTTATTTCTTATTAGTTTTTAAAGGATATTTAAAACTGTGGAGGTCCAGTCTAAGATTTACAACTAAAAAGTTTCAAAATGTCTTGCTATAAAATTGAATTGTTAATTTTTAAGTAATAATAACTAGAGATCGTCCACTTGTCTAAATTCAACCAAATGTTCACTTGATATGGACGCAGTCAGTTAAAAATATTTTATAACTGTATCATCTGTTCTTCCCGATTTGCTAACATTTGTTATTACAACAGCTGTCTAGTGATTAACCCAATTACCCTTCTTCCATAAGATCAAGAATCTAAAATAAAATAAAGACAAGGTAGAAGTCAAAACATGCAACGCCCTCTATGCACCAGATGTTCTTTTGCACCTGTGACATCATCATTATCATTACCAGTATTAGTAAATGGTGATGTCATAGGTGCAAAAGGACACCTGGAGCATAGAGTGCGTTTCATGCATAAGATTAACATTGAAACTTTCAAAGCCTGTAGGGCTAGCCCTGAGGGGCCATGTGAATAATGAGCATAATCCAATTATAATTATTATACAGGAGGGTTCCACAAATCCGAACCCCGCAAATCTGAAAATCCGCTTAAGAGTCATCTTCACCCCTGGGCCAGTAGCCCATTGTTGCGCAGTCGGCAATGTTAATCATACGGCTTTTATGCTAAAACATGGTCTTGTATTCCCCTGTTTCGGACGCCGTTTTTCAACCGATTTTCTTGAAATTTGGTAAGTGTTTAGTTGAATAGTTATATTAGGTTTCTCATACCTCGGAATTTTGAAAATTTTACAAATATTACTCTCTGTGACGTTGCAAAGTTACTCAATTTTCCTCAGTTAATATTTCAAAATTTAGTAAAATTTTCAAAATTTCAAGGTATGAGAAACCTAATATAAGTATTCAACTAAACACTTACCAACTTTCAAGAAAATCGATTGAAAAACGGCGTCTGAAACAGGGGAATACAAAACCATGTTTTAGCATAAAAGCCGTATGATTAACATTGCCGACTGGGCAACAATTGGCTACTGGCACAGGGGTGAAAATGACCCTTAACGAGAAACATATTCTTTCAGTTTTCATTATTAATCTTTGGTTTCATTAATAGATAAAAAAAAATTGCTATCAAACCAATTTTTACTGTACTTACCTGGATTTAATGACATTTTCTATTTATTTTAAATCCTTACCTGAATACAAAAAGGATTGTCATCTGCATGTAACTATGTTTTACAAGGCATAGATTTTGGGAGATCATGATTAAAAATTATAAATAATATTGATCCAAGAACCCCTATGGTACCCATAGCAAGGATTTCTTGTAATAAGGAAGTTTGTCAATTCAAGGATTTTTGGCATCCTTCCTTTGAGGTAGGATTTAAATCATTTTAATTTATCACTTTTCTTATAAATAAAAAAATAGCATATATTTTATTTTTTTAAATGATAATTTTTGTCACTTCGTTTTACTTTTAGTGTCTGCACAAAGTTTTATATCATAGTCGGCCTAAATATTAACTACTTTCAAAGATCGGAATCCTCATATTGTGATGTTTCATGTCTAGGAAAAATGGCAAGTTACAGAAGCGAGGGAAGATGAATCTTATTGGAAGACTGCAGTTGTCGACGGAGAGGAGCAAAGAGGAGGACAACGAGAGCATCGTGCAGCTGAGGATTCTCAGAGTGCAGGTGGGTGGAGGAAATCCTCTCGACCGATGCGCCGAAAAACAATTTGGCCGTACTAACCAACCTATAGTCAAAACAGGTCGTAAGGAATAGACTTTGTTGTGACTATGTTTACAAAAAAGTTGTGATGGGCTGATGCTGAATCTCGATTCCATGATACTCTAAATATTAGCAGTATCGAGGAATCGTCGATACTCGATACTTGGTGTCTTTGTATTCGATAACGATCCTGACCTAAAATGTACAAAATCATATGTTTATATGTTCTTTTAATAACAAAATCATATGTTTTAAATTTTTGGCTTCAGGAAAAATTATATTTTCCTCTGATCTCTTTGTATACCGTACTGCAAATATCAAAATTAGATTTTTTAAATCTTTCCAACAAAAAGAAGTTCATTTTAACTTAGCAGTTTGTTTTGTTCAATGTTCAAGACTATAATTATACAATTATACAGTTATAAAATTTTCTTGATATACAACATTCAGATAAAAGTCTTAACCAAAAAGTCTTTAGGATTGCTCCGAGAAGAGCAATCCCGTCCCCGAATATGAACTAAAAATAAAAATTCATATCCCACACCAAAAAAGCATTACTGGCCATCAGCAATATTAACTTTTATTTCGTCAATGTGGGGGACTTCTTCAGCGGAGAGGGGGAAGACTTTTTTTCTCTTCTGAATAGAGGTCTGCGGGTAGTGATTTTTTAAGTCGGGTCGGTTTCGGGTCGGGTAGTAGATTAACATCAATTTTCGAGTCGGGTCGGGTTTGAACATTATAAGTTAAAGAAAAATTCGGGTCGGGTTCGGGTTCGGGTGTGTGAGTTAAAAAAATCTCGGGTCAGTTTCGGGTAGCCTATGTATGTTAAAAAAAACTCGGGTCGGGCTCGGGTATTGTAAGTTGAATAAAACTTCAGGTCGGCTTCGCTATTATTTGTAAAAAAAATGTCTAGGCCTAGGCCTAAGTTATTTCATTTTAAAATAATTGTTGATGTGCCTACTAAGCTTAAGTATAGTATTAATAAATACAAGGCAAAAACCTTCCACCTACTAAGTTAGGCCTAGGCCTAACAAAAGTGAAAAAACTATAATGTATTTTATTCTAGTATAAAAAGTTAAAAAATTCTCCCGAGCCAATAACCTATCAAGCTAAGGGTTCCATAGTCCTAAGTTACTTTACCCAATGTTAACTTATTCAACAAACATGACAAATATATAAATTATATTGTACACTGTTGAAACTAAACAAAAACCACTTTTATAAATGTCAAAATGCCCAGATGCGAATCATCATACCTAGCCTATTTTTCTGTAGGCCTAATAATAGGCTACACAAAGTTATTTTATTATGAAAAGATTATGTGATTATACTCAAACTTGGCCTTTCAATATCAATATTGCCATATCCTATTTTCAAAACAGACTTAAAATAATTGAATTTCATTTCTGTTGGATTACTTTTGGCAAAATTGTTTATTTGCTTGAGTGATTCCAAATAGCAGATGAATGCCCATCCACGACATTTTACACTTCCCAAATCTTAGGTTTCACTAGTAGGACTGTTAGTGGATACACTGACATTAGAATTCTCTCAATTCCGTGGCTTTTTAATATTTATTTTTCATATCAGAAAAAATTCAACATCACTCAAGTAACACAAATGTGAATTGAATAAACATGAACGAGAGGAAAACCAACCATCAAATCATCAATGCAGACGACGGATCGCGCCATACCATACAACAAACATGGAGTACCGTTACTATAAAACTACATAGAGAATGAAGAAATCTGTCTATGAAGTATCCAACCATTGACTATGGATATCCAACTGTTACATTATCCAAGAAATTGTTTTCATTGGTTATCAAGAAATCTTAAATGTTTTGACAATTTGCAAGATGGAATGAGAAATAATTCGGCAATAAAACCAATTATACCGAATAGTCATATATTGATTATATTTCGTAAAAATATATACACTGATGAATTTTGTATTGTAAAAATAATGTAAACACTAATCTGTAGAGATTATTTACTTTTGATTTTGCTCTTGCTGTTTACCGGTTATCGTGTAAATAGTACCATTGACTTTACATACAAAGACTTTGTATGTAAAGTCAATGATAGTACCAATGCCACTGCTACCTTGATTTCGGTTTGTACAGTTGGTGACGGTATTGGCTACGCCACAGTCTATCTTTCTGGCCTAAGAGTGTGAGTCAGTCACGACACTGAGTAATTCCTTTAGGTTAGAGTGAGAAAAGTATGCTAGCGCTACTGGTGTCTAGGCTTGCAACAAATGATTTAATGCTGTTTAAACTATTTTTTGGGCATAAAATAGTACTGTACTAAAGGAATACAAATGTTCCTACGTCAAATACGATCTTTCATGATCAAAATGTTATTTGTTTTAAATTGAACATGAAATATGGCGTACCAAATTATCAACAAAACAAAATTGCTTACGTTTCTAGGCACCAGAGACCGCTTGCTTCTTTCAGAAGCCACATTTTCATGTACGAGTGTCGCGAATAGTAAGCTAAGGTATTTCCAGTTCATCCACATCCACCTCAGTAATAATGACTGGCAGTTATGACCACTAGTCTAAAATAGTGTGTGGAACGATGCCCATTTATTCCGTGAACGTTGTAATTCACAAATTTTGGCTGTAAAATAGTTTTAAAAACCCGGGTTTGCTTTTAATGACCTGTCGGGTACCTACAACCCGATTTAATTCGGGCATTAGGTACCCGCCCGACCCGGCTTAAAATAAAAGCCCGCCCGAATAAAGACCGTGACGTGTCAAACCCGCCCGACCACTCGGGTTCACGCTAGTACCCGGAGTTACCCGAATTTTCGGGTACCCGCAGACCTCTACTTCTGAAAAAGTCCCTCACAATCGATCAGTTTGTAATGATGTTCAAAAATCAAGAATTTTAATGTCACAAAAATACATTTTCAAATTCCAGCAAATTGGGGAAAATCAAGAATTTTAATGTCACAAAAATACATTTTCACATTCCAGCAAATTGGGGAAAACAAGTGACATTGTCAATTGATAAAAATTACATTAAAAACTTAGCCCAAAATAAATATCAGCTTATTCTACATGGATGACATCATTTAAAAAATGTTTAATACTATTAGGCTCTGTCAACCAGAGGTTTTTTTAACTCTACTCTTAAAAATACTAAATTTATCAATATTTTTTAAAATCAAAGGGCAGTTTATTATACAATTTTTTCCAATGTTCTGAGCCAAATGTTCAGTCAAAGTAAGCCTACGAATGGAATATTGCAACACTTCTCTATGCCTTGTGTCATAATCGTGAAAATTCTGTTCATCGAAAATCAAATTGATTTTTCCTACAGTTACCTAACAATGTACATGTTCTCTCACTGATTTGAGAAAGCAAAGTGGCCAATTCTCTCATCAGTGAGACAATGTTAACATTGTCTCACTCCAGATTTGCAACGTTAAGGCATGAAATAGTGAGCGTGCAGACAAGGTCGTATGTGCGCGAAATACGTTGGCAGCACTGGCTGTAAATCAGCTGGTCAGCTGTTGTACTGTTGTATTTGTCACAACACTTTCGGTCACGGCAGAAGCCACCATTTCATTGATTTGCCATTTGTAAACATTGGAGGTGGTTTTGCTGTCACAAAATGGACGTTAATGACGGACGATTTTAGTAATAATAGTTAGGGTGATTGTGTTCATTTTTAAGGATATTATTTCTGTTTTATAATTTTGTTTCTGATTTATTAATGTTACTTTCATATTAAATGTCATATTAAAAGTTCACTTCTGTGTAAAAATATGTTACGTTTCTTTACCAATTTATTTGTTTTAGGGTAACTGTAGGAAAAATATAATGTACAACTTGAGTGCAAAGTGCAATCGCCTCACTCGAGAAACCATTCCTCACTCGCCTACGGCTCGTGAGTAATGATTTTCTCGAGTGAGGCAATTGCTCACTTTGCTCAATAGTTGCACAAATAACTATTTTTTATGTAAAGAATGTAAACAGAGAACAATGTTAAGATTTTTAATTCTTTAAAAATACTAAGGCAGGATGTTTTTGAACTACAAAATGTCATTATTCTGAGATATTTTTTCTGAATTTTGAAAATCATGTCTGCATTGCTACTGCTACCCCAGATTTCAATGCCCTACTGCATTACAGGTCCAAAAAGAGCATGATATACAGTACTCTCTCGTTCATCGGAACTAATGTGGCGGACGGCCAGTTCAGATGTCAAAAAATTCCGATGAAGCGGAGTCCGTCGTGAGTCATCATTTCCGCCCGTACGTTGACCTATCGTGATTGTATTCACTCTTGTTTTTAAGATAACACAAGAGATTTTATGAAAATAAGGCACTCAAACTTTGGACATGGTAACAATGAACCTATAGGAATAAAAACAACGCATGAAATAAAGATCCAAAATTTTTATTCTCATATTCCATATTCATATTCCAGCAGTCAACTGACTTCCACATAACACAGGTGCAGTCGCGACGGGAGACAGACTGAATGACAGTTTGGGAAGCGGTCGACGCAGATGTTCACTTCCTGCCCCCTTCGTCTTTCTATTTTTGTTCGAATACTCCACGGCCTTGTAAATCACATTGATGGGTACAGATTATGGAAAAAGCCTGATGACTTTTGATGCAAAATGTGATACTTCACTGTTGTGCGGATAGAACGAATGGAAATTGAAGGCGCTAAAACAAAAAAAATATCTATTTTGTAAGAAAAAAAAAAATTAATAATATCCAGATTTTCAGTTCCGATGAAGCGGAGTTTTGATGTCGCCGAGTCCGATGAACGAGAGTGTACTGTACTACCATTTTTATCTCAAGGTCAATAATTGATTGCACCAACCTTTGAAAACAGGCTGAATTCAATCTCTTACCCAGCTTTTGTAGATATTCTCTACATTATAAATTTTTTTTAACTTTCACACTAAAAAATTTTGTATATTCGAAATTATTCCTATTTTTAGCAGTCTTTAAATGACAAGCTGTGTTTTTTTCGCTACTTAGCTTTAACCCGTTTGACTTAAGCCACTCGGATAGTTTTGAAAGAGACTGCTTTATCAAGTTTTTAACTGACCAAAACTTTTAGCTTCAATGATTGCAGACGTATCTTAAGCATACAAAGTGAGTTTAAAATTAATATTACTTGATAAGTCATGTACATAAATAAAAAAAGCAAAGTCCCAAAATCGTCAAATTTAAACAAATTTAATGCGGGTACTGAAAATTTATAATACAGTACACTCTCATTCATCGGACTCGGCGACATTGGAACTCCGCTTCATCGGAACTGGAAATCTGGATATTATTAATTTTTTTTTCTTACGAAATAAATAATTTTTCCGTTTTAGCGCCTTGAATTTCCATTTGTTCTATCCGCACAACAGTGAAGTATCACATTTTGCATCAAAAGTCATCAGGCGTTTTCCATAATCCGTACCCATCGATGTGATTTACGAGGCCGTGGAGTATACGAACAAAAATAGAAAGAGGAAGGGGGCAAGAAGTGAACATCCGCGTCGACCGCTTCCCAAACTGTCATTCAGTCTGTCTCACATCGCGACTGCACCTGTGTTACGTGGAAGTCAATTGACTGCTGGAATATGAATATGGAATATGAGAATTAAGATTTTGAATCTTTATTTCCTGCGTTGTTTTTATTCCTATAGGTCCATTGTTACCATGTTCAAAGTTCGATTGCCTTATTTTCATAAAATTTCTTGTGTTATCTTAAAAACAAGAGTGAATATAATCACGATAGGTCACTGTACGGGCGGAAATGATGACTCACGACGGACTCCGCTTTATCGGAATATTTTGACATCCGAACCGGCCGTCCGCCACATTAGGTCCGATGAACGAGAGTGTACTGTATTCAAGTTTTTTCAATAAAATATTATGGTCTACAAAATTGAATGCTTTAGATAGATCACAGAACACTCCCGCAGTGCTCTGTGACAACAAATTCCTCTACAGAGTGATTGATTTATAATATAACCAAGAGGTTGAGAAACTATATTACCTGCCTTTCTTAACAAGTCCAAAGGAACCTCATCCTATCTGGATTATTTTTAAGAGATTTAATAATTTTTTGCACATTTGAAACCGACACTGGATCCAAATTAAACTCAGGCATATCCCGTAAACAACATCTCACTTTATCCAAATATTGAATAGCTTCATTGAAATTGCCCTTTATAAAAATCAGCAAACTTAAGATTGAAATGGTCAGCTATGCCGTGCCCGTTTGTTGAAACGTCTATTTCATACTTTCTTTTCTTTCTTTGCAGGAAGCCATCATAAAGATTCTGAAGATGAGAAAAAGGATAACAAATGCACAGTTACAAACAGAACTCGTAGACATTTTGAAAAATATGTTTTTGCCCAGCAAAAAGATGATAAAAGAACAAATAGAGTGGCTCATCGAGCATAAGTACATGCGAAGAGATGAAGATGACATTAATACTTTTATTTACATGGCATGATTACTGTGTAATCATTTCATTTCTATTTTTAAAGTATTTTGTTTTGTATTTGTTTTCATCTACGAAAGAATTATGATAATCCAAAGATTCTTTTCTGAAAACATACAAGAAGACGATCAGTTTTGTAAACTATCGAGCAATTTACCCTTGACATGTTTATAGTCACGTCCTCAATTTGTTTAAATTGTAAATATTTATTTAAACCAAATACATGTTAGGTTTTTGTCTTATTTGTAATGTATTTCTCAATCGCCCTCAGATGTAATATAATGTTTTTAAAACATGTTATTTTTTCCTGTGTATAGTTTTAAGTAAACATGTTAAATTAAAAACTTATTATTTTTACAATTTGCTTTTCTTATTTAAACCATACTCAAAAGGCAGTGGGGTATAAATTTGATAGTTAGTTATTAAATTTGTGATACAATGGAATCTCGATATATCAAACCTGAAGGGGAATGTAATGTAGGTGAAGGGGAAATTTTTGTAATATCAATGAGATCAATACCGAGGTTCGTTATATCATTGACTATGTACACTAACGTGAGTAGACTTCTCATAGCATAGGCGTGTGTGAAGCCTATTGACGGTGGTGCGATCTCGTGCGGCGTACATGGAAGTATCATATGTGGTAACATATGATAGATAAATCAGTATTACCACTCTTCTCAACCAAGGATGAAACATTTTATAACTGAAAGTTATGTTTATGTTTTGGTTAAGTGTTTTTGCAGCACTGTAAATTCAGCTGAATAATAACAACATCAATGGCAGCCACTCTGGTGCCGCGTACACCGAACTTCCAAAATTTTGCCACAAACTAAATGAATTGGATGAGAAGTCTATTCAAGTTAGTGTACATAGTCAATTGTTGACACTTTGATACAAAGAGGTTCATGACAACTTTGATTTGATTTTGATTTTGCACTCTAGCACAGACAAAAAATCAGGACGAACTGTGAACGAGGGAAATTCAATGAGACAACTCTAAATACACTTTAACATCATTTTAATAATAAATCAAGTCGAACTTTACAGGAATGAAATTAACTGTGCACACTATACTTCGCAATTAATTTGTTATCACACAAATTAATGCCTTGAATTAGACTAATTTATTAAAAATTCTAAACATTAGTTTTTTTACATTGTGCAAAAAATATTTATAATCTGCCGATTCAATCTAATAAAACTGGTATATGAAAATAACAATTTTTAAGATTACTTTTAGTATGTACACACCAATTGTTATGAAATTTTATTTACAATTGAACAATAAAGCATTCACTTTATACAAATCATCTGATAATTTTATAAATCTAATGGATAGATCAGCTTACTAAAGTAAATAACTATAGGAACAGAATATGGTAAATGTTAAAACAAATTAAACTGTTTACACTGCAACTTGTTGAATATTAGTACATTATAAATATAAAAAAATCAAATTAAATTTGCCCAATATAAATTAAAACTTAAGGAAAAAATTTATAATAATTTTTTCCAAAGTATTGTCTTTTAAATATCTAGTTACTACAATCGGCGATTTTTTCCTTGTTCGTGATAGCTTTAGAAACAAACAAAAAATAACTGATGCTAAATCAATTATTTTAAGTACACATTTTTATTTGGTGTTATAGCCATGACTACGTTTAACTTTTACTTTTTTGAGCGAGACAAACAACAGAGTTAAGATTTAATCTATTAATGATAAGTAAATTTACTAATTGACAAGGCAACAGATAAGACCAAGAACATTGAATGCCTTTTTTCCACCAATATTAATATTTTGAAGATATTTAAACAAGTAATGTATGGGCATCATCATGCCTATTCGGCACACTGAGGGTTTAATTAAACATAAACATGTTATTTCATTAATTGCATGGAAATAAGATCGAAAACTGAAAGATAAAAATGGAGTTTTTTTGGTATGAACAAATATTGAAGTGTTCTTCAATTTATGAACTAGAAACTCCCAAACTAAAATTAACTTTTATTTCAGCACTTATTACTTAATTTTCTGACTTTAAACACAATCACATAGATTAAAAATTTACTAGACATTCAACAAAACTTCACTAAAGCACCTCTGTACAATGGTGTGTGTCTCAAAACGCCTTTTGCAATGCCACACTGTTTTAAGTTAGATTATTTTTGTATTTGTGGAAAGGAAAACAAAAAAACTGATGATACATTTTAAAAGGGTCGAAAGACAAAATTCAATACTTTAAATCTACTATATTCTTCTTCAGGAATTCGTAGAGGACTTAACTTCTACAAGTCGTCCTTTTGAAAGTCTTCTACAAGTTCCTTTAATTGTTGTCCTTTAACACGTTCGCGGCGGCGAGGTTTTTGCTCGGACCTCATCACCATCCTGAATGTAAAAATTGTAAAACCCACCGTAGCAGCATCACTGCCCAGTAAAAACCCACGTGGTCCCAAAATACATTGTACTATTGAGGAGTGCTGTGCAAAGCTTCAGATTTCTAGCTCAGATCCTGGCTTAAAAATAAATCATATTGTAAAGCAGTGCAGCTTGGGAGCGATCGCACCCATCAGGATGGCATTAGGGTTCGGCATGGGAGCAATCGCTCCCATGCCGCCGCGAACGTGTTAATTGTGTATTAATTGTTGGTTTTCAAACTCAATTTCGCTCCACAATCCAAGATACTCTGTAAGGAGTTGAGTTGGAGGTTTTATCCTGAATTTAATTGTTAAATAATTAAAATACCAAAATCAATTAAGTCAATTAACCAAACACTTCAGCCCCAAAGCAGGATGTTTTTGGTCTATCTACGACAAAAAATATCTCAATATTTTTTTTTAATTACTAAAAAACTCAGAGTGTTAATAGAGATGGTAGTGCATCCAGGGCTGTGGACGGTGCCAGCAGGGTTATTGCATGCCGTGGCAGTGCACATGCTTGTGTGGTCTGCTATAACCCTCGCCACGTAACTTGACGAATGAATTTTCACTACTATTCAGTTAAAATGATTGGATAATCAACTGTTTTATTAAAAATTGCATGTAACGTAAGCTTGATGTTTTTGGAAAAGTACCCCCTCTCCACCCCTAGCCCAACCCAGTTGTTTTTGGCCATTCGTCAACTTATGTGGCGTGACTGTTAGGCGACCAGGTAACACGCATTGTTTAACTCCGAGGGTGTCGCCCTGTATATTTGTAATTGCTTTATTCTTTTTTTTTGCAGTAAATCAAATTTTTTTGGCTGGTGTTTCTGCAGGCCATTCTCATGTTCTGGGACAATGTCGCACTGCCACCAATTGTTTAGCTTTGGGGCACTTTAATATTGTATTATGTTGTTATTCTCTGGTAACTCTGGCTAAACTTGGAAATACAAATATTTTAAGGGATACATTCAGTGGAAGACTATGGCTCACTTATCAATAGTAATTACAATTTTCACCCTGTGACTTAAATGGCTTTAAAATCAAAGTTTTCTCTTCATCTTTCCTTTTCTTAAAATCAATTACAATGTATACAGAACAATATGTAATGGCATTGTTTTAAAAACATTATCTTTCCGCACTGAAAACACAATTAGCACCACTAAGATTCACTTTAGAGAGAAGAATTAAGCTCATTGGTTGAATGTACTGTAAATAGCTTTTCAGTATAAATTTTGTTGATTTTTTTATTGTTTGGTTTTTTACACACAGTGTCTTAAGCTGCATTTGCAATTGTAGCATTTTGTGGCTCCCGCCACAAAAATGCACCAATATTCATGCAGTCTCTCATGATATTGCTCATAACATGATTTATTTATTTAGGTGTATCTACGCCAGTGGCATTTTTTAACGTTTTGACGGGGAACGGTCCAAACCCCAGTCTTGTTACTATCTAACATCGACCAGTTGTTAGAAAGCATCATTAATTAATAGCCCAATTACAAATGGCAACTGGGTCCGGAATCAAACCTTTAAAAAGCTAACAACTTTTCTTAGGATCGAACCGGCAACCTTTGGGTTCAAAGGCGAGCACTATAACCACTCTTAATAATACTTGATAATGAGTAGATTTGAGTATTTTTTTATATTTCACATCAATTTTTTATTATTAACTGTTGTCTACATCATAAAAAAATTGTTATTCACGGCTTTGTTTAGCCAACCACTATACACGAACACAATCCAAAACATTGCGTGCTATACCACAGTGATTAATTTGTGCAGCTATGATACTCGTATTGAAACTAGATGCATTAGAGTGTCTTCAAAGTTATTGGCGCGCTCTCAAGTAAGCGGTTTTTCAAACAAATGATACAAAAGTCATTGAAGCGGCTGGACTAGAAACAACGGGCTTCTAACAATGTCGTGATTGCTTGTGGAATTAAAAGGGACTAATCGATTCCAGACTCAGTTGCCATTTGTCATTGGGCTATTAATTAATGATCACAAAACGCACTATACCATAGTCTTAACTGTACAGCTATGACACTTGTGTTGCAACTATAGGTATTGACGAGCTTATAACAACAGGGCGATGTTAGATAGTAACAAGACCAGGGTTTGGACCGTTCCCCATCAAAACATTAAAAAATGCAACTGGTGTAAATACATAGAAATTTTAAAACTATATGTATGGGAAATTTCATGGAGAACGTTTGTAAGCCATTAGTTTTTGTATAGACCACAGGGCTTAGCCCCAGAACCGCCGTAAACGTACCATGTCACATTTTTTTGGAGTTACTGATCTAAGTTGCTTATGAACATAATATATAGCAAAAGACGTTTCTTTGTAATTAGTTATATAAACAGCTTGACTAAAGTATTGGGGGAAGATTGGTAGTAAAAAACTAGAGGATATTACAGACTTGCGGCGAGTGAGCGCCCTAAACAAGCTAAACCTAACGGCGAGTGAACGTAGCGAACAAGCTCACCTGAAGGACAAAAATTCCTCAGGTTGGCATTGCAAAGCATGCTGGTTATCAGCTAGTATTATATATAATTTTCATATTTCAGAGATAATAAAATGTGCAGATAGTAAAGAGAAGCAGCATTAACATCAACACTTTAATACACTCTAAAGTTCTAGAGTAAAACTAAAGTTGTTTGAAATGGTACTGGTTACTGTATGTTCTTTACGTAATGGGTTCTGTATACATTGTAGGTAATGAATCAATGAAAGACATAAATTCATAATGATCTGATTGTTTTTAGAGCCAACTGGAAATAAACATCAAACAAATAAACTGCCTTATATTGGTGAATATGGTTTGGTTGGTAGCTAACATTTACCCTTAAAAAAAGTTACAGACAAAATTTAATGAAGAAAGGGTATACATTAAATTTGTCGGCTCAATCTCAATGCTAAGGTTTTTTGTCTAGTATATATCTTTTGTTTACACTCAATTGAGGGTAAATGTAAAAATAAAAAGCAAACATGTTACAAAAAACAACAGTTTTGGACAGTTGCTCTTAAAAAAAATATTTAAAATTAAAGTAAATTAATTGTTATGCGAGTGCTAGAATTCACATACATTTTAAGTCTTAATGTAAAACATACAAGTTTGGACATACAAACACACAGTTTCCAGGCAAGAACATCGATATAAGGAGAGGACTCAACTAGGAGGAGAAACAATAGAAGAATTAAACACCTATTACATTGAAACAATGAGTATTGTGAGAAGAGGTGCATTGACAGAACACCATCTTGTTTGAATTAAATCAACTGAGGATATACATTTAAAATATATATTAGTAAAATGTGTTGAATTTCGCAACATTTAAATTATAAAATTATTATGTATGGTTAAAATTTTAAATGAGATAGTTTCTTAAACTGGATAGAACTTTGAATAAAGTTTTCAGATTGCCATCCACATATATGATCTGGCTTCTACAGAAATAAAATGAGAGAGAGGTGAGTAAAGGCGCGGCTACACATAGCAGGAAAGGACACGGACAGGACAGTTTCTGATGAATGCTCGCTGTGTTATCAAATGGGAGCGGCTACACATAGCAGGAAAGGACACGGACAGGACATTTGTCGTGTCGGATGGATCGCCAGACGAGCATTCATCTGCCAGTGTCGTGTCCTGTCCATATCCCGGCCTGGTATGTGTAGCCACAGAAATGTCCTGTCCGTATCCCGATATGTGTAGCCACCCCATCAGAATTTTGTCCGTGTCCCTTCCGTGTCCTTTCCGTATTCTTTCCTGCTATGTGTAGCCGTACTTTAAGTCAGAAGAACAAGTTTTAAATTGATATTTACAGAAATGTATTTGCATATACAGGAGGGTTCCGCTAATCCGAACTAATTATGATCAGGTAGTGGTCAATGTATTTTATTTACAAATTAGGCGGATATTACGCATGGTATTACAATGAATGGGTTTGTTAATGCCTAAATTATAGATTTAATGTAACTAATCGGGGCACTCAGTTTAGGTAAAATTTTCTTGTAATTTGATAAACATTTTGAAGTGTACCAATTTTGTATATTATGATTATGTCAATAAAGCAATGGTGATATGTGAAATTAATTGTGGGACATGATCTTATGGGCACGCCATCTCTCAGCCCACGACTATGTGGGCTTCCTTTGTCTTGCAAACAAGTGCAGTAACCAACAGAAGATGAAGATATTGTCCTTTGATAGATAACTTCAGGCAATTGACAAGAGACAAAATTCACATATTCTCTGAGAATAGCATTAGGTTTAGCTGTCGGCAGACAATGTTTTAAAAATAAAAAAAACCCGCAGTATACCTGTCATTCTTTCCCACATTCCAAATATGGGCAATTTGCGTTATCGTTCATTTGGCAATGGAAAAACAGTGGATCTTCAAGTTGATTTATTGCACTTCAGACCAAAAACACTTAATAGTTCTGGGTTTTTTGTCTCCGAATCACTTGAATTGACTATAAAGGTTTAAGATTACCTGAGTCTGCCAACGTGATCCTTCTGTCTCCTAAAGGTGACAGAAGGTGACCTAAAGGTGTTTTTTTTTTTTTTTTAGGAGACAGAAGAATCACGTTGGCAGACTCAGGTAATCTTAAACCTTTATAGTCAAAAACACTTAAATTTTACACTTCAAATTTTTTTTATGATATAATTGATTTTACTCTATTTTAAAAAGTGATAAAGTGACAAATCACAGTGTAATAAATCTAAAGAATTGGTAAGATGGAGGCTAAAAGTCCTGGAACCAATTTCATTCCCAATTTGTTTTAATTCCAATTTAGTTTTTTATGATTTACAGTTTACATGATTTCTTTTTTTTTATTCAAGTTAACCAACGCATTCAACTACATTATCAAAATAACTTCTTTGTGAAGCAATGCTAGTTTTTCTCTAAAAAACCTTTTTTATTTTTCCTGTTTAAAAGTGGACAAAAAACAATATTTCCCTGACGGAAAGTGTTCAAAATAAGTGGATTTCGGCTTAGTGAGGTTGGGATCAATGGGACTCTTCCAGATTAATTTCATAGTGTAAAAGTCAAATAGAATTGAGATAACCTAACTGTAAGATTAAACAATTGTTAATGCACTTTTTGCATTACTTTCTTGAATAAAGTTTTTCTTACTTATGGACAATTTTTGTTTTTGTTATATATAACACATTACGCAAACTTAACAAGTTTTAACTTATAAACTGACTAAAATCATAAATTAAAGTTCACAGAGTAAAAATAAAACTACTTATTATGTACAAAAAGTAACTCAGAAACATTTTTATTTACATATCATTGAGACAGGAAAACAGTAACTATCTTCTCACTAAGTACAAGAAATATTAAAAAGGTAACAAACAGGGTGCTTAAGAAGCTGTGGTGACTAAGGTGTTAGGGCTTTCACATGTATATAACTTAAATTTTTATATTACAAATAAGTTAATCTAGTCTTAAAAACAAAAAGAAACATACGACTCAGTTTTGATTTCATTAAACAGCTTCTGTTAAATTTTAACCCAAACACAACAGATCTGTCTTTTATAATGACAATATTAGTGACCAAATTCGAGCGCACAATTAAAACTATAATAAATAGAATCTTTAATAGCAAAAAACTTCAAAAATATAACACAATATATACATATCACTTATTTACAATATTCTAACTTTAAATCGTATAATATATAAATCTGAATTGATTTAACAACTAACATTAAAAAATAGTCTAACATCTCTTTAACGTTAAGATCGATATTCCTAATACTTCCGTCGGTGTTCAGACTACAAGCCAAAACTGAATGGATCGATGAGGATCGGCTCTACGGAATCGGCAAGTTCGTTTTTCAATGCCGATAGGTATAGTAGCGGTACCACATAATGGATACGGTTATTCACAAATAACATGATATGCAAATTATATTACTGTTGCTAGTGGAGAGGCGTCTAGTTGTCGGGCGGGGGGCAGCGCGTGTGCGCTATCCGTGCCCCCTTCACCCCCGCGGCAACCCCCTCCTCACACACGTGCACTACGATGCCGGGCTGACTGCCCGACGCGGCGTGAAGCTCGTGGGTCTCCCCTGCAATGAGCAACTGATGGTCAGAAGCGTCCACATATCATTGCTTTAAGATAATACTTTCCACAATAACTATAGCTACATTAGTATTTTAAAAGTTTGGAACTGAAATACGACTTCAGTTTTAGAAGTGTAAGAAAAGTTATATAAGTACAGAAAAAGGGTATTTTGAATCAGGTTATGTGGGTATAAAAAGTTATTAACTCTACTAGAAAGCAGCAGTTAATTCCATTTTACAGTATAACCCGGCTAATCCGTCACCTACAGAACAGAGAGCATGGGCGGAACACCAAAATGGTCGAATTATCACAGGAATGCCTTGATTGACATAAAACATATTAAAACTGTATTTCATATACAAAACATTGCTTTGAGAGTGTTCATTAAAATAAAAAACATGAAAATAAAAACTACGTAAAAACCTAAATAATTGAAAAAATTACTAAAATAACTAAATAAAAAAACTTATATCATATGGTACATTTTACCTACAGAATATTCTATACTGAAGGGAAGAGAGTAGACAGTTTGGAGCAAGTTGCAAGTTCAAAAACACTAACACACACTTAGAATATAGACCAATAATATGAACACTTTTGATGAAAAACGCAAACAATTTTATATTTAAAATCTTTCATTAAAAATCTCAAGAGCCTAGTTTTGATTGGTCTTTCAACATCCAAAAAAGTCTGTACAGTAGAAGCCCTCTAGTCCGGCCTCGGATGGTTCGGCCGCCGGATAATCTGGCCATGGTATTCCAGAAATGAAATGTTAAACCCAGGCGTTTCCTACATAAAAAATAGACATCAGTCAACTTGTCCCATGTTATATCACTAAAATATATCAGTTCAATGGACAATTCAGTTTTGGATTCCTTTTTAAACTATGTGTTAGTGTTCTATTGTTCTTTGATTGTTATCTTTTAGTTGGTGGCCCGATCGTCAATGTAACACGGAATTTAGGTCACTAGACAGATTCTGTCGCTTTTACGGTCCCATTTATACGATAGGGCCTTCGTTGACAGAAGACAAGTATTACTGTCTGTTAAAGGAAGATTCATTGCCAGTGGCTGCTTGTCCGTTCTCGATCGTCATTTCGGCGCTACAACGTCTGAGAGGGAGCAAATCAAGTGGTTAAAAAGTTTATAAATAGCATTGATTGGGCAACATCCAAACACCCTTCTTTGTTAAAAATACATCCTAATAGTTAATTGTTGGAACACACGTATAATACGAGGGTCGTCCACAAAGTAACCGCCGTTCGAGCGTGGTGCGATAAGTAGTGGGGGTAGCGCCACCATTCTTACATCGGCGTGCGCAGCCATTCAGTACGCTTCTAGCTGTGCAAGAGAGAGCATCGTACGATCGCGCGTTCTTTTGATATAACGTAAAAACATGAGCGCTGCAATAGAAAGTCCCGCCAAGTATGAAGTGCATGGTGTAATAAGATCTCTGTGGTCAAAAAGTTCAAGAGCAGCTGAGATTCATTGTGAATTGAGTGCGGTGTATGGCTTAAACATTGTGAGCAAAGAAGGTTGTCCGTCAATAGGTTCGTTTTTTTTGTACACAAAAACGAGCATCATGGTTTTCTGACATCTGACGTTGTGTTTGTCCATGACTGTGTAAGGGCAGGCGTTGTCGTGAACAAACACTACGCCAGAAAACCACGATGTCAAAAACAAACAAATCCATTGACGGACAACACCTTCGCTTATAATGTTTAAGCCATACACCGCACTCAATTAACGATGAATTTCAGTGGCTGTTTAACTTTTTGACCAAAGAAATCTTACTACACCATGCACTACGTACTTGGCGGGACTTTCTATTGCAGCGCTCATGTTTTTACGTTATAACAAAAGAACGCGCGATCGTACGATGCTCTCTCTTGCACGGCTAGAAGCGTACTGAACCGCTGTGCGGCGATGTAAGAATGGCGGCGCTACCCCCACTACTTATCGCGCCACGCTTAAACGGCGGTTACTTTATGGACGACCCTCGTACTAGTCTCTGTTTAACCGGTTTTATAAACCACCGGATAATCCAGCTATTTTCAAATCTGGCCAGAGGTCCGACACCGAGGTGGCCGGATTTGAGGGCTTCTACTGTATAATGCTCTTCTGCTTAGCAGACGACAACCTCGATTCGTCCATTCGACAATAGATTGTCACTTGTCTAACCTCTTGAGTGCATTTAATTTCTCGGCTAAAGATAGAGTAACATGGGACATGATTCGAGTAAAATACAGGTGAATGCAAAACCCAAATGAGATGCAAGGGGAAATAAATCCCATCCAGGGATGTCTCTTTCACAATGTGTCTACAGGATTCTGATTTTAGAATTCCAGTATATTTCTTTCAAAAAACTCCAGTATCACTAGAGAATTATTAATAAAAACTAGTAGTAATAATAATGATACTTTATTTATACAAACAAATTTAATGGGCATATATTTTTGTATAGAAATATTTATGATTATGATTAAATAAAAACTTTCTAACAATAACCTTTGTTTAATTTCTTTTTATGTGGGCCTCCCAACTCTCAATATATCCCCCTGTTCCTTCCACTTTATTTTGCATTTATTTCAAACAAATAATAATAATAAACGTGCTATTATTGATGCAAAAAATAATACAATAGATTTATACCTAAAAATAATTAAAAAAAAACAAAACATAAATACACTTTAAGAAAGAAATTTAAATTTTAAGTATGAAATCAAACTTATTAGGCTCCACCTTTACACAAATGTTTACATTTCTTGATAAACTATTTGAACAGAACTACAAGTTTTATGATTTTTGTTTAACCCATTGGCTAACAAGCCCGAGTATACTCGGGGCGGCCGTGAGTGGCCCGGACGTGCGAACCCGAGTATACTCGTGATTGCGTAATGATGTAAATAAAATATAGGTGCTCCATTATTATCGTAATTTATTAAGGACTAGAAGTGTTTATACACTTTATTAAAAATAATATATAGTGTATCAACTAGTTTTAATCTTTTATTTACGTGTTGACATAATACAATACTGCATATAAAATCAGCTGATCAGCTGGCGATGATTAACACAGCGCGCCATTACATTGTTGTTTACATCGGTGTTTTGCCGTAACCTAAAACTTGTGATCGATGTATTTGTGTGTTGATATTTCGACTAAATGAGTAATTTTCAGGATCGTATCTCACTACTATTGTTTGAAAGTGAATTTGAGGATGATTTAGATGATAATGAATTATATAGTGGGAGTTTTCTTTTACTTTTTCATTGTATGGAAACTTGTTAAGTGAACCAATAAAACATTCTTTACATATTTATATTCCAATAAGAATTTAATTTGGAGGTATAATTGTTTTACTGTGTAATTTTGAGGAATTTTCTAGCTAGATATGCTCCTTCTACAAATATAGGTAAAACGCCAAAAAAGGATGATTTTGGAAAAAAATTTATATCAAAGTCGAATGTACATATATTGGAATAATTTTTTTATTTTCAAGTAAAAAACTAAATAACCAACTAATATATAATCGTTTTTGGGCTAAAATATTTTTTTTAGTTCTCTACATGCAACACGCTTTGAAAAATTATCTTTTTTTATATAGAACTATGTATACATAGTAATATATATAAAGTACTTATTATGTATATACTATGACAAAAGTAATATTTTCTTAAAAATTAATAATTTCTAAAAAAATTAGTGAAAAAATCATGAAAATGGAGCAACAATTGTTGCTACAGTGACAGTTTTAATAAAAGTATTTATTTTTGTCTTATTTCTATGGAAATTAAGGAGCTTGTCAGGTGTCTAATGGCAAGGAAGCCAATGGGTTAAAAAAACATACTTAAACAGCAAGAATAACTTGTCAAACATTTTTGCATTGGTAAGGACAGATCAACTGCCAAAATCTATATTTTAAGTATTAAATATAATCACAGATTTTAATCAAATTAATTTCGGCATCTATTTTGAAGAAGTTCCAGTATTTCAAGTTTTCCAGTATCATTAGACACCCTGCTTCCATTGTACATGCAGGACAAGTAGTCTATCATGATTGAAAATTTTCTAATCCAATAATGATCTGACAAGATCAAATCACCGTGAAACAATCAGCTGATGTGCGAATTGCAAAATTCTATTACTACACTTCTTTTGTCAAGAATATATCGTAAAGTGACTACTGTATCATTATGAACTCAGTATCCAATGGGTGTTTATTTATTGCAACGGTTGCAAACTATTGACAGTACGGTATTTGTTGACCAATAACTTTACTGTGGTGCGACCCACCTGGGGTGAGGTTGGCGATGGCTGCCAGAAGGTCGTAGTTCACAAGAGGTTCGCCCTCGTCCCGCGGCTCCCAGCCGATGGGCGGGGAGGCGGGGGGTGAGATGAGGAACTGCTTGGTGAGTGCCGGCGGCTGCAGGTGCTGGTCAGCTGCGTCAATCGGCGTAACGGGCTGCAAAGGGAACCGAGGTGGCTATAAGGACTATCGACAAGATGAAATGTTACCTGGAAATTATATGGTTCCGAGTCCAAAAATGTGTGAAAAACCAAGGCTGTCACTTTAAGTTCTTCCCTTTAGGCTGCGTTCACACGAGACGACTTTTCGCCGTCCGCCGTGGACGGCACGGCGCCGTGCATTCCTCGGCCTCAGCCGTGGACACCACGGCTTGTGTCGTAAGGATTGTACGGCCCGCGCCACGCCGCGCCGTGTTGGCCGTATCGTCAATAGTAAACATAAAAAGTTGTTAGTTTAACCTCTTATAATAGTAAAAGCAGTAAAAGGCTTTGATTACAGTCCAAGCATTAAATAAATACTGCGATTATGATACTACCTAAATGAGTGGCGATGACAAAGAAAAGTTTATTAATGCATAAATTGTAATAGAATATGTTTAAGTTTTAATCATCTAGGCTACTGTAAGGTATTTACCTATATTTTGTAAGAATGCTTTTAAGAAAGAATGAAAAAGCTCCGCTCAGAAAGTCATGCAGTGCTTGGCCTGCTCACATTTTATGTCTTTATTTAAACTCCGATAAATAAAAAATAATAATAGCCTACTATGACTTTTAGTGGAGGGAGATCAGCAATTAACTGATAGTTCTCCTCGCCTGAACTGCCCGCACTTTTTTGTTTTCTATGCAGGTGGACCAACGGCTTAACGTGACTTCCGAACCTCGGGAGTGGCCGAACGATCTTTTTGTCCCCGAGCCGGGATTTGAACCCGGGCCCGCTGGGTGATAACCCAGAGTTCTGAGCTCTGATACCACTGAGCTACGGCCGCTGCCAAACTCCGATAAAACTTTAACTCGGATAAAAGTGAGAGAGGATTTAAATAAAATATAAAGACTTTCTTGGACTTTTTGATTCACTTTTGAATTTTATTATATTTTGAATCCATATTACGCTATAATGGGCCAAAGTTTAACAACTTTAGACCATCACAGTTTAATGTGGATTCCAAGTATTAAAAATTCTAAAAGCGAATCAAATAGCCCAAGTCTTATCTTTTATTTAAAAACTCCCTCATTTTTATCAGCCTTAATTAAAGGCGCAAAATGGGAGCAGGTGAAGCACTGCATAACGCTCTGGGGGAGGGGGGTCCTTTACCCCCCTTCCTTTAAGTGTAAATAATCTATCGTTTACTTTTCTATAAGATATTTCTGTTTATATTATGCAAACTGGTTACAAAAGTTGAAGTGGCAATATTAGTACTATTAGTACTAATACCAGAATCAACATGTGATTGAATTGAAATGGTCGTGAATGTGCCGTGAAAGCGGCGTGGCCTCGAATTGAGCGCCGTCCACGGCCGCCGTGAGGGCCGACGTGGACGGCACGGCACCGTATTCGACGGGCGTCGTAACGTGTGAACACTTCCATATACTCCAATGTAATTCAACCTCCACGGCGCCGTGCCGTCCACGGCGCACGGCGAAAAGTCGTCTCGTGTGAACGCAGCCTTAGGATTTTTGTAAATTCACTCCTTCAGATCTGCTTTTGTTGCATATCGTAATTTAAGCCTATGTATTTGATACAGCCTAAGGAAAAAAGTCAGGGGGCAGTTCCAGGGCATATTTTTGGGGGGGCTAAACCACCGGGGGGGTTGTGGGGTAAGGAATAACCCCCAACTCAACGAACGTTCGAGAGTTTCTCCCCAGTAAAATTTTTAAGTAATTTGGTCGGTTTTTAGGCTTTTGGAAAACTTGAAATATATTTTTAGAGTTCAGTTTACCTGACATTTAAAAGTACAGAAGTGAACTAAAATTTGCATGGTGAATGGGATATACCTGTATAGGTTTATAAGCAACGTTGTCGTTGACTATAATGGTAGGTTGCATGTTGTTAAAAAAGAGCAATGAAAACAAACATTACAATTGACAATGCCACGTTGTTGTTGACTATATCGAAAGCTGGAATGTTAAAAAAACAATAATAATAACAAAATTAAACATTACAATTCACTCCCGCTTGTTGTTGTTGAATATGCGTTGTAGGTTACATGTTAAAAAACGGTTCACGTTCAATGACGTACACTATATTTTTACTTTACAACATAAAAAGTATTACTAAAAATAAAACTTCTCCACTCTATAATATGTTTGCTAAACTACAGAAAACGCGACATTCAAATTCAAATGTTTCACCCCAGTTGCAACCTCTAAAAACTGATCAATCAGGAGTGGTTAAAGAAGGGGTTCACGAAAGCGACACATGAAAGTACTTCTGTCTGAAACTACCAATGATGGCGAAGGGGTCCATTGACTGCTATGAAAGACATCAAAAACCAAAATCCACCTTAGTGATACCACATAGGTAGTAAAACAATAATTTTTATTCATTTTGCTTAAGAATAATGTTAAAACAGCATTCCTCCTTTGAAAATACTTTGTTGGTTATTTTTCAAAATCATGCAGTTTCATCGGCTTTCTGTACATAATAAATATGATATTAAAGTTAACAACAAATCTAAATTTTGGCATGATCTCTCTCTACAAAAAATTGCACCTTTGAATTTACTTTAAATGCAGAGTTCTCTAATGTTAAATAATTATATCACCTGAAATAAATACAAAGTATTTCAAGTAAAGTTTCGACACTGGTAAGTGGTTTGTTTATTATTAGGAAAAGCTTTTGTCTCTTCAATCACAATAAGAAATTTCATAACACAAAATTCAACCGTCTAATAATTTTACCTGGGCGAAGTAACAGTTGATGATGGTATTGAGAAACTGAGTCTGGTGGAGCTGAATCCTGGCTTTGGCTGCGGCTGTCGGGCAGTTGTAATTGACCCTCATCCTCCTGAAGCTGCGGAAGTACTGGAAAGTCGCTGCTTCACCAAACTGCTTGAACAGTGATTCTATTTCTTTCTGGAAAACCACAGATTATACTGCAAAAATAGAAACAGAAAAAGCACCAAACATGGAGTTTCTTGCATAGCCTAAATAAAAAATTAATAATGGTTTAGACAATTAAAATTGTTTTGCTAAAACTTGAATCAAGACATGACAATATCCTGAAAATGACTGAGTTACCGGTACTTACCTTCAAGTCATCACTCTTAAAGAGGGCATTATCCAAGTTGGTTACGATTATAGAAGTGGGCAAATCTTCATCATGAATGAGTTCATCAATTGTTCTGGACTCCTGCTGAGAAGAGTTTTGGTTGAGCTGCAAGTCATTGTAGTTCGGGTGGAGATTCGGTAAACCATCAATCTCATTTATTATCATTTCCCCTTCGTCGGAATCCACGCTCATCCTTCCCTCGTCCATAGTACACCTAAAAGCAAGCCAAAGTATTTTAAAATAACAATGAACGTTTATTAAAGTCTATGAATTAATAAGATAACTGGTGTAAAGGTTAGTGCCATGGGGCTAACTGATCATATTTGACAATCGTAGTTTTAATAAGACCTCACTTGACCCCTTTTTACAGTCAAATAAACTGATGAGGTCTATGTTTTACTGTGGTGATGTCTTGATTCTTTCTTAAAAGTTTCATTACCTGAATTAATTTTTATTCCTTTCTTTGAATTTGCACTTAGAGCATATTGTAAGCATTGGGAATAGGCCTACAAAAATGTAAGGCATTCCTTTGATAACTTAATATTGAACAACTTTAAGGAATATGTTGCAAATAATAATTTGAAATACAATCAGAAATGTTTATTGCCATTAAATACACAGTTTGTACGATTGGCAGTCATATACAGGCAAAAAAATATAAGTAAAATAACTAACTATTGTCGGCAGCAATAGAAAAGGCGGGTGAAGGTCAAGCTAAATGAATGAATTTATCATGTAGCTAAATGAGAAAAAAATCAGCTGGACTATTGAACGATTTGATCTTGACATGCCTGTTCTATTGCCCCCGACTATAATATAGACTACAAATAAATTAAGAACCATAAAGAATGAGTTTGTTGATGTTTGTAGACCAAACCCACTCTCTTTCTCTACCTCTTGATTCCTCAAGGATCTCCAGAAGTGGCTATGTTGGTTAACAGCCACATTTTCTATGATGCCCACAACTACGCCAACTGGGTGGAGAATCAAGTAGGTAAGTATCCAAAAGTAAGAATGAGCAGTTTGAAATTTGGCTACACATATCTCTTCCAAAATTTTTGTTTTTAAAAACATTTCATCTTTGAATTATCTGTTATTATAAAAATTGGTTTAACTTACTTTCGACAAGCCCTAACTGAGAGCTTGATTAAAACTCAATAATCTTGAGGGGTTTGTCTAACAAATCAAATATAGATGAAATATTTAATGTGCAAAACAGAGTAATTATACGTAGGCCTAGGCTATTTAAAAAAAGACCCACTGAATCTTTTTTAAATCATTTTAAACCAAAGAATTCTTACTGTACGTACTTTCTATATGTTAGAAGTAACATTAAGTACGGTACATTAAGGAATACCATATTGTAAAGACTCGCCAACATTCTTACAACACCAGATAGAAATTCCAATAGGCCTACACCTTTTTTCATACAAACTAAAATTATTCAAAATAAATCTAAGCACATAGGCCTAAAGCTGATAACACAATTAATTGCCCCCCTACCTCACTGATAACTTCAAGAGATTTAAACTTGAACCTAAGGAATACCTTTAAAAAAAGGACAAGTTTTTATCAGCTGCCTTACTACTCAGGACTGGGGAAAACTCTTCTAATATAACAGACAAGTGCTATCTCATTAGTGGGTAAAACAATGTATTTTTTATACCCAATACATCACTAGCCTGATAACAAATAACAGCTAGTGCTTGTTACTCTTATGGACTTCAGATAGATTACGTCACCTGTCTGAAAAGCAAAAGTGGCATTTTGAAACATGAAAAGAATGAAACAGCCCTTTCTTTAGTTTAATTTCTTCCGCAGTCCTGCTTGCTACCTCACCTGATATATCCTCCTTTGGCCCAACCTGACCTAACCTTTCTGATATACCATCCCGCTAAGACAAACTACTGAAGAGTAGGCCTAGAAGCAAGAAAAATGACAGGTCTCAAACCAAGAGCCTGGTCAATCGAGACAACGTGGGATATTTATGTATGTATTGAGCTAAATTTGGTTAAATTTATCCTTCATAACTTAATAGTACAGTAGACTCCCTCATAACCGCCCACCTCGGAACCAGGCTGTGGCCGGATAATGAATTGGCCGGTTAAACCGGTGTAGCCTACATTTAAAAATGCCAACCAACAATTTTGTATAGCCTACATGCAATTATGACTTAAAGTCAACTAGATATTATTACTGTAGGCTAGGCCTGTATAATTTATAGCTAATATCCGACACCCATGAAATCCACGATTAAACTAAACTAGGTAATAATATTTGTTTCTTAATTGAGGTGTACTAGATAGCAGGCCCAAACGCATTCACTTCTAATGGCATTGACTTCTAATGGCATTGACTTCTTAGGTACATTTTAATTAATTTGAGACGTCTATATGATAGAACGTTGAACTGAATGATACAGTAGATAAGAAAACAACGTTTCTGGAGAAAAACTGCCAGTTAAAGCAATGTTAAGATAAATGGACCAGCTAAAAAGATGTTGTTTTTGTGTCAGGGTAGGCTCGTTAAAGTGGGATTAATTAGGTTTCCAATTCAATAAATGTATTCAGGTATTAAGATATCCCATTAGTGTCATAGTAAAACCTGAACCTGCGACCAGAAAGGTTTTTTTTTTTTTTTTGAGGTCAATAGAAGGCAAAAAAAGAAGCATTTGTTCAAATATACAGGGTGGTTATAAAGTCCCTTCCCCCCTATGATTTTTCTACAATTTATATTAAAAGTGATTTTCAATGACGGGGTTCATTGTATAGGTACATACTCTAACTTTTGTAGTAATTTAAAGTTTTGGGAGTTTCCTGAGGTCTAAGATGTAGGAGTCAACTTCAAAATTCCTTATGAGAAGCTAGTCATGCGACATGTCAGATAACACTGCCTTTTCCCCCTGAAAACAGTGGTGAAATCTAAATTCAAAAGGGTTATACCGTTTTCAAGATATCTGTAGGTCTAAGATGTAGGAGTCGACATAGAAATTTTAAATAGAAACTAGTCATGAGACATGTCAAATAACACTGCCTTTTCCCCCTGAAAACAGTGGTGTAATCTAAATTCAAAAGGGTTATACCGTTTTCAAGATATCTGTAGGTCTAAGATGTAGGAGTCGACTTAAAAATTTTAACTAGAAGCTAGTCATGCAACATGTCAAATAACACTGCCTTTTCCCCCTGAAAACAGTGGTGCAATCTAAATTCAAAAGGGTTATACCGTTTTCAAGATATCTGTAGGTCTAAGATGTAGGAGTCGACTTAAAAATTTTAACTAGAAGCTAGTCATGCGACATGTCAAATAACACTACCTTTTCCCCCTGAAAACAGTGGTGCAATTTAAATTCAAAAGGGTTATACCGTTTTCAAGATATCTGTAGGTCTAAGACGTAGGAGTCGACATAGAAATTTTAACTAGAAGCTAGTCATGCGACATGTGACATGACTCCTATATCTTAGACCTACAGATATCTTGAAAATGGTAAAACCCTTTTGAATTTAGATTGCACCACTGTTTTCAGGGGGAAAAGGCAGTGTTATCTGACATGTCGCATGACTAGCTTCTAGTTAAAATTGTTAAGTCGACTCCTACATCTTAGACCTACAGATATCTTGAAAACGGTATAACCCTTTTGGATTTAGATTGCACCACTGTTTTCAAGGGGAAAAGGCAGTGTTATTTGACATGTCGCATGACTAGCTTCTAGTTAAAATTTCTATGTCGACTCCTACATCTTAGACCTACAGATATCTTGAAAACGGTATAACCCTTTTGAATTTAGATTGCACCACTGTTTTCAGGGGGAAAAGGCAGTGTTATCTGACATGTCGCATGACTAGCTTCTCATAAGGAATTTTGAAGTTGACTCCTACATCTTAGACCTCAGGTAACTCCCAAAATTTTAAATTACTACAAAAGTTAGAGTATGTACCTATACAATGAATCCCGTCATTGAAAATCGATTTTAATATAAATTGTAGAAAAATCCTAGGGGGGAAGGGACTTTATAACCACCCTGTATATAACTTAAGTGTGTGTGTCCATTAACATGATAACTCTCGAACGGAACCTCTGATTTTGATTAAATATGGTATAGGCTAGTTACTAAGAGAACAGAGGTGTAGGGCGGCGTTCATCAAGTTAAGTTCCAAAATCAGCGTGATCGGACAATGGGAAAGGCGTTTCATGGGGTTCCAAAAGGGTCAAAAAAGGTTTTTTTTTTATTTTTGGATCTCAATTTTCTGAATTCAACAATTTTAACTACTGTAAACCCATTTAAAAGAGCTTTGAAAAAAAAAAAACAATTTAGTAATTTGAATTTGTAACCTAGCTTGACAGATAACAGAGGAAATCCAAAAATATGCTTTCCATGTTTTTCATATGGGAAAATCAACAAATCCCTCTATCTCACTTTTAAGTTATTTGTTGGCATAAAATTTGGTATGTACATTCAATAGGTAGAGTGTATGGCGGCAAATCTATATACTCACCCCCACAGGGTTTATGAGAAAAATAATAAATAACTTAGGTCTAAGCCTACCAGAATTTGATTTAATTTAGCATGATACAGGCTACCTGAACTAGGGAGGAATTATCGTCTATTTGCTTACACCTCCATGGCAGCGAACCTTCACCCTCATCCCTAAAGTGTATTATAACTTAGGGGGAAAAAATATTGGAAATTAGGTGGTACGCAGGTCTGCAGCAACAGCCGTATTTTGATAAGATATGTATAGGTAGCATTATTTTGATAGGATTATAATAGCAGAATTGCAAGTATTGGTAATTGATAAGGACAGATGACGGAGGTTCCTCTTAACATAAGTTTTAAAAGCATTTTTCTTTCTTCTTGGTGGTCAGGCTACAGTAGGCTATAGGCCAAGGACTATATATATTTGTTAATTTTCTTTTTTCTCATAGAAATCTGAAAGATAGCCTAGAAATGTGTGCTAGGCATACCTAACAAAATAAAACTAGCTTAGGCTGAACAAGAAAATGAGTTGATGAAGTAGGCTTTGGTTGAGTTGAGTGGGCCTCGACCTGCATCATCTATAGCAAGAACATTTGAATTTTCAAAAAATTTGAGAATAAATAATTTATTTAATTTAAATTGAGGTGGATAAAATTTTCATCTATAGAGTTTTTAACACTTTTCCTCTAGGGTGTTCCGAGCTTACATTCACTACTTTCTTCCGGAAACATTACAGACTAAGAACGATAGGCCTACCTACTTGGATACAGAAATTAGTTAAGCAATGATACACTTTGTTGGTCACAATATCAAACAAAACATCACTTAAATATAAAAACTTTGTTAGCTGTTTATCACGAAATCCTCTAGAATTGTCCAAAAGGAAAAGGGCAAAATCCAAGAATCCAAGATCCAACACCAAGCAGACAGCTTCAGTTCAATGCAAACTTTGACATTTAAGAAGTTTTTTTTACTTAAGCGTATCATATGACTTAGAGTGAAGAGTGTACTGACTATTCAAGTTTGGTGATAAAATTTGCCCATATCAAACCACAGTATTGGATTTCATGTATAAAACAAGAAGGGAAATATATTCACTGGATCTAGTTCAATGGACAATGCTGACGCTGAGATAACGATGAGGATTACCATTTACCAATAGTTTTATTTTTGTTCCGCTTCGAGAAAGAATTTTTCCCCAATTTTATAGGAAAGTACCAGGGGGACCGAGCTTATGCTCGGTAAAATTATTACTTTCGTTTCTCACACAAAGCTCGTTCGCTCCGCTCACTCGCCCTTTTCCTTTTTAGGACGAGTTCGTTCGCTTCGCTCACTCGCCAGGCTGATAGGGGCTTTGGTATAGTTTTCCTAAACCACAGCTTAAAGATGTAACACATTGGTTTATATATAAAGTTATCAGCTCATTATTATTCAATTTAATAATCTCCATAAGTACAACACTGGATCTTGGAAGTGCTAGAGCGCGAAAACCGGATTTTTCCCAGACATGGGACCAGCTCCAATCGATTTCTGGTGGCCAAAACCCTCATATTCAATAAAAAAAATCATATTTTTTTATGATTTTTCAAATCAAGGAGCCAAAAAAAAAACTTTGCCCGTACAAACAGAGCTTGTTTTAGAGTATAAGATAAGATATTTTGTTTAAGTTGTTTTGCTTAGACTATTACAAATCTGGATTTTCATAATGAAAATAATTTCAAGTGTGGATGCGATCTTTCCCACAAAATTATTATTTTTCAGTTTGAATAAATAATAAAACATTTATTTATTTATTCACATACACGGCAATATACCATTTTACAACAATAAGTCAACAAGTCAAGTAAGTGACAATAAATATTTCAAAAAATACTAATAATAATGACGATAGATAATATGGCGATGGAAAACAACACGCACTATAATATATCAAGTACAATAATAGACAGGCAAAGTTAATAATCAATCATCTCATATAACAATGTGCATTAGTGTGTTTGAGTAAAATTAGAAGAAAACCCATATTTATTAAATACGAAACAGTTAGTTGTATTTATTATTCAGCCCATATAGAGTGGGGCATGAATGTCAGGTGACAAAGGGTACTTTGTTCTTCTCTGGTGTATGGCCTTCATCCACCACCTTCTCTTCACACAAGGCTTAACTTTTGGTTTATTGTGGTAGGCCTACTTGTGGTAAGCGTACACATATTTGAAATACGCGTAAGCACAAACAAACGCCAACGCAGCTAGCTCCACATCCACATCCACGTTGGCTTCCATCTTCAATAAACCATAGATGTGTGGAATCATACTGCTCCCAAAAATGTTCCGAGATCAGTGCTCGTCAGTGGACAGCGATAGTGTACTTGGTTACTTTACCGAGCGAGTTCCCCCGAACTTTTGGCTCCAGCATTTGCTCGAATATTCGGAGAATAGATTCGGCGATAATGTATGGCCGGTATTAAAGTGGTGGGGGAAGCCGGCTCGTTTTTAGTGCTATCACACCATCCCCATTAGCGATCCAGATGTTCTCGTTTATATCTCAATCTCAAACCGAAGTCTTATTGTTTATTGGGATTTACCATTACCGACTCTCCAAAATTAAGCTATTGTTTGTTGGGTTAATGAAATGTTTTTTATTATAGTGTCTAAACCAGTGGAATTTTTGTTAAGAGCATAAACGCTTTTAGGGAAAGCGGTCCAAATAATCAGAGCCTGGTATTAAGGTATATAAACCTATCAATATAAAATTATAGCTTTATAGAATTAGAAAAAAACATTTTTGTTTTGTTGCTTCACTTGATCTGGTACTAAATTTAAATAAAGTTCTCCTTGGACTATTTGTCGTCTGTTATTAAAGATGGCGACTGCATCTATGGAGATGTTGTTGCAGAGGGTTTATCAGATTTCACTCTCACAGGTAAATATCTATCCAGGCTACATTTAAAATCATTCTCTCATATCATGATGAATAATTAAGCTAGATTTGTATATAAAATAAATTGTATAACATTTTGTTACCATTGTAATATCTGTTGTTACGTAATGGGTCATTAAAGTTTTCAAGGAGAGACTAGAAAACAGCTTTTAACTTAGTTGAATTATTATGCAATTTTTGCGATACAAAATTCAAATTTAAAAAAAAATTGGCTGTTAAATTTTGAACATTTTAAGTCATGCAATATCAATGATCATTAAAGTAGATGGTGGTAAAAAAAGAGAGTTAGTTATAAATGGTAGCCTAGTTAGGCCTAGGCCTAGGTCAGGAACACAGATGTTGATGGAAAAGCCTGTGTCACGATCAGGGCCGGTGTACCCATTAAGCCGCGTTTACACCGGAGTTGGAGACCGGAGTTGCAGACTTTTATCGGCAATCTCGATTGCAGACGCTAGTTGCAGACAGAAGTTTGCAACTTGTGCTTGCAACTGTACACATTTTGCTTCTGCAACCACAACCTGCAACCGAGCCATCAGTCAGTGTGTATAATGCCGATTGGTGGGAAAGGAAGTGACGTAGCGACGTAGTCGATGGGCGGGAGGGGTGGCGGGGTTAGTTGCAGACTCAAGTAGGCGACCGCCTAGGGTGGCATTTTCCTGAGGGGTGGCAAAACATGGATAAAATAAAAAACTAAGAAAAATTAAATATTTTTTTTTAAATTAATGAAACCGGATTATTTTCAATTATCAAATAATTGTTGTTAGTTATTTGTTAGTTAGGCCTATATTAAGTTACCTTGTTAGTTATTTTTTTAAGTTAATTTATGTTAGGCTAGCACTGAATGTATCGCTGCCGTCCCTGGCACCGATATCGCCGCGCTATGAGTCTAAATCAAGCGGGTTCATGTGAGTCTTATCCAGCTGTGAGGGCCGTGTACAACAGCGCTGACCCCACACAGTCACGGCACTTCTATTGAAACTACATATTAGGGGGTCTCCTACGTTGGGCCACCCGACATCCCAGTAACAACTATACCGGTGGCTTGGAGCGCTAGTGATTATTTACTAGCGCGTTGTGTGATTGGCTTCAGAGTAACTCGGTTACCAATCACGTGAGCTAGTGAACCATCATCCACTAGGCTCCAATCAAATCATTACTTGTACTTGTATTTCTGGTGATTTTTGGAAACGAAGTTACCGAGGGTCATGAATGCCTCCCAAACACCTTATAGAATATTATTGATTATATACACTAACGTGAATAGACTTCTCATAGCATAGGCGTGTATGAGGGCGATTCTCCAGAGTGTCAAAAATTTTCAGTCACTCTTTTCCTGCTCAGAGAATATTTGATTTAAAAATTTAATTTTGAAATTATTATGACAAGGCCATTTATGTTAACAAAATTAAAGGTTTTAATACCTTTAAATGGCATTGTTTAGATATTTATTAAATTATCAAGCTATGAATTCTCATTACCCTGCCATGTCACAGACCTGACTCAGTCGCTGCAAAAATTTATAACAGCAAGTAGGCCTAGTATTTTAGAAAAAAATTTAAAAGTCAAAGTTTTATATTCACAATTTACCACAAAATCAGAATATCTAACAATATTTTCAACATTTCCAAAAAGCATAAACTTTTGTTAAATTATACTCGGTCCTGCTGATAATTATCATTACCCTGTCAACTTTTGAAAATCCCGCCATTAATATTAAAGGTAACTTGAGCAGTTTGAACCACAGTGTCCAGACAGTCTCTTACTTGACTAATGCAGTGCAGAAGCCATTACAACTTCATGTTCAGTTCAGTGTGTTCAAATTTGTTTCTTTGACTCACACATGGCGAGTTGGTTATTCTCTGACTCATTACTCTGTCAAAAATTTCAAGATAAGTTTTGAACATATTCAAATTATATTTATATTTCAAAGTGTCTGACTACTACCTTTGACATAATGTAATCCTAAGCAGTTTATTTCTAACAGCTTCTCTATACAGTGTTACATTCTAACCTGAAATTTCTCATTCCCCTGGCTTTTATTGACAGGGGAATGATGTTTTCAATGTAATACTATATGGTAAATATTACCAATTACAAAACGGTAAGATAGTGAATTTTTGCTGAGAACACCCTATCAAATAGAATTATATAGTATTATATAAAAATATTGGAACGCCAAAATTCAGTAGAATTTTTTTTTTACAAAATCTCAGGTTCAAAATGTTGATAAACTGGAGAGTTGCCCATGAAACCAATTTACGGTGGGGCTATTTTCCGGGATGCGGACAAATTTACTAAATAAGGGAGTGTCCCAACCCGGGACGTTTGAGAACCCTTGGTTCGATCATGATTCTTGATTCTTGATTCAATAAGTAAAACAAAATGCAGCACTCTTTACTAATGTATTACCAGTATTTCTCTATCAAGACTAGACTGGGAGATTTTTCAACCACTCTCAATTCATAAAACTAGAGATCGTCCTATGGTAGAAATTTAACCAAAATGTCAGTTGAGCTGGACCCAGTTAGTTTAAATATTGATTTATTAATGAAACATCCGTTCTTCTGATTTACAAGCTGTCTAATTATTCAATCTTCTATAAGATTAACATTGAAACTTTGAAAGCCTGTATTGTGTAGCCCTTTAGGTTGATGTGAGTTTAAATGCAATTCTGCTCATCTACAGGACAATACCTAAAAACGGTATGATGCTTCTACTCTTACAATGTTGACAAGTTGAGAAAAAAGTAGGAAAAAGAAACATGTTTGCCTATTAATATATAGTTAAATTGCAGTCTATTTAAAGATATATTCAGGGCATTTTAAAATTATGGCAGGCCTGAATTAAATTATGGTATTATATTTGTTCATCCTACATTAACACAGGTTAACTTAAAATGCAAACTTGCTTTACAATCCTAACCATACTGAATTGGTTGTTTGATCAGTTTTAAAGTTAATTAATTTTTACTGGCTTTGTTTTTTTAGTTAGAAATAAAAAATAGATACAAATTTACAAAAAAAAATAATAATAAATAAATATATAAAATTCAACTGAACAAGTGAACTTATTACCTAAATTATTGCACTGATTTATAGGCCAAGAGAGTGCATGTGAGTGCTGTAGCGACAGCCACCCCGGCAGCGGCCGAAAAGCCAAAGCGGACCAAGACTTTCGCTATTTACCGATGGAACCCCGACAACCCAGACTCCAAACCTACCATGCAGGAGTACACTGTTGATCTGAACACGTGAGTATCTCTCTGAGTGCCTCATAGAGTGCTGATTAAGATTTTATGAAAATGGTTCACAACTTTTTAGTAATCAAATGGGCCTACATTTGGAATTTGAAAAAAATTGGATTAATTGAAGGAAACCTCCAAAGTCAGGCTTCAGTTTTAAAATTCAAGGTGTATTTTTTTAACCTTTTTTTAAACCTTATTCATACTAACCAACCGACACTCCAGTCTATAAGTCTATTTTTTACGTTAGACCTTGTATAAGTTATTGCTTATATCTCGATGGTATGCACCTTCATTATGTTAACAGTAACTGATATTTGCTTATAAATCTCATAGCAGCAAACCTACATACTAAATCTCATGCTATTATGGCGAATTTTATACGCTCAATATGGATTGAGTGTGTAAAGTCAAATATTGATGTATGATTCATGGATCACCTATCAATATTTGACTTTACACCCTAATCCGTATCGTGATCCAGGATCACGATCCAAATATTGTGATCTGTATTGACCATGTCGTGTATTGGTCCACCAATGAAAATAACTGCATGCCTAATGGGAGATAAGAGAGATGGTGTCTGTTCTCAATTAGCTGATCATCCGTACATTTGTAGTGTTTTCGTTTTGGGATTGGTAAACAGATAATTCCTTTTTAGTGGCATCTTTGGCTACTATATGCACCTTTGTTACTGTACAGTAAAAAAATTATTAGGCCTACTATATTTAAATAATATAAAACAAAGAAGAATGTTTTAGGCCTATAACATGTTCATACAAATAAGCAGTACAGTACACTCTCGTTCATCGGACTCGGCGACATCGGAACTCCGCTTCATCGGAACTGAAAATCTGAATATTATTAATTTTTTTTCTTACGAAATAAATAACTTTTCTGTTTTAGCGCCTTCAATTTCTATTCGTTCTATCCGCACAACAGTGAAGTATCACATTTTGCATCAAAACTCATCAGGCGTTTTCCATAATGTGTACCCATCGATGTGATTTTCGAGGACGTGGAGTATTCGCACAAAAATAGAAAGAGGAAGGGGCAGGCAGGAAGTGAACATCCGCGTCGACCGCTTCCCAAACTGTCATTCAGTCTGTCTCGCGTCGCGACTGCACCTGTGTTACGTGGAAGTCAGTTGACTGCTAGAAAATGAATAAGGAATATGAGAATAAAGATTTTCGATCTTTATTTTCTGCGTTGTTTTTATTCCAATAGATTCATTGTTACCATGTTCAAAGTTTGAGTGCCTTATTTTCATAAAATCTCTTGTGTGTTCTTAAAAACAAGAGTGAATACAATCACGATAGGTCACCGTACGGAAGGAAATGATGACTTATGACAGACTCCGCTTTATCGGAATTTTTTGACATCCGAACCGGCCGTCCGCCACATTAGTTCCGATGAACGAGAGTGTACTGTACCAACTGTGTTTTAAGAGTGTGTTAAATTCAACTATTTCAATTTAAACTTCTTAAGTACCATCAACTTAGCTTTAAAGAATAAATTCTCATTTTATAAGGACAGTAAAAAAAAAATTACATTTGACCGACAAATATTTACTATCAATATTTCCATACCATCCAGCTTACCAACTCATTCCTTTAATTTTTACAAAATAAATTTGGAAATCACCGATTTCCATTGGAAACTTGCTGATTACACTGGTATGATGTAACGAGTAGTCTGTTATTCAGTCACGTTCTACTAAAATGATCCAATCTCCTGGTGTGTATCATTTGTGTCCCAATATTGATTGTCGAAGAGATCAAGGTTATCATAAAAGCCATAGTTTTGAAATAGTGTTTGATTTGGCAACCCGTTCTCATTGTCATGTAGAAAATTGGTTACAGTATAAAATACAGTTTAAATAAATCAAATAAATTACTAAGTAGGTCCCATGAACCCATGAATAACCTATTTAATATTTTAAAAAAATATTTTAAAATAATTTAATTTTAATTATTTAAATCTTAAAGTAGGCAGTAAGTATAAAGTAGGCAAGGTATAATGCAATCCTGTAAATAACTTAATTCTCCAATAGTCCTAATAGTCCATTTGCCGGGTCCCAAAAAGGTATAATTTTGTGATCACGATGAAACTTAAACATCTGAATCGGGCAGCTCTAGGGTAACTAGTAAAAATGCATAAGCCTATTATTAGAATTTTCTTTTTTCAAGATGCTGGCTATATGTGACAAGGTTGGCAGATGCGTGCAGAAACATTAAATATGGATTAATATTTACAGAATAAAAAAATTGAACATATACACAAAAAAAGAACAAAAAGAGAGGTATAAAAACAGCTTGTTCATCAAAGGCAAAACTTCAAAAATAAATTGTAACACAACCCTCAGAGAGCATAATACATGTACATTTTAAGATGTAGCCTACATCTGACTTGTTTTGTAGCCCTATCGTAGGTGCCCTCATTATACCTGTCCCCCCCCCTCCCCCCGCCCTTTCGGCAAGCCCAGCATGGGCCTGGCACTAGCACTACTAAGTAAGTGTCTAATCGTGAGGTGATCTTGTTTAAACTATGTTAAAGATTTTATTTGTGGATTGGCCACAAGAATAGTGCATAGGCTACACAAAGTTTTGATTTTAATATTTGAATAACATATTGTGTTTCAAAATCAAATTCAAAATATATTTTATCCCCAAAAAGAAACAATAAAATATGGTACATTATAAAGTGGAAATGTACGTACATGGGCAAAGTGCCTGTTCGAGGTAAAAATAGACTGATAGATTTTATATTTCTATAAACTGGACCTTTTATTTTACATGATAAATATGATATTTGATGAATGTTGCCTAAAATTACAGATGTACAATAATTAGGGTATTGAGAGTGTAAAGTACGTCATTGCCACTCGAGAATTGTAGATGACCTCACGAAGCATCAGCCGAGTGCTGCCAAACATTTCGAGAGGGCAATGACTATTTGCACTCGTAATATACACAAGATTTTTCCTACCAGCATATAACTGCAACAGATTAAATGTCATTTGTATACAAAATGTCATTTTCATTATTTTTTATTTGTTTCTGTTGGAACACTGTTAATTATCAAACATAACCTCAAACTAAAAAAGCAGCAATTACTATAAGATAACAATGACCAACGAACTGTTTTGCGTAGGGTTTACAGGTGTGTGGCTATGTGATTTTTTTCGCGTATGACTATCGCAATTGTGTCTGACATTAGACTGTGATTTTACTGTGTTCACTTCTTAGTTGAGTTCTCTAAAAGTTGGTTTATTTTTAATGTGTTGATATTACAGAAATAGTTTTACAGTATTTCATGAAAATGTTGTGTTGCAATGTCGTTATGTACTGTAGTAAAAAATGTACCACTTGTATTCATATTTATTTTATTCATCATTTTATAATGCAATCACAAGTTACCATGCTAATGCCATTTTAGTAATAAATAAATTGCCTATTGACTCTACAAACATGTATTTTGTCTGAAAAATAACTCATTAATTGTATTGTTTTCTTGTGTAGGATAATTAAAAAGAGAACACTTTCTACCATTCACTTTTGGCCACCAATGTTGTCAGGTTATGAATGTGATATGGACATCATCTGTTTTGCCAGTTTGAAAATTATAAACAAAATGATAAAAGTAACATTTATGCACAACACCATATTTCTATACTTTTGAGTAGGATGATTTTTCAAACTGTTCATTGAAACTGTGAGATTGGTTTCATTCATTTTCATAGGAAGCCCCTCTTGTACTGTTCAACATAACTGTTAAAAGTAAAAAATATTAGTTCTCATCTTGAAGCACTCATAAACACAAAGCTGACTGTTAACGGAATGCGACCGATTCAATCTTATCAGAGCCGGGCACTACAACTAGTATCATCACTTTTCCGAGTGATTAACTTCTCATTAAAAACCAATAAAACTTGACCCAGAACTCTTATGTTTATCTGTCTGATAACTGTTTGTTATGGTCTTATATAATGACGTCCATCTTCTTCATTCATTTAAAGTAATTTATTATTGTTGTAGTTTTCAACATTGTTAGCATTTTTAACTAAAATTTGGATGCTGAGTGGATTTTATTTAGTGTCATTTTATCTACCATGTAATAATAGGTTTCCTTTTGCATTATTAGGAAAAACAAAAACATTAAACAGCTACGTTTGCCATTAGACGATTAATTGACTGAATTCAAATCCTTCAAACCTGACATTTACAGTTAATTATTGGATAAAACCTCAAAATAAATGAGATTTTAGATTCAATCAGCGAATTTCCCAACAGGGAATATGCTATTACAACGGTAGAACTCATGGTAAGGCCTAGGTCTAGGACCATCATACTTTTTCGTTTAAAACCCCCTAGAAGCAAAAAAAAAAAAAAAAAAAAAAAAAAAAAAAAAAAAAAAAAAAAAAAATGGACCTCCACAAGGAGTCAGATGAAAATCTTAAAGGTAAGCATAGGTCAATAGGTACATCAAATTAAAGGTCCAATCCGTTCAGTAGTTTCCTCTCTAGACACTCTTTTATTATTTATAGGATTAAACCCTATACATAGTTACAGTAAATTAAAGACACTTATTACATGCTAACAAACCTTTCTGATAATAGTATTCATATTCATGCTCTTATTCTTTGAGGCTTGTGTAAATGATAACAAGCTACGTTTAATTTACACTAATTAACACTTATCCAGGAAATCAGTACAAGTAATAGTTCATTGATACTGTTTATAATTCGCAAAAAAACCTATTTATTGTTTTCTTTCGAAGTAAATAATAATAATTGTGAGAAATTAGACATGTAAATTATTCAATACTCGTCAAATTTATAGATTTCAATAATAACTTAAGTTTATTTATAAACTTAGTTTTTGAAATGTGTGACATAAAATACAGTAATGTTTTATGTTTCATCTATTGTTTGCGCATTAAATTCAATTGTGATTCTCCTAGTGATGATAACCTTCGTTTAAAGATACTGGCTGTCCGTGTAAAGAGAAAAGCACGGGACGACTAAGAGTTGGTGAAGAGACGGTTGAACGAGTAAGAGAGTCGTTCGATCATAGCTAAAGAAATCAGTCTGGAAGGCTAGTTGCGAATTACAAGTTCCTGTGTTGCCTATTTGAAAAGTTGTAAGAAAACGCTTACAGCTACGTCCTGACCATATATTTATTTATAACATGGCATTACATCCAATAGGGAATTTCCCTCAGACAGGTGAATTGTCATATTCCTTATGCTATTATACAAAAAAGGTCAATAGTAACTTTAGTCTGTGTTCTATAAACTAAACCATTACAGGAAAATTAAAATTAAAAACAGAAGTTCAGTTGTAACAAACCACAGCAAACATTTCCAAGATCAGGCTAATAGATATTTATTAGTACTATAAAAATACATTGTCTTTAAATATTTTGTCACCTCTGCTCTAAACTTTTTTGTTGAAGATATATTTTTAATGCCCTGAGGAAGTGTATTATAAAATTTACTCCCTGTGTATATAACAGATTTTTTAAAGGACGTTGTCTTATGTGCTGGTATTTGTAGTAATTGTTTGTGTCTTGTATTGTATCTATTATTATGTAAATTGGAAATAAAATGTAAAGCATTTAATCTCACAAAAGTAACTATATTTAAGATGAAGATACATGGTAATGGCAGTATTTCAAAACTTAATTTCGTTTCATTTACACAGTTATTACAGGCTCTAAAGCCAACAGGCACATACCAACTGTGCAAACAACATGTTATTTCAATGACAATGACGATTTTATGGATCGTGTTGTCTTTAGTGATGAATCGACCTTTCACCTCAGTGGACATGATAACATTCATAATGTGCATTCATAACATTCATAATCTGGGACTCAAAAAATCCACACGAGATGATACAAATGCAATGAGATTATGAGCCTTTCTTTTATGGTCAACCTTACTGTAACTCTTTTACTTCATTATCTTGATACATTAGAGCAGAGGTTTTTCCTTCAGTTGGAATGGAAGAAAGTGAGCCAGAGAACTTCATTTTCCAGCAAGAGGGTGCGCCACCTCACTGCCATAACGAAGTATGAGATTGGTTGAACGTCACTGTACCCGAGGGCTTTATCGGCCGCAAGTTTATTTGTCATTCAAAACATTTCACAATGTATAATAGAAAGGTCAGTTCTTATACTAAATTTTACAAAATTAATGGGCTGGCATGTGTACAAGGGCCATATAACAGGGCTTGTAATGCATGGCCTCTCGACTTAATGCCTTGCGATTTTTACCTTTAGGGCCTCATCAAAGATTGTGTGTACTTGCCTCCACTACCAGCTGACCCCCCTGAATTAAGAAACTGGACTGAAGCAGCTGTTGCTACAATGTGAAATATAATTTATAGCTGCAAGTTTAATTTAGGCGAGTAAAAATTATAAAGATTTAAAACTCCTATATTCATTTATAAACAACTGTTATATACTCATATGTTTACTTTGGAAAAAAAACTCAAATTTAACATGAGTTTTAGTATATTTTGTAAGTAAAAAAATAAATAATATTTTGATTTGGTTGATGTCTGCATGACATAGTCGGGTTATGTTTTAGGTGTGGGCCCATGGTGTTGGACGCTCTCATCAAGATCAAGAATGAGGTGGACCCGACGCTGACGTTCCGCCGGTCATGCCGGGAGGGGATCTGCGGCTCTTGCGCGATGAACATCGGCGGCGTCAACACGCTCGCCTGCATCAGGTGAACAGCTTTACTGTCAGCGATGATGATAGATGATATTTTCTCAGAATTTAAAGCGGGGGTGAAAGGGCTTCTCTCAGAACTTCATGCAGTGCTTTGCTTGCTCCCATTTTGTGCCTTTATTTTGCCCAATAAAAGTGGGAGGGGCTTAAATAAAAGATAAAGACTTGGGCTATTTGATTTGCTTTACATTTTTATATTTTTAATCCATATTATTACACTGCTACAACCAACTATCCCTTTTGCTTATAGTTCACAGCAGTTTGAAAATTCATGCACATAAATTTAGTGTTCTATTTTAATATTGTTTCTTGTGTTACTGTTTCAAAATCAATCAGACAACCCATAAAACCCATGTCAAAAATTTCAATTTCCAAACTTGTTTTCCTACAGAAAAATGAATTTTTCTAGCATTAAGTTACTAAGCTTATTTTTGTGCCCAGATACACGTAAATACAATGTTCACGCAAAAACCTACCAGAGCTACATTTTGAGAAAAGGTTAAAACATTACAATAGACATTCTTCGTATTAAGTATGGAATTGTTTTGATATTTCAGTACGAGTAGTTCAATTGCTTCTATTCAGCTTTTAATCAACACAGATGATGTTGTTTTAACATGTGTTTGTTTGTTTTATTATCAACAGCTGTTTTATTTTGCAATTCAATATAAATTGTTCCCCACCTGAATCTTATGGACAAAAAACTAACTTTAAGGGCTTCCCGTGGGCTTCAGAGTAAAAATATCAAAAATCTAAAACCTTATTGCAAAACTACGAAATGAGACCATTCTTTTGACACCTCAAGCTTTAAAATTGGTCCAGAAATAAGGGAGGAGTAGTTTTTATAAAAAACGGCTTCACTTATTAGATATGTAGGTACATAATCAAAATATTAAAAAAAATCAAAAAGCAATATAGGTAGTTTGTTGGTGGATCTAAGGGTAAATTAATTTTGATTATTAAATTGTTAAGTACTAAGAATATACATGAAAATACTTAATAATGTAAAACAGCAGATTAATCGGAAGGATATAGGAATTTAAAAATTATATTTTATATATGTTTGGCACCATCTGCCTTAAAAAGTTGGAGCCGTATCCGTTGAGTATTGACGGCGAATGACTCGTCAGTTATTAAAAACTTATTACAGATATCTGAACATGTTTGTCATAAGTTTAACTTTGTATGTTTCTTTTTGTTATTCTTTTTCTTTAAAGCATGAGAATAAAATCTAAAGCAGAACACTTTTTATTTTTCCGTGAAGTCGTACTGCAGAGGTGATAACTGTTAGCAAGTTATACTTGAACAATGACATCTGCAAATAATATAACATTGCAAATGTTTATGTAATTTAAGAGTCAACAGTACCTGCGCCGTCTCGGCAGTTTGTCCCATAAGAGCAATGTTAAATTTGAAACATTACTGTGAGTTTGTTTTTTGTCGGAAAATTTCAGACTTGATGTCATTTTAAATGTTACCATAGTATATAGTGCTTGACAAATAGAAAATTAATTAAAAAAATTATCTACTCGAATAACGAATAAAATATAAACCTATTTATACCATTTTTAAACAATTTTTAGTAGGTTTATTGAAAATCTATTCACATCATGCACTCCACCATTCCCTTATGGTGAACATATTCAAGTTTCATGCAAATCCGATGCAAGATTATCGAGATATAGTGTTTCAAAGACAACATTAATGTTTTGAATTTAACATTGTTCTTATGGGACTAAAAATCCAAGATGGCGCTGGTACTGCAGACTCTTAATACCATTATCTTACATCAATAAGCTCACTTGGGATATTGAACGTGGACCAAATAGAATGAAACTGAGATTAGTGCTTTCTGCTGCCACCCAATTTTTCACTGTGTCAAAGTTTTCATCACGACCAAACTTTTTGCCACGGTTTAAATTTCTGCAGTGGTTGCATACTTTTTGTGACAGTGTCACATTGTAGCTCTCCGTCCTGCTATGCTTAATGAACCAATTTGATCATCAAAACTATTTGTATCAATGTAACAGAACCACTTTATTCTTGAAGAATTCCTACTCATAGTTTATAATGATTGTTTGTCGTGATTGGACAGCAAGATCGATACGTCGAGCAACAAGCCGGCCAAGATCTATCCGCTGCCGCACATGTACGTGATCAAGGACCTGGTCCCGGACATGAACAACTTCTACCAGCAGTACCGCAGCATACAGCCGTGGCTGCAACGCAAGAACGAGGCCAAGAGCGGCAGCCAGCAGTACCTCCAGAGCGTCGACGACCGCAAGAAACTGGTCAGTCCGACAGTAACAATTAAACTAGAAATTGTGACAATTGATATATCTGCCCTTCCTCACAGTTCTAGTGTAGGCTATCATTTGATTAAGTATATTTCAGTAATGAAATGCCAACCGTGGTTAAACACTTCAGTCAGTGTTAAAAAAATACACATTCCTATGGTTAAATCTCAGTACCAAATCTCAAAGATGTTCACCTCAAATTTACTTTGACAGTTCAGTTATGGTGTTTATAAACATTATAAACATTTGATAATGGGATTAATCCTCAAATGTTACTTTCTAAATACGGTAACTTAAACTAGAACTATTTGGATAGTTCACTAAAGTGCGATTCACATTCAACTTGACTTGATACTGAGTAATTGACTCAATACCCGAGTCAACTCAACGCAAATTGTAAAACCACTCCTCGCCCAACCCCAATAAAAACTCTACGTTAAATTCTGCATGCTTTCTTGTTAATTTTGATATTACCTCACACAAAATTAAGTTAATGAGATATTTACACTGTGTCGTAAGAGCTTTTATTTTCATCATGCATGAATTTTTCCTCCAACTTGGATCTGTTGTCCGCAGGATGGTCTATACGAGTGTATCCTGTGTGTGTGTCCCTCTTACTGATGGGACGGAGGCAATTACTGGCCATGTGTTGCTGATTCAGGCTTTATCACTGATACTTGGACCCATCTCTAACTGCATATGTTCCCTGCAGGACGGTCTGTATGAGTGTATCCTGTGCGCATGCTGCTCCACCTCGTGCCCCTCGTACTGGTGGAACGGAGACAAGTACCTGGGCCCCGCGGTGCTGATGCAGGCTTTATCACCAACTGATACTTGGACCCATCTCTAACTGGATATGTTCCCTGCAGGACGGTCTGTATGAGTGTATCCTGTGCGCGTGCTGCTCCACCTCGTGCCCCTCGTACTGGTGGAACGGAGACAAGTACCTGGGCCCCGCGGTGCTGATGCAGGCCTACCGCTGGATCATCGACTCTCGTGACGAGGCCACGGAGGAGAGACTCGGGAAACTCAAGGACCCGTTCAGCGTCTACCGTTGCCACACCATCATGAACTGCACCCGTACCTGCCCCAAGGTGAGTGTTGCACTGAAAACACAGGGCTATGGATCATGATAAATAATTAAAATTAAACAGATCAATGAAAGAAATGAAAAAAATTTGCATGCAGTTTTAACCTTAAGATCTAGCCAGATTCTTTTAAAACTTGAATGAAAAGGACAGGGCCCTCTTAACTGTGAAAACGTTAAAACTGTGATTAAGCTACAAATTTTGTTTAGTGTGAAAAAACTTGGACTAGGCTGTGAATTTTATCATGAAACCTTAAAAATTGCCTTATCTTTTGAAGTAGAGCAATGAATCACTTCATGAGCTATCACTGTCTCAAAACACAGTTTTTTAATCTCACAGTGAAACTGTGAGGTAGGCCAATGAAGTTTTTCTCAATACTTCCTTTAGGGACATCTCTAATGGAAGTCGTCAGGGAAACTGCATTGACCTATGTCAAATTATACATCATTTTAAAGGGCTTTGTATTATAAGCAATTTGCTACAAACCTGACCTCAAAAGGTGGAGTGTATCCGGGAGCTATGGTATTTTTTGTTTTCAGCAACATGATTTTAATGCAAAGTTTGATCGCCTGCCATTTTTGACTCGGTCATCCTTTTGAAGTCCGGTTTTCGGTATTGTATTCTACTGTAAGACACCTTTAATTTGATGTCCATATCAACATATGCTTATATTTAAGAATCTCGCCTTACTCCTCGTGGACCGTCCCCCATTGGAGATGGAGAGTCAATGAATCCATGAAAATCAAGATGTTTATGTCTAAAATAGATGTGTGAAGTGTCAAATTGTGTCAAAAAATTTTTTCTTTGAAGTGTCAATTTGGTTCCCAGTTGCAGTACATGTTTCACAGTCCATTATCAGCCATGTCTTTAATTAAAATTAAGCCCATCTTCTGATGTTTGTCCCACATGGGCTCCTGACACATAAACATAAACATACTCATAATCAATAAACATAACAGCTTAATTTAAATTAAAGACAATGCTGATGATAAACTGTAAAGGCTTGAAACATGTCCTGCAATCACGAACAAATGTATCACCTTAAGGAAATGAAAATCCTATAAATACTGTTAGTTCATATCAGGTTAAGGCTGAACTCATCTAACTTCATGCTTTTGTTTCTAGGGCTTAAACCCAGGTAAGGCCATTGCAGAGATCAAGAAATTGCTGTCAGGAATCGCCAAGAAAGATGCACCCGGCCTCAACACCACCGCCCTGCAGCAGTAATGAGTGCGGGGTTTAGTAAACATAGTCCTTCACCTGCCAGTATTATATAGCGGTCATGTTCGTCTCTGTATAACGAGGTGTCGGCACATCTCGAATCAAAGTACAACTATATATGTTTGCCATATTTGAAAGTTCAAAGATCGGGATTTTTTAATGATTTATCCTTTTGGTTTTGGTACTTTATTATTTTAACTCCTCATTTTAAGATTGTCCAGCCTCCACATTCGGTCCAAGTAACAACGTCTGGATAAACAGTACGACTTGTTACTCCTGAACTCACCGCACTTTCACTCTTTCATTTTATTTATTTAATTAATTGTAAAGGTTGATGTTTGTTATGATAAATTATTTTTGGTGATTGCAATGTCTTTTATTGATTCCCCCCAAAATCGGGCAATACAACAGTTACATCTAGGGGTGTACAATAGGGTGGGTCGAAAAAAATAAAAAAATATTTTTCGAGTTGTAATATCGCTGAAAAGTTGCGTAATTGTGAGACTAAGAAGAGGTAAAAATATTAAAAATATATGTTGTCAATTACCGTTCGCGCATGTGCCTTAAAGTTTGATAAAATTTTGGAAAAATCAAATTTTATCGGCAATTTTTTATTATATTTTACTAACGATTTTTAATAAGTAATAGTGGTAAATGTTATCTAAGACACGTTAGGGAATTATACTTTAAACGATCCTGTTGTATGTTAACATCTTCCGTTCGCGCGTGGGCTACAAATATTGCTAAAATTTCAAGAAAACGTGATTTTGAGCTAGTCTTATTTTAAACGTTGTTATTAATATCAAAATGAAATACCTGTCATCTACTAATACATTATCTGATAGTAACCAAACAAAAACAATGTACGACATCAGAGTTGACCTTCCGATCGCGCATAGAAATGTAAACTGTCCTGATCGCGGCACTCTCCGGTCAGTGACCCGCGAAGGGGGCGTGGTGTGGTGTCATGTGTTACCACCCTCTCTACTGCATTCTGGTAGATATTGCGTCAGTCTGGAGTTGTTCCTTGAGTGTGGTGGATTTTTTTTAGTATTTTTTCAGTTACTTTTTTGCATTTGCAGAGTGTATTGTTATATGTAGGCTAATGTTTTTGTGTAACATTGTGGACAATACTGAGTAATGGACGATGGCAGTACCTAAAACAATCATCACTAGACAGGTATTTGATTGTCCAATTTTTGGTGCGCCAAAAGACTTACCTTTAAACAAGCTACCTACTGGGGAGGACATACTCCGATGTCTATCAAATGAGAAATACAATTTGGCACTTAAAATTAATAATAAGAGAGTCAGTTTTTCACAAGTAGCTAACACGGTAGCAAACAAATTAATTAGTTCGTACAAGAAGGCATCTATTGGAACGGTCAGTGATAAAAGAATAGTGCAACTTCTAAATGATAAATACATGATAAATATACATGAGCAACTACATGATAAATATTATGGCTTGCGAAAATCACATAAACGTGATAAAGAAAAAGAATCTTTCATAAGAAAACTTGACGAGTTCGAGCGAAAATTCTTGTTACTTTTTGATGTTGCAGCTTGCAAATGCCCTATTTTTCTTGACTGCACGTGCCAGAAGGCTCCCGACCTATGTCAGTGCAACTGTACTATTACTTGTACTTGTGAAAAATCAAATAAGATACCATCCATTGAACTTAAATTCGTTTACTTGCTACGAGTACATGGGATTGGAAAAATTGGAGGGGTGGACTTGTGTGAAACTAAGAAACGCTTAAAATCAAAAGGAAATCTCGCACTAGCACTTCAAAGCTCTGAAGTTAATGTTACCGAAATTGAACAACAGGATAATGTTGATAATGTATCCCAGCATTCAACTGAGAGTGACGAGTGCAGTGACAGCGACCACAATCGCAATATTAATGCAATCGTCACTCTCAGTTGAATGCTGGGATACATTATCTAGGTAGCTGGGATACAAGGTAGCTTGTTTAAAGGCAAGTCTTTTGGCGCACCAAAAATTGGACAATCAAATACCTGTCTAGTGATGATTGTTTAAGGTAGGCCTACCGCCATCGTCCATTACTCAGTATTGTCCACAATGTTACACAAAAATATTAGCCTACATATAACAATACACTCTGCAAATGCAAAAACAGTAACTGAAAAAATACTAAAAACATCCACCACATTCAAGGAACAACTCCAGACTAACGCAATATCTACCAGAATGCAGTAGAGAGGGTGGTAACACCATAACACATGACACCGCACCACGCCCCCTGCGCGGGTCACTGACCGGATAGTGCTGCGATCGGGACAGTTTACATTTCTATGCGCGATCGGAAGGTCAACTCTGATGTCGTACATTGTTTTTGTTTGGTTACTATCAGATAATGTATAAGTAGATGACAGGTATTTCACTTTGATATTAATAACAACGTTTTAAAATAAGACTAGCTCAAAATCACGTTTTCTTGAAATTTTAGCAATATTTGTAGCCCACGCGCGAACGGAAGATGTTAACATACAACAGGATCGTTTAAAGTATAATTCCCTAACGTGTCTTAGATAACATTTACCACTATTACTTATTAAAAATCGTTAATAAAATATAATAAAAAACTGCCGATAAAATTTGATTTTTCCAAAATTTTATCAAACTTTAAGGCACATGCGCGAACGGTAATTAACAACATATATTTTTAATATTTTTACCTCTTCTTAGTCTCACAATTACGCAACTTTTCCGCGATATTACGACTCGAAATTTTTATTTTTATTTTTTTCGACCCACCCTAGTGTACAAGAACTTAAGTTAAACAATCAGGTTCATCTTTCAGGTCATGGCGAGGTTATGAATTGGGAACTTTTTGTGTGTTGTATTTCATTGACCTTTTTTGACTGCTTTTACGATTTTACAGTGTATTTTTTAGTGATGGTCAAATCCAGGAATTTCGAATCTCGAATCCGAATCCGAATCCTAAAAAATCAAATCTCGAATCTCGAATCCTCGAATCTCGAGTCCCGAAACAAGAATTAAATTTACAGATTTATTCTCTCTCTATAATGTCAATGTCAAGCTTATTCTTAGAGTTAACAAATATGAGTCATTATTAAGAAATAATATTTAAAAGTCAAAGCACAAGGGAGTAATATCTTTTTAAGTATGATGTATGTATTAAAGGAGTGTATGATGAAAAAATCAATAAAAAACAATGAAAGTTTAAAGTGATTAACCTCAAAATCTAATAAATATATTTTTAATGTTTAATTTTAAAAGATATATTTAATGTGATTTGAAGTTTTTCATTTAAAAATTATATTAAATTATAATAAGATGCTTTTAACATTATAAAACAGTAATTCAATTAAAGATTGATTTATTTAACAATACTTTGCCATTTTCCCTTTGATTGGAAAGTCACACAACTTTGGTTGAAATTTTGTTAAATTTGTAAGAATTAGACGAATCAAACGAGCCATCCCTTAGTTTTCTATGACAATTGGTTCAGAAAATAGCACTTGGTACTAGGAGCAAAAAACACCCCTCTTGAATAAATTACTGCCGGAGGTCGGACAATAGATAAGCTGAACAATAGATCGTCTCGAGCGTCCGTGGAATGTGGCCGCGTGTATTTGTGCCGTTCCTCATTAGCGAGACCGCCGGCCGCGATCGCCTACCGAGATCGCCGGCCGAGAACGCCAGCCGCGATCGCCGACCGAGAACGCCAGCCGCGATCGCGGCCGCCGCGCCGTTCGGCAGTTCCCGACCCGATAAATTCCCGAGTAAAAAGAAAATCCCGCCCGATGATCGGGACAAATTTTCTCCCGAAATTTTCCCCGAAATTTCGGGTCCCGTCCATCCCTAATTATTACTCAGACACAGTGCGTCGGCAGCTCGGCGACGCGCCGTGATGGCGTAATCTGTCGGCGGACCCGAGATTCGATTCTCGAATCTCGTTCATCGAATCTCGAATCCGAATCTTTTGTTAGGATTCGGTGGATTCGAGATTCGAGATTCGGATTCGACACATCCCTAGTATTTTTATTATTATTTGGCAAATAGTTTTTATAGTTATTTAATTTTTTTTATATAATTTTCTTCAGGGTTTTTGTTTTGACTATAATTTTCTTCAGGTTTGCCAGGTGTTTGCCTAAAGTCGAGGGCAATAGAACACGTATATCAAGGTGAAGACTTTTAATAAGCTAGCTGATTTTTTTCTCATTTAGCTATAGGTTAAATTAAAGAATTAATTTATCTTGACCTTCACCAGCGTGTACTATTGTCCCCCAGCTATATTGACTTCTATCAACAATTTTTGGTAGATAGTTATTATTTAATAAAAAGGGGGCAGGGGGGTAGTTTAATTTTAAATATTTAAAAATTAAATGTCAGGGTCTTGCATTTTAAAAAGTAACCTGCAAGTCGGGGTTTATTTTTTTTCATTGCCAATATTTTTATTGATCAGTACAAAGTTTGTTTAAGACAAACTCAACTTTTAAAATTAGCACATGAAAAATAAACTGATGTTATTTCTGGGCACTTATAAAGGCTACAATAAACGCAAACTTTGTAGAATAATTACTGGGCAGAAATCAGCTGTTTTGCGTGCAGTAAATTGAAAAAGTTATCGGATATGGTATACGAGAGAGACAGATTTAACATGTGGTTCAACTCATTCAGGATTGCCACAGACATTAAAAGTCAGGAATAATAAGGATTTTTTTGTTTTGGTACGGAAAAGTCAGGAAAATGTTTGAAAAAATGCAAAAAGTCAGGAAAAAATGGGAAAAAGTGCCGAAAGTTAGGAAATTTTGCAGTGGCACAATCTAACAATCTCGATTTTTTATTGCCCCCATAAATCGGAAGTAATAATTAGTGGGTAAAATGCATTAATTTTATACCTTAATTACCTATTAATTAGTTAATGAATACTTCTATTGTATTTTACATTGTTATTAGTTAGTTTTCACGTTATTATTGTAACAGTTTGTTTTATTTTTAGCAACGACTTTTGAAGAGACCTTTGATTTTGATGAAATTTGGTATGAAGGTGTAGGACAGGTTCTTTAGGTTAAGGTTCGAAAACCAGGTTCTTTCTTTAAAAGACATGTTTTTAGGCGGGGTAATGATTATTCAAATGTTATTATTGGGCCCTACCCACCTTCAGGTTTATGGCGATGTTTTGTTGCTCGATTAAGTCAATTCAAGAACCCTTGAAAACGGGAAACGTTTTTTGTAGTTTCTCGAAACGTCGGGAGTAGATTGGCGTGTTTTGTAGGTTATTCGTTTTTTATGTGTCCGTGTTTGTATGTGTTTGTGTATTAAAAAAAATTGACAAGGCTCAAGAATCGCCGCATCCCTTCAAAACATCGCCATAAACCTGAAGGTGGGTAGTGCCCAATAATAACATTTGAAAACCAGGTTGATCATACAATGGGAACAGGGCTTTATGGGGTTCCTAAAGGGTCAAAATGGAGTTTTTGGTATTTTTTACCCATATTTTTTTGTATTCATCAATTTAAAGAGACCGTTCAAAAGAACTTAAAAAAATAATTTAGTGTTTTGAATCGTTTACTTAACTTTTAACTTACTGCATTTCCTGCATTTTTCAAATTAATGTTTATTAATATTTACAAGCAGATCATTCTCATTGCATAATGCTCTAGCTATGAAATTTTTTCTGGAAAAAAAATTTAAATGTCTATAACCAAATAAAAAATAAATAAATGAAAAAACCCAGTCTTATTTGTGAAACACCGCTGTTCCAAAAAGTCAGGAAAAATCTCTCAGATTGGTCAGGAAAAGTCAGGAATAGTCTGGTTAAAAGGCCTCAAAAATTCTGTGGAAACCCTGTCAGTGAAAATATTCATTACAAAGACAATACAATACCGAGTAACTCAGTGCAGTTAACTCAGAGTTTTAGTACACACTGTCAAATAAAAACACTGTGTATTAAAAATGTACACCTTAATTGAGTTTTGTACTTGCCGCATAACCAGCAAATTATTTTGTGTTAGAACAATATGTAATCATCCAAGTGAACAAAGACCCGCACAAAACTGTCACATCGCAGCTGCCTCATTCTACATGTTGTTTGAACTTAAATCTGACAAATCAGCTTGACATAAAAGCTGCAGCGGGCAACATTAACGTTGAATTGCTGCACTAATTAACTGCCAAAGCACTGGGCCTTTGTCCTGTGCTGTCAAGTTTCACAGCATTTATAGTATTTAGTCCATGTGCCAGGTCCCAAAAAAATATAATATTGTGTATGAGTTTTACAGCCTTGATCCCTTATTAATAATTAATCAAATCTACTTATGTAGCAGCCGGTAGGTATCAAATTGTTGCAGATATTTATCCGAACACGCTTTGTGTGAAATTACCACCCTACTTTATTGGCAGAATATAGTGGTCAGTACATTAAAATTAAGCCCATACTTGGATGGTTGTCATAATCTTCAACAATAAATACACGGACAGTAACAAACATTACATAAATGACTGGCCAGTGAACTGCGACATGTCTGTGATATTACCTGGTGTGCCGATATAAGTATTTTATTTGTGCTTCTTTGTTTTTATGTAATGTGTGTGACTGTCTGTATATTTATTTTTGAAAATTATGACAACCATCCAAGTATGGGCTTTATTTTAATGAACTGACCACTGGATTCTGCCGCTAAAGATTGGTGGATGGTGGTAATTTCACCTAAAACATGTTCGGCTAAATATTTGCAACAATTTGATAAATACAGGCTGCGATAAATACAGAAGTAGATTTGATGAAAAATGTAATATTGTGATCGTGATGACACTTTGTCAGAAAAAAATTTCAGGACACAAAAGTTACAAGCCCATTTTATTTTGGATATCAATAATAGTTTATTTATCAAGATTGGATGAAGGATAACAGAGAAATTAATTATTTTTGTATTGCATGACGAGTTGAATTTAAGAAAAACTACATTAATGAAATCATAACTTGATTGAACTTTAATTACAGCCAAAAATAAAATCACTCACCATTTTGTTTACATTTTCTCCTTTGTCAGTGCCCAAGATTGACAGTATATCAGACGTTAATGACATGCTAAGTCTGTGACAGATGTGTCGAACTATAAGGAGTGTCGAACTACAGGGAGTCAAACTATCGAGGTTCTACTGAATTATTAAGCTTAAGTTATACGTTTTTATTAATAATGTATTCTTATATGCAGTAAATTTATAATTGTTCCTATAGGGATGAATTTCCCTATAGGAAATATGCTATTACGGTATAGCCATGGTAAGACCTAAGCCTGGGACCATGTTACTTTTTCATTTTGAGGTCCCCAGAGGCCAAAAACACCATTAGATTATCGTAGGCCCCGATTGAACCCTGTCGAAAACATGTATAATGTTTTTAGTTCTCCTTTTGCTGTGGGTTGCGGTTATACAATAAATTGTGTTAGAACGCAAATGTATTGTATCATAAAATAAAATAATCTTCAAAATTAAAAAAGTTAATTCAAATCGGACGAAAAATAAACAAGATAATATTTATTATGAACATGAACATGCATCTGCCATCTTGAAAAAAAAACTTAATATACTATGCCTATTTTTGGGACCTTGCACATGGACTAATTACTATAAATGCTGTGAAACTGCGGGCAGCACAGGACAAAGACCCAGTGCTTTGGCAGTTAATTAGTGCAGCTATTCAACGTTAATGTTGCCCGCTGCAGCTTTTATGCCGAGCTGATTTATCGGATTTAAGTTCAAACAACATGTAGAATGAGGCAGCTGTGATGTGACAGATTTGTGCGGCTCTTTGTTCACTTGGATGATTACATATTGTTCTAACACAATATAATTTGCCGGTTATGCGGCAAGTACAAACTCAATTAAGGTGTAACTTTTTAATGAAGTCTTTGTGATAAATAGTTTAGATGATGTGAACCAGATGTTAAACCTGTTTCCCCCTCACACCATATCCTATAACTTTTTTCATTATACTGCACGCAAAACAGCTGATTTCTAGCCAGTAATTAGTCTGTAAAGTTGGCGTTTATTGTCGCCTTTATGAGTGCCCTAAAATAACATCAGTTTATTTTTTCCTGAGCTAATCTCAAAATTTGTGTTTGTCTTAAACAAACTCTGTACTAACACAATAATAAGGACAATGAATCAAAAACCGATTTGAAGATTACATTTTAAAGTTCAAGATTTTGACATTAAATTTTAGAAGATTGAAGCTAATCTCAACTCATTAACCATTTCGGTCCCAGACTTTTAAAAATTAATTTAAAAATAAATCCTTTTAAAGCTGGATTGTATAGTGTCTCAGAGGACCTAAAACAATTTATTTTTTTATTTTTATGTGTTATATGTACATATTATATGTAATGTACACGTTCGTGTACAATGTGACATGGTGAAATTTTTTAATCCTTGGGAAAAATATAAAGTAAAATTTTAAACTTATAAAACAGGTTTATTGTAAATTGGAATGTACACTTATACAATGTAAAACTAATGTCTGGTTACAAAACTTGTAAAAGGCATATCTAGAGAGGTTTTTTGTCCCTACTTCGTGTGATATGAAATGTAAAAATCAAAGAAACAATTTTTCTGTTTTGAAAAACCCAGATAAATTTAATACTTTGAACATCAGAAATGTGACCTGCCTTTACAGCCCATAACTTTGTACCTCCCAGGTCCCTTTTTATCACAGAGAATGGGGAGATGGTCCATTGTTTCCAACTGGACTACTCTTGAAGGTCACGATTTGTACTGTTTTCGAGCCTTCGAATGTGGTGGCTGAATATCCTACTGAACTTGGTTGCCCTCTTTTTCTGCCTCGAGTCTCGATGGTTTTGTCAGCTTCAATGAGATATGACACTATTTCCATTCTAAAATCCATTATATCTATCTTGTTTTATTTGTTCAATTGACTAAGTTTGCAATGGCACGTATATTCAAGCCAACTATTGCACACACTCAAATCAATGAATTGAAAAATTACTCTTGGGGCCCACTTCCGAGACTTTACAAGTTTATCCTCTGGTGCACAATCCATGACAATGCCTCACTCTTCAGCATATCTCCTTGAATACCCATCATGGTCATGTCGTATCTTTCCACGGCTATTTCCTAAAATTTGTGTTTTATATTACTCGAGGTGGCAAATTGCGCATTTCATAATTCTGTATGAGAGGAACTCACCTAAAGTACATGTATGCTAGTTATGAAGTGACAGAGATCTATTTTTATTTACTATCTGGCTTTAAAATTCATCTGAAGGTAAGTTTAATCAGCTGTTAAATTACAATTCACATTAAAAATCTTGTTATAAAAGTTGGTCAACATTTTAAAGCACCCCCTAGAAATAAATCAAAGGCGAGGGGGGCAAAAACCAAAACGATATGATCTTTTTAATTACAATTCGCCCAAGCGCTATATCCTAAGCTTTAAAATGACACCTCAATCTTAAAAATTAGTTCAGTAGGTCAAAAGAAAAAGGGATGTAACAGACGAACCCTTATAGAAATAAGAAGATAGATGTGTAAATTTTAGAAACTCATGTTTATAGTAGAGAAAATCTCAAAGGTTTGATTAAGAATATGAAGAAATGTGTGTTGAAAATTTAACTTTTGCTACACTAATGTGAAATCACCTGTTTTTTTTTTTTTTTATATATGTTTATCACCTGCGGATATTCATCATTACATTGTTTTCTACATAATGAGAATGTTTACAACCAAAAGTAATGTTTACTACTTTTTTTGATTTTTCCGATATAAAGAAACAAACCTTTGTTATTGTTTTTTAAACTGAAATGGAAGTTTCCAATTTCATAATGGTTAGCCTCTGGATCACTGGATGATGTAAATAAAGGGTTTAAATACCTGTCGTCAAGTGATCCTCTAGTCTTGATATCGACTACAGCTGTTTCACATTCCAAGAATGCATCATCAGGTCAGAACGTCAGTTGCCACTTTTTTAAAAAGTAGTCGATATCAAGACTAGAGGATCACTTGACGACAGGTATTTAAACCCTTTATTTATGAAATGGAAGTACGGTTACCTAACCTAAAAAATTTATTAGTTTTGGAATATTTGGTATGTTTTTGTAGTTTAGCAAATTACGAGTGTAAGTGGTTTGCATATTCTCGACCATATTTAAAGTGTTTGATAAATCTCGCACTTCAAACATATAGTCTCGAACATGCAATGACCCACTTTTGATTCTTGTTATGAAATATACTATTTACAGCATATTAGTCTTTAAAATACAATTAATATTGACATAACTAATATAGTTAGTCTAATGTCTGTGAGTCTGTGGTTAAGCCTGGTTGCCGAGGGATCGCTAGTTACACATGAGCAGCTCTCATACAATAATCACGGTCGATCGGCTCTCACTGGAGATAACATAGCGATCTGGTCATTTGCTAATCAGATACACATGCTGTGATATTGAACAAATGGCATTTTATCTTTAATGTTTAACTATTTTATTTTTTAATATTTTGTTTTAACTGGTTTCTAGGTTTATAGATATAATTATAACACATTGTAGAAAAAAAAAATAAGATAAGTCTTAAATCTATGATGCTAGCCCCTGGACGGTAATCCTGTACTATAATACGAGGAGTGTCTGAAGGGATGTATGTTCCACGATCTCCAATCATCCAGTGGATAGATTTGGCTTGAATTTTGCATTTAAGAGTATTTTGGTCCAAAAATATTAAAAACAGCCTTTACCACAGGAAAAATCAAATTTTGTCTAAAATTAAGTTTAAAAATCGTAATTTTTAACTTTGTTCTTATGGGTTGCTATTTTGGAAACAAAATAACAACTGAAAGTAGTTAATAACAAAGGAACCTTAATTTTAAGCAGTATATTTAAATTTAATAGCTTGATTCCCATGTCACTATACGAGCAAGACTCGGTTAACCTGGTACTTTTTTAGACTATATAGGTAATATTACATCCGTCCACAGTCCAATTTCTTAAGTATAAAAATCAATATGTCATGTTTTGTTGCAAACGCAACATTTCAGAGTTTGAAACTCTTCAAAATTTAATATTTTCATATTTAATTTAATTTTAATATTTAATATTTTCAAATTTAAAGATTTTCTAATTAGTTGTGAAAAGCTCATTTGATAGATTGATTAGCCTCTGGATTATTGTTGAACAATTAATGGTGTGAACATTTACTTTATGCAGATATTTACAGAACTTTAAGTTGTGAAAATTACTTTTAAATGTTATTAAAATTTTAATTCATAATTTTCTTGAGATTGATTACAAAGAAATGCATTGATATACAGTATGATTGAAAAGTCCCGGAACGGTGAAATGAATTTTTGCCATTATAGATGAAGTAATGAAACTTGGTGTACCAATAATAGCCATAAATATCTACCCTTTTAAGCTATTATCACTTTTTAGCGAATTTCCCTATAGGGAATACGCTATTACGGTAGTAGTCACGGTAAGACCTAAGCCCGAGACCATGATACTTTTTCGTTTTGAGGTCCCTAGAAGCCAAAAACACCGTTCGTTCAAATTGATATATATATATATATATATATGTATGTGTCCGTGAACACGATAACTTTTGAACGGTTGATTTTGATGAAATTTGGTACAGGGGTGTAAGCCAGCATCTACTAGATTGAGTTCGCGAACCAGAATGATCGGACCATGGGAACGGGGTTTTATGGGGTTTCAAATGGGTAAAAAATGGGTTTTTGGCCTTTTTTACTTTTATTTATAAAATTCAACAATTTTAACCATTGAAAAGAGCTTAAAAAACAAACAATCTAGTATCTTGAATTTTTTACCTAGCTTAAATGGTTATGGAGAAAATCCAAAAAGTATGTTTTCCATGTTATTCTTATGGGAAATCAAGAAAACCTTCTATCTTGCTTATTTATTAACATATCTTGATAAAATTTGGTAAGTACATTCTTTCGGAAGCGTTTAACTTATATTTGCTTAGAAAACCCATATGGCGGCAAACCTACGTACTCATTCCTATGGGGTTTATGGGGAAAATAAAAAGAACACCATAACCTGATAAAATTTGGTATGTACATTCACTAGGTAGAGTTTAACTTATTTCATTTCATTTAATTTATTTTATTGTCACATAACATTTGATTTTACAGAAAAAATCCTGCTCAAACAGGTGACTAGTCGGCACATGATTTGACTTAAATCTAAAATATAAATATAAACAATATATATATATATATTTAACTTAATGGTCTGGTGTTGTATCAATTTAGAGACTGAAATCATCATTTAAAAACTCTTCAACGGAATAGTAGGCTCTTTGTATAAGGAAATTCTTGAGCAATTTGAATAATGATCTCCGTTTTATGTTTTTCCAATCATTAGGAATTTTGTTAAAAACTTTCATTTCCATATAAAAGGTACTTTTTTCTAATAATTTAGTCTTGTGCAAAGGATATTGAAGGAGATGATTTTTGTTCCTAGTGTTGTATATTTACTTATATTTAACTTATATTTACCAACAAAATCCATAAGGCGGCAAACCTACATAGTCTCATCTTCATGGATTTTATGGGGAAATAGAAAATATACCAAAATTCCACTGGAAATTCGCTGAGTACGCAGGTCTGCTGCGATGGGGGTATTTATCTCTTAAGGGGGATGGCCCACGAGGAGTCAGTCAAAATTCTTAAATAGCAGCATAGGTCAAATTTGGTATCAGATTAAAGGTCTCACATAGCAGAGTACAATGCCGCAAACCAAACTTCAAACGGATGACCGAGACGGAAATGGCGGACGAACCAAGTTTACATTCAAATAGTATGGGTAAAACTTAAAAATGCAATAACTTTCTTACTACTCAACCTTTTGACGTCGGGTGTGTGACTCCAAATGCAAAAAAGTTTAAAACTATGTATGATGTTACAAGCGCCAAAGCATATTTCTGTAAGACTTCCAAGAGGGACATCCCTTAAAGGACATGAAAATTGAAACTTCTTTGGCCCTTTGACAAAATGCAAAATTTAAATGTGTAGATACATTTTAAATTAGTTTTTTATATGGATGTTTTGTTGTGTGGACATCAATTGAAAAAGGACATATGGAGCGTGGACGTAGTAATTGGAAGTTTAAAAATAGACATTTTGGCTGTGGACCTAGCAGCCGTTAATGCAGGAACGTAAATTTCTTCTGGACAGAAAAATGACTGATTCGCTTGTCTATTGTGAATGCTTTCTACCCACAGGACAACAACATATCTATGAGAGGGGTAGTTTTGGATTGTTAGGAGCTTTAATATAAAATCGGGTATTCTTTTAATGATGTTAATGGTAAAATTTAATACATCATTTTGACAATTTATTGTCAATTTTATTTCATTTATCGAGTATTAACAAATAACTCTTTTGTAATGATATACTTTGCAAAATAATGTAGCATCTTTTAGTAATCAAATACTTGCAAACTGTAGTGTGGTAGTTTATTATTATCATTAGAAGTATTATTATTATTTAAATTAACACTCACAGCCATTTATTACATTTTGTCTTATTCAGGCTCAAATCCTAGGACAAGACAATATTACACTAAATAATGTTTTGTTAAATTTCTAATTAAAATGTATTAATATTAAAAAGTAAGAGTTTTGTAATTTTTATGCGATATAAATTAATAATTAGAGCCTCAACAGTTTAAATAATTCCATTTACCAAAACATTTGGTTAAATAAGTATGTATTTTATAACGAGTCTAATATGAATGTTTTATAATGTTTGGTGTGAGGAATGTTGTACATAGAAGTTTAAATAGGGGCAAGTGAAAGTTTCAAACTAAAGATGAATTTGAGTTAGAGAATTTCTAACTGTCCAGGTTCTATTTGATTAAAATTAAAGTTGCACCAACAGTAATGGTGTTAACAGTGTTGTCAACGCAACACGGATTTCTCATTAAGTTCCTACTTCAAACGAAGGGGGCCGCCCCGACATGAGGCAATATAGCCAACACCGAATATGTGCCTCATGTAAAGTGTGAAGCACTCTGTTTATTCCTACTTAGTTGAAAAAAATTATTGCAGTAAACCATGCATAAAACTTTGTCCAGCCGGTTTTTTTAATGTCTTATTATTTAATAATCCACTCTTATTTTGTTTATTCATACTCCTTGGTGGTTAATTAGGTATTGTTGTATTTGATTTGCAATAAAAGTTCCGTTTGGAATGAATAGTTTCAAAAACTTGGTTTCCCTTGTTAGTCAACTCTCATTAAATCAAAATTCACAGGACTATGATTTTTCTTCAAGTTAAGAAAATTTAAGTTGACTTAGGATTAGAAATAGTTTTCCTTAACAGAGGTAATTTTTATTAAATTTGAGTTACACAAGTAACACACAGAACAGTCTTGTGGCAACGGTCAAATTCAGTATAACGGATCCGCTAGATTGTGTACATCAATTTTAAATGTACTTACGCAGGTGCTTTGCACTGCAGAACATCTTTTATTTGTTTTATTGTTATTTTAAGTTGTTAGCTGGCTTTGATAGCCATACGATATATACATAGTATAACGGATGTGTCGTCGACTTGTTGAGACCCGTGTGCCAGAGTTTTAACTTGCAAAGGTCCTTAGAGTGAACTTCTAGATATAAAGGTGAAATTCTACTTCTGTAGATAAAGGACTTGTGTAGAATTAGACTTATCCACTAGTTTTGATTAATAGAAGTAATTTTTACATCTCTTCAGCTAATAGAGGTAGTCCTAAAACATAACTGTAACATTATTACGAGCTATGAAGTCTATAGTTTATTTTTTGACAGATTTTCAAGGAAATTGAAAATAATTTGAGATGTCGAATAATTCAAATAATTATCGATGTTCAAGCTACGTAAGAAGACTTAGAGATGACTGTAAGAAGACTTCTCTTTAATAAACCTCTCTTAAATACACTGAAACTATTTCGAGGCTTTCTATGGCAGTTAGTTATAATGTATTAAAATAAATCTATTGACATCAAAACGACAACAATACATACAGTCATTTATTCGTTCTTTAAAGTTCATTGTTGGTGATGGTGAGTTTAAATATGTTATTGTTCAGTAAATTACTGCGGACCTTTTCCGTCACTGATTAGTCCTTCCCAATTAATTGTGAATTTACTAATCAGGGATGGAAAATGTCCACAATAATTTACTGAAAAATAACAGTCATTTAGTTATTCTTCATAAATTTATGAATGAATTATTTAAAAATATGAGTTGTGTAATAACACTATACCACCGTATTCCCAGAATATGTGCAATGTTAACATCATGTTTTGCTGCTCAAGCCATTGTCCACACATAGTGCACAGTTGTTTTTACCTTACTCCATGAACACTTATTCTGAAAGAATATAAACCATATTTATAGAAATTAAATCCAAGCGAAAAGAGTTCTTTGTATATTTTACTCAATATTTTATTGTATTGGTGCAATGATAAAGATATTCAATGGGTTAATATTTTGCAGGGTAGATATTTAATAAAACTACTTGTGATAAACATTTTATCTTATGCTTTAAAAGCATGTTCCGGAGTTTTCAGCCGAATAAAATTCTTTCCGTGTTCTTTAAGTGTTTCCTTTTTTTTCTCCCAATAACCTAAACTTCGGAAGTCTTTGTGTGTTCTTAGTTCTCATTTCATCAATATCTTTGTTGGTCAGGAGTAACGTTTTGGTGGGAAATGTTCTTATTACAGTACTATATCATCTCTTATATTAATACGTGAGGGCTGTTTTTTGTGAACAAAACTCCTCCGTTATTCCTGGATCGATTTTAACGTTTAAGGTGTCAAAAGAATTGTCTCAGTTTGTAGTTTTGCATAAAGGTTTTAGATTTTTGATATTTTAACTCTAAAGCCCACGGGAAGCCCATAAAGTTCGTTTTTTGTCCATAAGATTAACATAGGGAACAATTTTTATTGAATTGCAAAATCAGCTGTTGATCGTAAATTAAACAAACACATGTTATAAAACTAGCTGAATAGATACTGTGAATAGAAGTAATTGGACTACTCTGGTACTGAAATATCGAAACAATTTACTACTTTAATACACGGAGTGGCTATTATGTGGAACAAATTGTGTGTTTTACCTTTTTCCTCAAAGTGTTAGACTTTATTGCTTGAACACTGCATTTATGTGTATTTGGGCACAAAAATAAGTTTAGTAACTAAACCCCAGAAAATTCATTTTCCTGTAAAAAAAACAGGTTTGGAAATTGTAATTTTTGAAATTCATATGGATTGTCAGATTGGTATTGAAACAACAACGAAAGTTAACAAAAATTAAAATAGAACACTAAATGTTTGTGCATGGGTTTTCAAACTGCTGGGGACTAGGAAAAGGTATTGATAGTTGTTGGTGTAAATTTAATAACCGGTTTACTGTGATACTATGACAACAAATCGAAGGCGAGGGGGGCTAAACCCGAAACAATATGACCTTTTTAATTACGATTTCCCTATGCGCTGTATCCTAAGCTTTAAAATGACACCTCAATCTTAAAAACCAGTTCAGTAGGTCGAAAGAAAAAGGGACGTAACAGACGAATCCCCTATACAAAAAAGAAGATTAATAGTGTTAGCTAATTCACTATGGCGCCTACTAACTCATACATTACCAGAAAAAAGAAAAGCAGCAGTGGGAGCTGCATATCTCATACAGGACGGGGGAGTGGTAATTAACAGTTGTTTTTTTTGTTGGTTTTTCTTTACGTTTTTTTGTTTGATGAACTATCTCGATCCAACATCTGTGAATTTATTCTAAATTTTATAAGAGTTTTTAGGCAGAGGCTCTAAGACAAATCAGCATAAGAACCATTACTTAATTGTAGCTACTTCGGACCTAAAAGAACAACCACCAAATCTCAACACTATCATATTGGGAAGTTGGAGAATTATTGATGAAGATCGATTGATGAAACACCAATATGGTGTATCTGATTTTCACAACAATTTAATTTTCATTCAAAGTAACTCGGTAAATTACCATGGAGCAAGGTTTGATCACCATTTACTCTTGACAAATGCAGCGCATTGCGCTGCACGGGCCCCCTAGTATCTTTGAATATCTTTCATTATTGACATTTAAAACAGTTTTATGATATTTGTGTTAGAGTGGATGTACCAATAAAACTAATCACCTTCTTCTTTCATCTTGAACAATACCAGAGTCCCCTAAGAACTATCACTATCATGTGTTCTAAGACGAATACTGTGCATTGTAATCATCTATATGAATATATTGAAGAAGAGAAATTAAATGTTCTAATTTATGATCCTTCCATTAATGCATAAAGAAATTTGGCTAAAACTCATTTCGGATGCAATCTCAAAATGTCAAACGATCAGCTAAAACTCAATTTGTTACTTAAGTTCATTAAAGAAAGGTTAAAACAACTTATCACGGGCTGACACTTTATTGATGAAATGATCAATTTGAGCTTATTTTTATTATTAAACTCAGTCTCAGTTAATTTGTTTTTTTTAATTTGGTTTTTATTTAGATTTGTCATTACAAAATACTTACAAAACATTTTAGATAGCTCTTCACTATATCCCTGTTGGGTACCACATTTTATTTGTTCTATAAATTACTAAGAAAATAGCAATATTTCTGTTCACTTGGATCTAATTTTTCAATCATAAAAAGATAAAAAATATGCACAAATTTTATATACTTTGTTGTATAACTCTTTAATATTGGTTTAAATTTCAACATGCTGTCATAAAGTGCTACTGTTTTAAATTACAGCATTACAATAAAATAATTGTTAAAAATGTAAGTTTTTTTAATTTAACCTTCCATTTGAACAAATTGAAAAGAATACTTCATACTATAAATGTAGGATATAAGCTAAGGTAATCTCGGTATAAAATATTGTCGAGGGTATTTTCAACGACCAGATGTTGTCTAGTAATGGTTTAACCTGACATTAAAACTACGCAGCAAGGGTCGTGGTTCCAGCACAACCATTAAACTGACAGTTTATTTTGCCTGTGTTACCGTACTGCAAGTGAAAACCGGTTATTTGCTACACAACAACATTATCAAGCAAAAAGAATTAAAAATGTACAAGGTTAAAAATTAATGCAGAATTGAATTTTTGAAAGTGATTGATAATAATTTTTCTTGATATTAGTTTTTCTAGATGTGGACAAATTACCAAGTCAGGCTAATTTAATTATTCTGAGGATGCACGGCACATCTACACGGCATTACTGTAGTTCTTTTAAATAAGATTGTGAGGAAAATTTAAGTGGGGGTAACGTTTCCTCAAATATCATACTCACCTCTAATATTTCAATAGAGCTCGATTAAGGAATTTTAAGAAACAATATTCTACAAAAATAAAAAACCTGTATATAAACTAGGGGTGTGCAATTTCTCTAGTATTGAGTATTTTTCGAACCAAGTTTGTAGAACTCGACCCAAATGTTTGGAAATAACGTATTAGTTTGAGTTGAGATTTCTACCTGATATATAAAGTGAAAACTTTTAAATACATTTGTACAATTCAAATAAATGTAATCCACAACCATATTAAAATTTTTCCGATATCATATTTTTGAGAAATGCCCGAGAAATGTTTAATAATAATAATAATAATAATAATAATTTATTGCATTGATGTCTTTTGAACACATTACAATGTAATAGGAATACACAAAATTTTGAAATTACATACATAGAGACTATTAATCTAATTTAAGGTCGAAGAAGTCGTTTATCTTATAAATACAATTTTCTGTTAATAATATTTGTAACATCTTCTTATAGTTCTTCATGGGTAATTTTTGTATATTTTCAGGTAACTTGTTAAATAGTTTAATATTTAAGTATGTAAGTTTGTAATCACTTTATAGATTTAAGAAATGCAAGAGGTTAAGCAGCACTGTGCACATCGGCGAAATATTATATCTAAGCTGAGCGAGAACTAATTAACTTTAGATAGTGTTGTTAATACAAAGACAGAAAATTGACGCCTAATAATTTTACCAAACATAAGCTCGGTCCCCTGGTATTACAAGTTTAACTATATTTTAGGAATTAACAACTTTTATTTATATATATACACTATGTTGAATAATTAGGTATAAATTTATTTTAATTAAAGATTTTTGTAAATAACCAATAAACCAATGTGGAACACTTAAGCCAGGATTATATGCCTAAAGGGATCACCTTGATACATATAGGCTACGATCCGATGGATATCGTACAATAAGCATGGACTATCTCTGCTTGGATAGGGTTGAACCAAACCTCAGTTGCAATACACATGCATAACTAAGAAAATTAATTATCATAAAATATGACATTTTACAAAATTGTTTTAACTAAACCTTATTTTTGTTCTATCACATAAAATAGCGACCTAATAAGTTTTTATTATTTTTTTATGTTTACCGAATAATATTTTTAGCCTATTAGATTATTTATGAATAAACTTAGTAAATGATTCTATTGTCGTTTAAGTTCAAACATCCAATAAAAGTTTTAAATCCTTAGTTTAAAAAAGGTACACAAAATTGTCCATGTTCAAAATAGCTTGAATCTTGTTTCAAGCGTTTTATAGTCAATGTTTGTTCAAAAGAAGCACCCAATGCCATTCTAATGGAGTTTTTTTTTTTATATTTCAATAATGGATAGCGTCTTTATTATGTCCAATTCTCATAATTTTTTGGCTTAAACAACTACAGACTAAGCCCTATCCATATATACCAAAAACTTGAAAATCGGTTGAAAATTTTTAAAAGGTGTTATAAAAAAACAAAAAATATGCATAGAATAGAACCTCTAATAGTAGCTTAATCTTATCTGTGATATTTAGTAAATGATTGTAATACGTACATATAATTCGAATACACTCTTTAAGCACGGTAGTTGTCGCAAGCAGTGGTTTCCAGGTTGTAATAAACCGTGTGGCAATCAAGCCGCCGTTTCCAACCACACGGTTGTAACAACCAAGTCAGTTCCGGTGACCAAGGGACAATTTATGTCCCCATTATCGTGATTCAGTCTGACTAGGAGAGATAAACCATCGGTTAAGAGGGCAGTTAAATGGAGATCTTGTAGAAAACGGGTACCGCAATTGTGATATATAGGGTGTACAAATTACATGGACACGCTCTATGTATTTTCTTGGTTCTGTTGATCGATAAAACCATAAAACATATAGACATAGGTGAGGAATGATTAATTTATTTTGACCTAAAATTTTGCATGACTCTTGTGTATGTAGAGACCTAGTTTTTGTGATTTCGAATGTTTACCGATATAAATCTCATTTCATTTCGAAAATATTTTAATGAACAAAGTGTTTTATAATCCTTAAAATGCTTAAGTGCTCCAATCGCCTTGGATCACTTGTTAAACTTTAACTAAATAAAACACCATATAATTTTCAACAGGAGTACCCAGCGCGATTAAGCCATGGAAGTGAATTTCAAAGGTACATACTCTCTGTCATTCAGTGTATTCTGTAAATTATGATATGCAATTAATATGGCTGCCATTTTGAAACAAAATTAAGATAGTTAATTTCGGTTTTTATTAACAGTACCTGGGGCCGAGAATTTGGTCAGTTAACTTATACATTAATATTCAAAATAGTAACATCAGTGACAGACAGTGCGTTAAAATTCCTAGTGCAAAAAGGCTTATTTCTTGTTCAAGAAGATCTCGTTTGCTCCACTCACTCGCCTTCACGACGAGCTAGTTCGCTTAGCTCACTCGCCTTTCGAATATTTCAATGTAAACCTACGTGCTGCACTCTGGTGTATATTGGTTGAAACACATGTTGAATCTATAACACGTGGGCTCCAATCTATTTAACAGCTGTTTTCATAATTCTTAACAAAGCTATTGTTTTAAAATTCAATGAAATTCTAGAAATTGATTAGTTATTTTATACTTTTACATGACTTATATTTATCCAAACATTAATAGTCAGCAATATGAAGTACATATTTCTTATTAAGTACATTATTATTTCTATATGCTGAATTCCTATTTTTTAGTTACTTTAATTGTGTACTATTTAAAAAATAATAAATCATTTTTACCATACAGTATCACCATGTAATAACTTCTGGCAGACATGCAAAACCACATGTTTATATTATAGATTAAGCAATACCAAAACACGTGGTCAGTAGGCCTACTTTAACAGCTGAGCTGTTTTAATTATTTCTTTGTTTTGATTTTCAACTCTATATAAGACCAATGTTACAATTTTTAAAATTTCAAATTAAGATTATAAAGAAATAAGTTTTTTTATGGCATAAAGACCCGTATTTATATTATTTTTATCCCACAACTAAATTATTTTCAAAATAAAAAAAATCGTTCGTCCGTCTTTTTTTTTTTTTTTTTTTTTTTTTTTTTTTTTTTTTTTAAATCTATGTGCATAAATACATACATACATTATTACATACAAATACAACTTCTACGTGTTAGAGTAGTCTATAGAATATTTCTATTAAATTGCCCTTCTAAATTATGTATAATACGACTTAGTTTGCACTGGATATTTCCAAAACTTTGAAACAGCTACCAATTTTTTGAACACCCTGCACTTATGCCTAGTTAAAACTATGCTTTAGTGTATTTGCTGGTGTCAATTTAGTGAGAAACCATTTTGTTTTAAGAGTGTAGGTCTTGCCGTTCCCTTCTAATCGATTTGAGCGAACCATTATATTCCATTATTAAACACCATGCATTTTTACTGTTTTAACGCCTTATATGCAATTTTTTAGCGAGTTATTTAAAAATGCAGATGATATTTATGATAATCCGTATTTTAACTAATGGTGTTGCACACTAAAGCCCAGCAGAGAAGGGAGGGCAATCCATCGTGTAGTGGTTGTTGTCTAATGTAATGCGTGCATTATCTTGACACATCTCTCGCCAACATTAACTAATCGCTCCTTACAACATTGTAACGCTCCCTCCATTGTGACAGTCCACTGTACATTGTCTCGCTCCTAAGTGGCTCTAAGGGGAGTAATGTGTTCATTAGTGTGACATACTTCCTTCCAACTTCTTAACTGGATTTATTATTTGCAGTGTTCACATTTTGGAATTTTTATTATATTGTAAAATATCAGGTTAACAAAAAACTATCTCTTAGCAAAGCTCAGTGGGGAGGTTAAAGCTTTTTTCATTATTGCCTTAAGCTTATGAACAACTTGTCTTATATGTTATCTACCAACATCAATAATGACTTTACTAACCATTCGTCAATTACTTTAATGGGAGTGAAAGGGACTTGTTAATCATAATAAATTAGAGGGTAGCAAAGCATGTGATATTAACCACTGCAATCCTCTTGTACCAGCGCTGCAGCTCTTGAAACAATGGCTATTTGTTTGGTGCATACTGTCCACGGACAATCAACAAATTATCTGAGAGTAGCAAAGCATGTGATTGACCACTGCAATCCTCTTGTACCAGCGCTGCAGCTCTTGAAACAATGGCTATTTGTTTGGTGCCTATTTAAGTCAATTAGAGGAAAAAACATCGAGACAACAGAATTTAGAAGACTCCCACTAAAAACGCCGAAAAAGAATTAATATTTTACAAAACAAGATAAAGATACTAGAAAAGAGTTTTTATTTGAAATAAATGAAGAGCTAAAAAATAAATCTGAAACAATATGCCTATTGTAGACACTGACTGTAAAAACCTATATAATGAACTCGCTAAAAAAATAAAATTGTGTGTCAAGAGCCTAATGGTGACTTTTTGACACCTAAACACATTTTTAAACCACAATGTGTTTCCGCAACAATCCCCACCGACCATTACAAACAGATTTTCCTGCTTATCTGAGAACCTTGAAAACTCGCCATCCTAACGGCTGCGAACCAATTCTTGTGCATGCGCAAGTACATCAGTGTATGACGCCTTCCAAAGCTTCGGAATCATGAAAAAGTGGAAAAGTACATGGACTACCTAGGCGAGAGGAAAAGTAAAGTAGTAGTTTTATCTGACAGTCAAGGTAAACAATTTTAACAACACTTGAATGAACTGAAGAGGGATTTTGAAGTTTTTGTTTATTGCTGCCCTGGGGCCAAGCTTTAACTTAATCCAAAGTGGGATGAGTTTTATTAACGACCTTACTGAGAATGACTATGTTATTTTATTGGCTGTTTCCAATGGTGCGAATGTCGCCGCCGCGCAGTGCCGGAAGATGTCGGCTTTTGTGAGGCAGCCCCATTATGCTCACCCCAGATGCGCCTTTGTGTCGGCACGCGCCGCGTCCAGGGCTAACTCTCGCACTTGCCCTCACACACCCCCCCCTAGTGAGCTAAGCTTCTCAAAAGAGTCGTCTCACCCCCTCAAGTAGACGTACCTCTTTAACTAAGTTATTCAACTGTTTGTTAGCTCGTAACATGGCTCCCATACTCCACAGGCTTGCTACAAAACAAACTTGGAAGATTTTTACAGCCAACCCTATACATAACAAATTCCATCCAAATTAAAAAGTATTTTTCTTTTTAAACGTACAATGATATTGGTAACCTCATTGTCTGTGACCTGGAGATCCCTGCGGCCAAAGTTATTCTGTCCTCAAAACTATGCTTCTCAGAGAAAAACAGTAGTCTAACCATTTTCTCTCTGAGTTACAGCATGAGAGTTAGGACTCTGTACCTGGGGACGGTTTAAACATTAATGTTAGATAAAACCACTTTATTACTAGAAGAATGAGAAATGCTTTATAAGTTGCTTTAGGTTTTGCTCTTTTTAAAATCTCCCCTTTCTTGCTAAAAAATGCCATCAATTGCGAATAAAGCCCCTGACCATTCTCATTAACTGATGCTCACTCCAATACGGTGTCTTCCCGGATCTTTTAAAATTTTCAACTATTAAAGCAGTATAAGTGTAAATAAGTGTAAGGTGCACACACTTGACAACTTGAGACCCATCTCTCTGTTGTCAGTGTTCTAAAAGGTTTTTGAAAGAATTATATTTATTAGGCTTTACGACTTTTTTTAACCAATGTCTTGCTGTACTGATTTCAGTTTGTTTCTCGCAGGGGTCGAAGCACATAGTTTGTTCTATTTATAAGCTTGTGAATCGAGTTACAAACACTGTGGATAAGTCGCAATTTACCGTTGGTGCCTTTTTTGTGACCTATCCCTAGGGCTTTCGACTTTCTAAACATAGTGATTGCAAAGTTGAGGCAATATGGGGTTGTGGGCACCAAGCTCAGTTGGCTGAAATCTTTTCTTGTTGAAAGACAGCAAAGTGTTGTTGATGGTATTGTTCGAAGTGACTATATTGCTGTGAATGTAGGTGTACCCCTGAGCTCGATTGTAAGCCTCTTTTTTTCCCAGTGTACTGCAATATCTTTCCTGCCATATATCTTCTCACGCCACGCCCAAGTTTGCTTGTACGCTAATGATACCTCTCTTTTTGTCCTTAGTTCCAGTCGAGGTAGCTTTTCAAAATATATAGGGAAGATTATCGACCAAATAGATTCTTGGTGAATAATAAATGGATTCCAATAATTAACCCATGCAAAACCACAAATCATAAATGTTCATATCAACCACAGCAAAACTCCTCAATCTGAACCTCCATATTTACCTCCTCACTTCAGTTTATTAGTATCTACCAAATCTTTAAGAGTAGAGATTAATTCATCTCTTTCTTGGCAACAACATATCAACAACTTACTTCCTAATTTAAGTAAAGTATGCCTTATATCTATATCCCAGACTATCTTCAAGTCCAAAGAGAAGTTAATTTAGCATACTTTCACTCTCTAATTTCCTATGGAGTAATTTTCTGTAGAAACTCCACTGATTCTCTATTAGGGGATTCAGAATGCAGAAGAGGGTCATCAGATCAGGGGGGTAGACCACTTTCCAAAGTGCTTCACATCCTTACACTTGCAATGCCTTCTATTTGTCAGAACCAACTCAGAAAATCTTTTCAACAACAATAATGAACATCAATATGACACCCAAAATAAAAAAATAAAATTTTGCAATACCCAATCCAAGGAACAACTCTTTTTTAGAAAAATCATCTTCATACTTGTAGATTTAAAATAAACGCCCTTTAAATTTAAAAAGAACATACACCAAAAATTCAAGTAGTTAGTGGTTGACTATTTGATTAGTAACTGCTTCTACATCCTATCTGAGTACCTCGACCATGGCATCCTAATTAATATAAGATATCTTTGTTCCATTTTAAAATTTAAACAGTTTGTTAGTATTTTCCATTTAATATTTGTAATTGGATTATTTTTTATTACTTTTATTTAGTGTTTGTCCGTATTTCCTGGTTGTTGGATCATGTTTGATTTCAAAATTAACGTCATGAATATAGCCTATGTAAATAAATCTAGATAAGAAATTGTCATGACGAGTATACAGCCCAGACAAAAACTGTTGGTATGTAAAGGGCGTATAAATAATAGACACTGTAAATAAATAAACACTACTTTCCACATGGAAGGAAACAAAACGTTTCTTCAAGAAACACAGAAAAAAAAACATTGCAGATAGTTATAATTGGCAAGCGTACGTTATTTGTGCTAAAAAACCACCGCAAATTTTGCAAAAAAGTTTCAAAGTACTGTTTTAAAGTACAAACCGTCCAAGTGAATGTAAAATTTTGCTACCAAACCAATCGTTTGGTTTTTACATCCCTTAAAAACGTCTGATACACATCCTACTTGGAGACTATTAATCAATATCTGAAAAGCATGTGTCATGAATGTTTTTTACTTGAGGTCGTGTAACCTTTTGAAGGTAAGGTCTCTACCACTCAGATGAATTCGACTTAATATTCATTATTAACACATGTCGTGCCTTTTTGTGTTTGTGAGATTACAACAACCGTCGGCAAATATTAATTTATTAATTATAAGAGAGATATTTTCAGTTCTCATTATTATCAAAGTTACATAAAAGTATTCAATGGAAAGTTGCAACAAGAATATAATGTTAATTTCTATATTAAGACTTTATATACCGTCTTTGTACGCTTAATATATACAGGACCTTTCACTCACTAGGTTACTAAAAATTATTGATTTAAAATAGGCCTATTGTTTAAAATATATTACAAAAAGTACCAGGTTAACCGAGCCTTGCTCGTTGGTTTTAATTAAGTTTTGATATAGTGTCATGGTAATAAAGCTATAAAATTTCCCCCAACAACCAACTATACCTCTTCACAGTTAACAGCTGTTTCAAAAAGACTGCTTAATATTGATGTTTCTTTATTGATGTGTACATTTCGTTGTTATTTCGTTACCAAAATAGCAACCCATAAGAGCAATGTTAAGAATTACGATTTTAAAACTTAAATTTAGACCAAATTCGATTTTTCCTGGGATTGAGGCTGTTTCTAAACTTATTTTTTGGCCAAAACACTTTTAAATGCAAAGTTGAAGCAAAATCTAACCGCTAGATTTCGAGATCGTGGAACACACATCCCTTCAGACATTGCTCGTATTATAGTATAGGATAGTATATGATTTGGTTTATTATTGTCTATCTTATTAATGTCATAAACTCTTTAAACCTTAGAAAAGAACTATTACGGTCTTCATTGGGCGGGACTGCAAAAGTTAAACTAAACAAAACTTACGTTGACACTTGGCTTAAATGTGTTTAGGTCATGTGATCTGAATTATATTACTCATTGTAGCACTAAATAAGAATAAAATAAACATGAAGTACTTTTTCATCATGCAAAAAATGCCGTGCTAGTTTTATTTTTAAGGTTAAATTCGTTACAAAATTTAATAAGCACATTCATAACTATCACTGTTTTAAAGTCAAGAGAGAGAAAAATTAATTTTCTTTAATATGGGAATTAGTCCTTTTTTCCAAATATATTTATTACTATCACAAGAAACAATACCAGTAAATGTATAAATACCCTTAATTCAACATTACGGCAAGATTATTGAACCCTGACTTAAATAACCAAATTTTATCAAAACAATCACGAGGTTTCTGCAGACCTTATCGCAAATGTATAGGTCTACCCAAACCGCAGATTAATGTAGATTACCATAGAGGGTCCCAGCACTTAGTAGGGACCGACCGTGATTATTGTATGTTGTTTCAAATTTATAACCGCAATCCCCTTTATTGACCCTAAATATTTACAATATTTAGAGTTGATGAGCTAATATAATTACTATTTACAAACCTCCGAAATTTATTACACTACTTGGTTATTCTTGTTAGGCTAAACGTTGATTTTATTCTGTTTATTGTAGCTTGTAGGCATATTCTGTTGCTACTATTTTTGTGGAGTTACTTTGCTTTTATATAGCAATCTCTTGCGATGGAGTTTATTAGTATTGGCCAATTTTTCGTTGCAGGCCAGTACAATGTTACAACTTATTGAAATGACCAGGTGTGACATTTTGCCACTACTTTTGTTCATTTGATGTTTTTCCAATTAAGGTAAATAAAATTATTACTGATCTACAAACCCAGAACTAGAACTTATTTTTGTTATTATTGACTTAAGTAAACAAATTTATTTAGTATCATGGCTGATCCATTGAAAATAAAAATAAAATTAATCGTTACTAAAAGAGCGATATAACGATATTTTATTAAACCAAAGTGAACGTAGTAAAACGTGCTTCTAAGACACTTCGTAATGTTAAAAACGTTTAATACAAGTCACTTACCATGAAAAACTACTCTGTTAAGTCAACTTCTACTTGGAAAGTTTCCAAACTAAAGTTCCATTTAAAGTAAATTTATAGATGGAGAAAGAGTGTAAAAGAATTCACAAACCAGTGATTGTTTAATGATTTGGCTTTACAATTATGTAGCTTCATTGCTCAAGTACGAATAGCTTAAAATACAACAAGGAAATGAACTCTAAAATAATGATTTCCTCGCTGCCACATACAGGCCATTATGTTTGCTGATGAGATTAAATTCACGATTACTCTACCTAGTGGCTTCCAGATGGTATGTGTAAATTTAATCATGTTAAAATATTTTTTCCGTGAATCGAACATTTTTGGAGCTGCATATGAAAATGTAATTAGTTTAAGGAGACTGCATGCATTTTTAAGTGCATATTAATATAATTATAGAGTTAATAAAACTACCCATTTAAAAGTTTAAAAACTTGAAAATTATGAATAAAAATTGAGAAGATAATTTTTTATTATAAGAAACAAGTATTAAACTATGTGCCCGAAACGAGTTCAATTTCCTTGTCGTTGTAAAAAAATAGATTATGTTAGTCACAAAACAAACGTTTTAGCTATGAAACATATTTTATCAACATTAAACATTAAATACACCTAACAATGCTTCACAAATATAATATATTATTTTAAGAATGTGCAGTGTAGAAGTGTAAAGCAAAATGTATAAAGAAAATGTAGGCCTATTTTAAAACTTACTAAATAGTTTTTTACCAAAAGTCATAGATTTACAATTATTGAATGATTTCTTAAACTTAATGAAAATATCATTAGTAGTAGTACGATTATTGAAACTATATCAGTTGTAAATTTGTCATTTAAAAAGGTAAATTATTGAATGCGTATTCATGGAGTGCATGGCACAGTCAGCCCAGGCCAGACCCAGCAGCAGGCTTATCCTCTGATGTGGTCATATGTTTGGCCCATAAGCCCGGTCGGGCATATTGCGAATCAAATTAGCTGAATTATTCAAATGCGTAACTACATTAAGCGGGTAAATGTAGGGGTGTAATTCTGGTGTTGCGTTTAACGAATAACATACACAGTTAAACAACTCATTGATAAATATAAACAGTGTTGCGAATGGTTTGATTACATCGAACTAATTGACGTAACTCATTCAAGGAAGAAATATTATATTGATTCATTTTAAGAAACTATTCGGATGTACCTCTACTACAATTTATGGGAACCTTTAGTCGTCTAATTACAGTTTCATGATAGTACAACGTAAAAACAAACTCGTGTAACCTTTTTTTACCAGTAAACATAATAATAGTCTGTCATAAACAGTTTTTCAAATAACTGAAGAGCCAAGAGGCATCATTTTGAATAGAAGCACTAACTAGGACTAGTCTTTGGAAAATTTTTTAAGGATAGTACTTCATTCCATTTAGTGGGTGGGGCTAACTTCCATGAAGTAGCCCCCCCCCAAATTTTTCTACTACAAGTCTTGAACAAAAGGAACACTAACATTGGGGATTGAGCAATAACGAGGCACTAACGTTTGGTATTATCTTCTAAGTTAGTGCTAATAAGTGGGGGATTAACTTCTGTGAAGTAGGACCCCCAAAAGTTTTTCATCTTTAAATATTGAACAATAGGAGCTAAAAAAAAAAAGGGAATTGACGCAATATTCAGCACTAACGTATGGTACCAAATGACGTTAGTGCTCCATTTGTTTTGTGGGGGGCTATCTTTAGTAATGTACCTTCCCTAAACTTTTTTTATGTCTTGATCAAAATGAGCACTTACAATTGAAACTTACAATTGGCATTGAAAAATTAACCAGCACTAACAAACCACTACAATTAAAATTATGTTTTTTCCTCGTGCTCGGGGGGAGGGGGGGCCCAACTTCATGGACCTAATTTGAAAAGTGGGAAATAGGGTAATCGATAAAGTAAAACCAGAATCACAAACTTTACTCTTGAAAATTATCAGAGAAGCAAGGAATTAAATTTCTAAACAGGTTTGACTTTATAACACAAATTAATATAAATAGTCTAATAGCTCCTAAGGTTAAAACTTAAGTATTAAATATATTAAGGTTACTTGGGTAATACAAAACTTCACGTTTCCAAAATGTTGACCCTTTTCCCTGCTATAAAATATATAGTAATTTCCACTAGAAAGGAATAGCAATAACATGAATGTTCGGATAAATTGAGTTCGAACCTGACTGTCCGTGTTGGGCGTGTTGCATGCCCCCGCCGTGCTGTGATCGCGTGCACAGAACGGACATTGACTGATGTGGGTGATCGCTGTAGCGCCCTTTGAAATTCCTTTAACCGTCACGCTTTCTTCCTATTTTAAGGATTAACCGGCAAAAACTGTAAACATCTAAGGATCTTGATTTTGTATTAACTTTGTAATAAGGAAAACAATCGGTCTCACACTATGTCCATTACGCGTCTGATGGTTAAGTTAAGCGAAAAATAAATGTTAAGTAACTTTCGACGTCTCACTAGCGATTTATAATCACTCAGAATATCACCAGGGAAAATTAATTCCACAAACACTATTAAATCTCAACTCACCTTTATAAGTATTATACACTTTTCACAATACAACCTACTCACCATGTTACCCCTCGCTATGATTAGCTCTAGGCTATATTGAGTTGTGTCCACAATCACAAAAGAACATAGACTGACTCACTGTCACTAAAACCACCGTTTATATATTCTTCCGCAAATCCAGAAAAATACATTTCTTCATGCCATTAAAGCATTTTCTCTGTGGAGACTATCAGATACATATAAGCAAATAGCAATGTAAGCTGCAGCTACACCCTCTGGGTTCAGTTCACTACAGCAGAAGCAGTGACCTGGTTTTATAGTTGTGTCCGGAATCTCCACATTTGTAGCAAAGAACGCTCCGATTTTTTCCGTACACTCGCTGCGACGGTGCCCATAGTTCAGGCATTTAAAGCACCTAAAGACCGTTGTCCTAAAACGCACGCGCTTCTGAAGAATCACATCTGGTGATGATCAATTTTAAGAAGCTTGGTGCCCTCCTCAGGAAAGGTCGATTACCACCATCTTCAGTTGCCGCAGGTTTGGTCGGCTAACGGAGAGTGCAGGCGTTACTGGTGCCACCATAAAACTTGTCTACGGAGATGACCTCAGGTGTCTCATTGAGAGACTCAAGATCTCTCACCTCAACAGAGACCCGCTTGACTTTGGGGACGACTTTTTCCGCATCCCTGTCCGCCACCTCGAGAATCACGGCGGAAGTCCAACTGTCGAAGCCTTTCCCCAACCGGAGAAAAACATCCCCCTTCCGGATCAATCTCTTGCAGACCACCTTAGCAGTACAGGCGTTGTTTGATATTCTTGCGGACCTTCCTTAGGACACCAGCGTACGTTTGGCCACCCTTCACTCACACGAGAAAGGAGGACGTACCACTTATTGTTTTCAGTTTTCGGTCACCACATCTGGTGAGGGGGGGGGGGGGTGATCGTAATCACCGGAGGGGCTTCCACCACAGCTTTACGCAGTTAATCTTTCTTGCGTTTTTACCCGGCTTGGGCTGGTCGCCGGTGCCAAAGCTCTCGCTCGGCACTTCTCCCCCTTGCCTGAGATGCCGGCCGCAAGGAGGGCGTCCCGGAGGAGCCTCCTGGTATCCTTCACCAGTAACTTTTTCGGCACGCCCTGGCCTCTTTGGTGCCTGTCACGATTTGAAGAAAGCAATACTTTTTTCATCACCCTCTACTTGCGCATTATTTTCAAACTGCAAAAACAAGGCGGTTTAGTTCAGCAATGCTTAATTTACCGTTTCCCCCGATGACGTTATTTGAACATTGCAAGAATTTATCATCTATGCGATCAATACGCTCACACAAGAGAACATTTCCCCCACCTACTTATGGATTTGGAGGCCTTTCTCCCACTGTTCGTCACACCAATAAAAGGTCGTAACTAAACCGTGGCTAAACTAAGGTGGTAGGTCGTAAACTAAGCAGTGGCATGACTAAACCCATTGCTAATCGAGACACTCCCAAGGCGAGATTGGGGGACACTCAAACGCTTTTCAAACGTTCCTTGTTGGTCAGCTTTTTCTGGGTTGTGTTTTTTCGTTTATGGGTGCCATACATTTTTGTTATCAGCGCATCGTGCAGCAAGAGGTGGCCCGTTCATCCTCCGAGAACAGGTTTACCCTTGGAGTTCCTCATTCCTTAAAAGAGATTACGCCCCTTTCCCAGTTTCCCGGGGTCCAAACCTCCGTTTTCCGAGCACCGAGACACACAAGGTGCCGTACGTGCTGGGGGTCGTCCGTGGCATTGCAGAGTCCAATCTCTGCATCTGTGCTCCACTTCCTGACCAAGGGCCTAAACATGGCTGGCTTCTTACGACACACTGGAAGAGACCAGGCCCTGCAACACAACAGATACAGTCCCAGGACCCTTCAGCATGCACCGGTCGAAAGAAGGTGGAAGGACACCAGTGATGCGGGGTCGGAAAGAAGATGAGCAAAACTATCGTAGAAAAAAATAAAGATGGAGAGCTATGACCTGAAAGATGAGAAGAAAGGCCTTAACTATGGAAGAACTGTGAGAAAGCGAGAATTATAGCCTCCGGAATCCAGGGTCATCAGACACCAAGACACCTGAACTGTTAAAAGCCGACTCCTGGGAGTAGTGTGGTTTTGCCGGTGCTGGGACAAGTCAAGGTCATGCGGTTCGAACTGGCAGGTGTGGGTAGTAATTGGGGGGTGGGGGTGACAGTGATGGATGGGTTTGGGAAGTGGGTCAAGGTCATTCGGAGGGAGTTTTAAAAAAGTGGGAGCCGCAGGGGCTCGGTGGGGAGGGGGGTGGGGCGGCGCCGGGCCGCGGGAGGTTTTCGTTTATTTTTAAAATTAAATTAAAATAATAGTTGCATGATAGGAGAGCTCCTAGGTGTTTACAGTGCGAGTCGATATAGTAGAATGAGACATGTGTCCAAGGAAGAACGATCATATAAACCCGGTAATATAGTGAATAAGAATAATTGGACAGCGTCGTCAATAGGTGTAACAAGATTGAAATGTTGATACTGCAGCATGTCAGTTAAGACAGCGTGCAAAACAGTATCAGTACAGTATGCAGTGTTGCACAGGTCAGGTTTTGCAAAGTACAACGGGTGAAAACTGTAGTATTTCTTAAGCTTAGCCAATGTAGTACGCGGTTTAGAAACTGTGGAGTTATATTGTTTCTGTAAAATATGTTTTGTGCGTAAAAGTTTTAGTTGTAAAGAGTGCGAAGCCATGATAATACACGGAGGGGAGATGTGTACTCTCCGACAATCGGCGAGTATATGACCGGCGCCCGCGAGTGTGTCTGAATATATAGAGACTAATTAGCATAATAAGTGCAAACATATGTTAGAGTAAAAAAGCGTAAGTAAAAAAAAAGTGTTAGACTAGGTGTTAGAGACTTGCGGATAGTTGTTCACTGTTGCCCTATCGCCACTATAATGACGCGCGCGCGGTACCGATGCCCGTTTTATGGGGGGTTGTGTGCCCCCCCCCCCAACCCCTCCCCCTGAGAGGATGACATAAAAGAACAGAACTTCGGAGAGCTCAGTTATTTGTCGGGCGGCGCCGCGAAAGGTTGTAGCAGGGGGAAACATATAGGCAAAGAAAAGTACTGGTAGCCGCAGAAGTTAATTAATTATTCAGGTGCAGGATTGCAAGTAATGTTCCGTGCACGAATAAGTAGGAATAGAATTGTTAATTGTACAGGTAAATCTTGTACTGTAGCAATAACTATAAAATTAGACGGTTGTAAAGTGTATGACCTGCTAATGTGCAAGAAATATCCCGTGCACGACTAAGTGGGATCACAATTGCCAATTGGACAGGTAAATCTTGTATTGTAGCAACAAGTATAATAGTAGACCGTTGTAAGGTGCATCACCTGCAGGTGTGCAGGAAATGTCCCGTGCATAAATATAGAGACTAATTAGCATATTAAGTGCAAACACATTTTAGAGTAACAAGCGTTAGTTGTAAAAGCGCCAGAGACTTACGGATAGTTCCTCACCCGACCGATTCCGCCACCGAAATGGCGCGCGCGCGGCAGCAACCCCCCTTTTTATGCGATCGATGAGTCACGTGCGACGCCCCTCCAACCCCCTCCCCGAGAAAACCGCATAAAAGAGCGAGGTTCGGGAGAGCTCGGTTATTTGTCAGTCGGCTGCGGCTACGGTCACAAGAGTCAGAGGAAGAGACGGATAGTTTAAAAAAGTACTGGTGATCGCGGAAGTTAATTAATTATTCAGTTGTAGGATTGCAAGTATTGCTCTGTGGATAATCAAGTGGGGGGACCACAACTGTGATTGAACAGGTAACCATTGTAGTATAGCAATAATTTTAATATTAAACGGTTGTAAAGTGTATAAGCTGCAGGTGTGCAAGAAATGTCTCTCGTACTGTAGCAATAATTATAATAGTAGACGGTCAGCAAGTGTATTACCTGCAGGTGTGCAAAAAATGTCTTGTGTAATGTAGCAATAAGTATATGATTGTAAGGTGTATTACCTGCAGACGTGCAGGAAACATAGCGTGCACTATTGCACAGGTAAATCCCGTAGTGTAGCACTAATTATATTAATATGACCGAGAAGTAGCGGTTAGAGTTTAAGTGTTGTTAAAGTAAGAGAGTAATTTGCATATTAAGGAGGAAACAGGTGTGTAAGAATGGAACCTGCAATTAATCAGTGTCAGTTTCCTGCACACGATGTTAATTAGCATATTTTAGTTAAAAAAAAAAAAAAACTCGACACGAAAATAAAATTAAGATATATAAAATAACTGATGTAGTGTTAAGAAATAGTGTAAAAATAATAAAAATGTTAAAATAAATAGTGTGTTAAAGTACTATGTGGTATGAACTCACGGATTGGTTGTTTACCGTTGGGGTGTCAGCTCCCTATATGGGATGCGTGCGAGCTTCCCGTCGTTTATATACATGCGGATGGTTACTCATGCATGACCCCCCCCCCCGACCGGACCGGAAACCGGAAGCCCCCCCCCCGCCCCCGCCCCCGCCCCCTCCCACAGGCTGCGTGTACCGGCGATTAATTTCCGTTGGAACTATAATTAAGCGCCGGAAGAGGGCAGATAACAAACTGCGATAGTTATGCTGTCACGCACGCGACGGGGAAAACTGCGCATGTAGCTGTCAGCGGATGTACTTGTCAGCGGATGTAATTAGATGTTATCTAATGCTAATTAAGAGGCACAAGGCTCCACCTGCGTTAGGGGCGACCCACATGTAACAAAGCACATCCGTTGGGGATATTCCACTGACCTTACTGGAAAGTTCCGCGCCCCTCAAACCCCTCCAGGCCCCCCACCACTTTGTGAGCCGAGAACCTCTTTGGCGACTATCGCTGAGTTAGTTCGGAACAATTCGTCGGACGCGATGGTTGTTCCGAACTCAGAGGGCAACTCAAATGTATAAGCGGCCGATATATATTTGAGTTACTCTTGTTGTTAGGCTATTATTATTTAATATTAGTTGTGTGTGTGTGTGTGTGTGTGTGTGTCTATGGTTTTATGTAAAGTGTTATTTGGTTTTAGTCTTAAGATGTGTTAGTTTTAAGGTTTAACTTGCGCATTGCGATGTTAGCATTAAGGTGTGTTATGGTATTATTTATGTTTAAAAAATGTGTTTTTAATTTTAAGTATTGGTTTATGCTGTGTGTGTGTGTGTGTGTGTGTGTGTGTGTGTGTGTGTGTGTGTGTATCTATGTCTGTGTTTGTTTATCTGTGTACTAATAATTTTTTACATTTCACAGCTAGCTGTTAGGATGGGTAGATTAAATTTAAATTTAAATGTAACTTTAAGAAGTTCGATTGAACTTCATTAAATATGGGTGGGACATGCGCGTTGTGCCTTAGGTAGCGCATATTTTTATTGTTTTTGATTTTTGTTTTTAATTTTGGTCAGGCAAAAATATGATTGGGTGGGTTTAGATTAAGGGTGGGAGGTTAGAGTTGCGTCTTGCATTACCTGTTCCAGAGTCCCCATTGTAAAATTGGAATGGTCAAGTCCAGTGCCCAGGCCCGAGGCTGGCCGCCCGTATCACAGACTACCAAACTGGATCGCCACGTGCGTGCGGGCCAAAAATCGGGATCCCTAGCAAGACGTAACTTTTTGGGTTGGGATTGGGAGTGTTTGAGGAACACAGGGTGGTGGAGACGGTTCTGGCCGCCTCCATCACCTTGGATCATTATTATTTTTTGGTGACCTTGACCTCAATTCACTCATGCATAACCCCCCCCCCCCCCCCCCGCCAGCCAAGTGCTAACAAATTTTCTTATAACTTGAGAACGGTTTGCCGGAATAGGGCAAGCGATACATCATTGGAAAGCTCTAATTAAGAGTAATATTGTGATAAAGACAGAATTAAATTATTTTGTTTTAATAAAAATTTATAGGAAGGTTTGTAATTGAAGTTATGGCATGGATAGAAATTGAAAGATTAGTAAACATAGCATCTCCAATTTTAGTTGATGATAGACCCACCTTTGGTGTATATTGGTGTAACAGTGATCTGTTATGGCTATGGGCGGAGGTATATGTGGAGTATTTGCAATTGGAAGAAAAAATATAGGCTTTAATCATTACTTTTCAGCTTTAGTCTTAACCTACTATTTTTAACATCTCACTAAAAATCTTACCGTCCCCCACTACAACTGGGAGGCTATAAAAAGGGAGCAGTAGAGAAGCATTTCATTTCGCTGCTAAATTTCAAAGAGTAAACATCAACAAGATGTATCAATGTGTAATTTGCTTAGAAACTTTTCATGATAATATTCTACTAGAAATACACAAAGAGTTATCCCATAATAATAATGAAGATGTAACAGAAACCAAATATGAAGATTTAAAACTATATGGAGAAGAACAACAAGAAGAACATCAAGAAGAAGAACAAGAAGAAGAAAAAGAAGAAGAACAAGAAGAAGAAGCATTAGCAGGACCATCTAATGCTATACCGAGTGTAAAAGTATTTGCTTTAGCAGGTAGAGTAGTAATGCATCACAAAATTCAAAATGAAGAAAAATTGGAATTAGAGCAGTTTCTTAAAGAAGCAAGAAAAATTGTCAGTAAAACTATAAAAGAAGAACTACAAAGATTAAACTTTATTAAATTTGGCATATTATTAAAAGCGTTGTTTATTAATGTAGAAGAAGAAATGTCACCCAGAGGATTTATAACAAAAAACCAGACAATTATGGCTACTTCAAATATTGAGTCAATAGTTGAAAAGAGTTTTGATGAAATTTTAACTAAAATTCAAGAACATGAAGGGAGAGGATCAGGTTGGAGTTTGTTTAGTATTGAGGGCATGGATTTAAGAGTTCACAAACATGGATATGGGCTAATGGGCAGCAGTTACATTCAGCTGCCAAAGAAAATACGGGATACAAAATCGTGTATAAATGTAAAAAATGAAGATACAGAATGTTTTCGATATGCAATGACGTCAAAATTTGTACCACCTATACATGCAGAAAGACCTAGCCAAGAATATGAGAACCAAAGATATAGGTACAATTTCCAAGGGTTGTCGTACCCAGTAGCATTGAAGGATATTACAAAATTTGAAAAACAAAACTGTGGAACATCTGTCAATGTGTTTGGTTTGGATAGTTCAAATAAAGTATATCCTCTGAAGGTTGTAAAGAATGAGCTGGCAGATCACACGGATTTATTGCTAATTACGAATGGTGATGTGTCACACTATGTATGGATTAAACAATTTGAAAAGCTTGTTAGTAAACAACTATCCAAACATGAACATAAAAAAATAATCTGCAAACGATGTTTTAATTTTAAAGAAGAAAGAAATGCACACCGTGGATGGTTACAAGAACATCAGAAGCTATGTAACAACAACTATGAAGCCAAAATAATGTTACCATCACCAGATAAGGCTGAGCTAAAATTTGAGAAGATATCTCATCAGTACCGTATCCCTATCGTTGTATATGCAGATTTTGAATCTACACTTGTTCCTATTGAAAATAATAATGATGAAGCCAAGAAAAGTGTTAAGTATCAAGTACATGATCCTAACAGTTTTTGTTTATTAATTAAATCTACACTGTCAGAAGATCATTTAAATAAATATGATCTAACATCAAAACCTGTCATATCTCGTGGGGAAAGTGCTTCAAAAATATTTCTTGACCGCTTATATGCCATAGCAGAAAATGTACAAAGAATGTACAGTGATATTGTACCAATGATACCCATGGATGAAGAAGAAGAGATTCAATATGAAAATTCAACCAATTGTTATTTATGTAAAAATGAATATACTATGGAAAATCACAAGGTACGTGATCACGACCATCTAACAGGATATTATAGAGGTGCCACATGTAACAGATGTAATATTAACTATCAAATTCGCAACTTCATACCCGTAATTTTGCATAACCTAAGTGGTTATGATTCACATTTTATTATACCAGAATTGGGACGAGATGATGGAAAAATTGATGTGATAGCGGAAACCACTGAAAAGTTTATTAGTTTTAGTAAAACGGTTGGAAATATGAAGTTACGTTTTCTGGACTCTTACCGTTTTATGTCATCTAGCTTAAGTAAACTCACTGAAAACTTGAAAAAAGAAAATTTTATAGAAACAATGAAGATTGTAAGTAGAGATAAATTGGATTTGGTTCTCCGCAAAGGTGTTTTTCCCTATGATTACATCGATTGTTTGGAAAAATTTGAAGAAACATCACTTCCGCCAAGAGAAGCCTTCAAGAGTAAGTTGTATGAAGAGGACATCAGTGAAGAGGACTATCAACATGCTTGTAAAGTGTGGAATGAACTAGGAATGACAACATTGGGAGAATATTCCGACTTTTATGTGAAATTAGAAGTGACTTTACTTTGTGATATAATGGAAGAATTTAGAGATACCTGTTTTGAAGCATATGGATTGGACCCACTTCATTCTTATACATCGCCTGGACTAGCATGGCAAGCTATGTTGAAAGAAACAAACTGTAGACTTGAACTTATTACAGATATAGATATGGTTTTGATGATAGAGTCAGGTGTTCGTGGAGGATTGACGCAAAGTGTAACCAGACATGTAAAAGCTAACAACAAATATCTCCCAAACTTTGATACATCACAACCAACAACATTCTTAGGTTATTTTGACGCAAATAACCTATATGGATGGGCTATGTCAAATCCTCTTCCATATGGTAATTTCAAGTGGGCGAACCCTGATTCGATCGGCAATATAATGGACATACCCAAATACGGAGATACTGGATACATTTTGGACGTCGACTTTCAATATCCTGAACAGCTGCATGATCACCACTACGATTTACCACTATTGCCAAAGACGGAAATATCTCCAACTGGTAGATGGCCCAAATTAATGATGACGTTAACCAACAAGTCGAGATATGTAGCTCATTATTGGACAATACAGCAAGCAATAGAAATGGGATTAAAAATAATAAGAATCAATAGAGCAATACAATTCAATCAATCTTGTTGGTTAAAACCATACATCGACAACAACACAAAAAGAAGGAGTGCAGCAACATCCGCTTTTCAAAAGGACTTTTTCAAATTAATGAATAATTCAATATTTGGCAAAACATTGGAAAACAAAAGAAAACATAAAGATGTAAAATTAGTTAGCGATCCGGCGAAATTGCAAAAATTAGTACAAAAACCAAACTTTGGAACAAGTGTAATTATTAACGAGAATCTTGTAGCTGTTACAATGGACAAAATCTCAGTTACAATGGATCGTTCTCTATATGTGGGAATGTCTATCTTGGATATTTCTAAAACCCACATGTATGACTTTCATTACAACAAGATGGTGAAGTTTTATGGAAGAGAAAACATCGGGATAGCATATATGGATACAGATGCTTTCATTTATTGGATAAGAACAGAAGACATGTATGAAGATCTACGTACTTTTGTATATACTACTGACTTTGACTTTTCAGATTATCCTAAAGATCATCCCAACTATGACTACGATAGAAATAAAAAGGTGTTGGGCAAGTTTAAAGACGAAACAAATGGTGTACCAATGGAAGAAGTTGTCGCTTTAATGTCCAAACTGTACTCATTCCAACTGTACATCAGTGAAAAGGATGAACATCAAGTGGTGAAGAAAGCCAAAGGCATCAAGACTTCATATCTAAAGAAGAAAGTGCAGTTTGAACATTATAAAAGATGTTTATTTGAAAATGTGGAAACAACCGCAACATTTAACACCATCAGAAGCTACAACCATATACTGTATAGTGTAAAGCAAACAAAGTGGGCATTAAGTTATAAGGATGATAAACGCCACATTCTTGAAAATAACATCAACACATTGCCATTCGGCCACTATTCCCTAATCCCTATTGATCAGTAAACCTTTTCTTCGTCCTTTACCTTCTTCCTTTTTCCTTTCGTAAAGAAGAGGGGACATGACAAGCCCAATGTCATGTTCCCTCTTTTTTACACAAACGTAAAATGGCCTTGACCTATATCCTAACCGTATATAAAAGAGGATAAACCATTCTAGAGATTAGTACCTTTACAAGCGATGTGGAAGACACAACTGAAGATGGAAGACTTAAAAAATAAAATTGTAAACGAACTTCATAAGCCGGCAAGAAGAAAATTTCCTAGAAGAAGAACAGTTATAAAAGGAATGAATGATCTTTTCCAAGCCGATCTCATTGAAATGATACCACATAGTAAGTTGAATAAAGGATTCAAATACATTTTAGCGATTATAGACTGTTTTACTAAAGTGGCTGATGCCTTACCGCTAAAGGACAAGACTGGTAAAAGTGTTACGAAAGCTATGGAAACGGCTATACAAAGAAATAAATTCAACATCAAACATCTACAAACTGATGATGGGAAAGAGTATTTTAACAAAGACTTTGCAGCTTTAATGAAGAAGTATAAAATAAATCATTATTCTACAAATTCTGAAGTTAAAGCTTCAATAATAGAAAGATTCAATAGAACATTAAAAGGAGCAATGTATAAAACATTTTCCAAACGAGGATCATATGTTTGGTATGATATCTTACCGCAACTTATAAAAGAATATAACAACAAGTATCATCGAACCATTGGTATGAAGCCTAACCAAGTAAATAGCGGTAATGCTAAGATGGTATTAAAACGTATTAGGAATAATACAACTCCTAAACGTGAAAAAATGCAGCCTAAAACATTTAAAGTTGATGATAAAGTTCGTATAAGTAAGTACAAAGGAGTATTTAGTAAAAGATATCTGCCAAACTGGACTAATGAAGTGTTTACAATCTATAAAGTACAACCAACAATACCTGAAACTTACATCTTAAAGGACAACAAGGGTGAATTACTCGAAGGTGGATTCTACGGACACGAGTTGTTAAAATCATCAGTCGGCGATGTATATCTTGTTGAAAAAATTTTACAAAGAAAAAAGGATAAGGTTAAAGTACGTTGGTTGGGATTTGATAAAAGTGAAGACTCTTGGATCCCTACAAAAGACTTGGTGTAGTAATTTGTGAACTCATTACGTGTTTAACCTTTACACAAGATGGAGATTGTGCAACAAAAGGATCGATTTTTTATTAATAATATTGATGAATTAACAGTTGACAACGACAAGTTAAATCATGGAAAACATGGTGAACTACTGCCAAACACAATAAGATGTTTAATAACTGGACCGTCAAATTGTGGAAAGACGAATGTGGTTTTTAATTTAATAACAAATCCTAAAGGATTACGTTTCAACAACATTTACATCTTTTCCAAATCTTTGCAACAACCCAAATATCAATTATTGGATAAGGTACTCGCAAGTGTGCCTGAAGTTAATTTTTACAAGTTTAATGCTAGTGAAACTATAATGGAGCCAAATGAGGCTAAACCATTTTCTATATTTATATTTGATGATGTATCTTGTGAAAATCACGACACTATTAGAAGTTATTTCGCCATGGGAAGACATTACAATATTGATAGCATTTATATTGGTCAAACTTACAGTAAAATTCCAAAACAATTAATAAGAGATAATGCAAATCTACTTATTATCTTCAAGCAGGATGAAACAAATTTAAAGCACATATATAATGATCATGTAAATGCAGACATGTCATTTGATAAATTTAAAGAAATGTGTGGCAAAGCATGGGCTGAAAAATATGGATTTCTTGTTATTATGAAAGAAGAAGCTATAAAAAATGGAAGATATCGTATAGGATTGGATAAATTTGTATTAATCCATTGAACGATTAATGATACGTTTAGTAATAGATTGGACCTCGCAGCGTAAACATGGTGAACCAAGAAAAACTATTAAAAGAAATAAAATCACTGAGTGACTCGATTAGACTTAAAAATCGAGCATTAAGAATGGGTTTGAATGAAAGAGAAGAATTCCTGGAGACTACATTTAAGCCTATTACAGAACCTTTAAAACAGATAACAGAAACTATTGGTAAACCTCATTATGAAGGAGATGTTTTGCTACCTGTTTCCAAATTTGAAGTAAAGAGTTTAAAAAAGGAAGAAGATGATGATTCTTACACAAGTGATAGTGAAGTTTCTCAAAAAGAAGAAGAAGAAACAAGAGAAGAAGAACCAGAAATAAATGTTCAAAAAGAAGAAGAACAAGAACAACATATACCTGAAGCAGAACAATCAATTCCAAATCTAACAAAATTAAGTAGTGATATATTGCAACAAGGACCTCTTGGAAGAAAGTATATCATGAAGATGTTACATGAAATAAAAGCAAACCCAAAACTACACAAGTCACATGTATATGGAGCGAGAATTGATGGAAATGAATTAAAAATAGGAGATTCAAAAGTACATTTGACTGAAGATGATGACATTGTTATTGGTGAGCATAAATATAAAGGAACAAAAGGATTATTTGAACTGATTTTTAAAAATATACCTATAAAATATACGGTACAAGATTTAAATACTTTTAAAGAAATTTTGCAAAATACTAATGCTCATAAGAAGAATTACTCCAAAGATTCAATGATAAATAGAACACGCGCAACTAAATATACAGTTGTAATAAAAAGATTGTTTCCGCTGAGAAAACTACCAACATTACGAACTGCGCCCGCTTTGAAGAAACCGCTAAAGAGGAAGTCTTTATCACTTATGGACTTATCACTTATGGATGAATATGGTAAAAAGAAAAAAGGAGAAACTTCGACGTCTGGTAAAGGTTTAATGAAAAACCTATATAATACAAATGTGATTTACTATAATGATATAAATAAATTGGTTGATAGAATGAGACTATTACATGAAGCCATGGAAGCTGGTCATACAGGCTTAAATAATGAATGGGTGGCTTTAGTTGACGAACTTCGAAATCGTGGAATAGTTGTATAAATCATCACGGATATATAAGAGAGCTGTGAGCATACAGTAGATCAGTTCAATCATGAGCGTCGACAAGTTTGGACGGTACTCCGGGCTAGGAGTACAAGGAGGAGAAAACAGAAAAAGAAGTGGATTGCCGCAAACACCTGAAGGTGACTATGATATGAGTAACAAACGTTTAAAATTTGTTAAAGACCCAGAAGAAGATACTGATGGAGCAAATTTAAAAACAGTAAAAGAAGCAACTTCAACATCATTGAAATTAAACAAGAATACTTACGATGTTAAATCACATAGAATAATTCATGTTGGTAAACCAACTGACAGTTCTGATGCAATTAATAAAGAGTATTTATCATCTGAACTTTCAAATACTTTAAAATTACAATGGGGTAATAATTTAAAAGATGGACAGACATATGATGCTGGAAATCATAGAATAACCAACGTGGCAAATCCAAAAAATGATAAAGATTCAGTTAATAAAGAATATTTACATTCTATAATACCGGAAAAGACTCAACGCGGATTTTCTTTTTATAAATTTATAATAAATGACATTGGATACCCAAAGGAAGATGGGGATGCTGTAAACCTGAAATACATCAAGGACAACTGTATTTTACAAGATGGTGATGAAATCGATTGTCATGGGAAAGTGTTGTCAAATGTAAAGTTCGGTTCTCAACCAAAAGACGCTGTTACTATGGAACAACTATCTAAAGAATTAAAAAGGGGAACATCGAATTTTGTAAAACATGAAGATGCCGTGCTAAAGCGAGGAGATACATTTATACATGGAAATGAAAAGTTTGATTTAATGCAAGGAAAAAATGATGAATGGGATGCAGGACATAAAACAATAACAAATGGAAGATTTGGTATAAAAGATTCGGATGTACCTTTGATGGTACAAACATTAATTGCGAGTGGTGGTAGATTAGGTACATACGATGGTCGTAATAGAAGAATAAAAAATATTTATCCTGGTTATGAAGATGATGATTGTGTTACATTGAGACAAACAATAACTTGGGATAAACACTTTGGGACCAAATATGATGCAAAGATGAAGAAAATAATTAATATTTTACCAGGAGAAGATTTAAATGATGCTGCTACTATTGGACAAGTCATAACAACGTCAAAAAGTGATTCGACCGCTTACACGTGTAATGATAAACGTATTATGCAGTTACACGATCCTCAACATCCGAAAGATGCTGTAACTTTAGATTGTTTAATAAGAATAGTGGGAAACTTACTTATCGATACCCACAATCATATAGCTAGTACAACGAGTCATGTGATGATTCAACCCGATGAACGAGAAGCTTGGATTAAAAATAGAATCATAAATCAGTATATAATTAATTTGAATAATTAAATATTTAAATATAAAACATTGCGCACGAGTTATTCATTTATGTAAAGCAGCTCGTGGAGTAAACACGCTGGTTATATATAAGACAACATAATGAAGACCGCACCTCTCAGTCATCGTCAAGACAGCGACAAGAAAGGACGTGGTATAACATCAGCTGCGTTATCCCTTCTAAGACGGATTCCTGTTGGTGCTGTTCTAAATCGAGCAATAGACGCTTTACCATACGAATTTCATCTGCCCGGAGGCTATCAATATTGTGGACCCGGAACTAAGTTGGCAAAACGTTTGGCAAGAGGAGATCCTGGAATTAATAAATTAGATCAAGCTTGCAAAGAACACGATATAGCGTATTCCAAGTTTGCAGATTCAACAAATAGATCAATAGCGGATAGAGCGCTAGCGGAAAAAGCTTGGCAAAGGGTTAAATCAAGTGACGCCAGTATTGCGGAAAAAGCAGCAGCTTGGGCAGTGACAACAGCCATGAAGACGAAAGCTAAGTTTGGTGGTGGAAGACGACGCGGGAGAAAACCTAGTAAAAAAGAAGCTGCAAAAAGGGGCGGGAACATCAAAAGAAGACGTCGCACTAACCCTAAAAGGAAAGTCAAGAAAACATCCATATGGTCAATGGTAAAAAACGGATCGGGTCTTTACTTAAGACCGTACCGTGTGTATTAAATGAGAAGAATAAATTGATAATTCCAAATGAAGCATTAACAAACTATCAATTGTCAAAATATGTGAAATGTTTAAGAATACCATTCTTCAGAGGAGTTTTTATGAAAGATACATTACCAAATAGAGTGTGGAAAAATGAAACTGGAATAGTAAACTTAGACTCTAATTATGGACCAGGTACTCATTGGGTATGTTATAAAAAACTTGGAGAAAATGTTTACTACTTTGATAGTTTTGGAAATTTACCGCCACCAAAAGAACTTCAACATTATTTTCGGGACTCCAAGAATATATTCTACAACTACAAAAGAGAGCAACCTAGCAATACAGAAATATGCGGACATTTATGTTTAGAGTTCCTAGCGAAGAGCGTCAGTCAGCTTTAAGATGTCATCGTATACAGTGTCGCTGAGCGGAAATTCGTCAACATTGAAAAGTACACTTTTCCCAGCATTACGTTTATCTACGGACAAACTATGGGAAGCAGCATTATTGGATTTGACTACATACAATTCAATTCCCAATGTTACAGAAGGAAAAAATAATTTACTACATTATTATGAGAGTAAAGATGAAAAAGGAAATTATTCACAATTAAAAATAATTCCATTATCTACAGGAGCATATGAAATAGACGATATAAACCAAGTATTACAAAAGAAACTTGGAGAAGAAAACATTTGTATAAAAGGTAATAATAATACATTAAAAGCAGAAATAACTTCAAAGTATTATATAGATTTTAGCTTAGACCACTCAATCGGCAATTTGCTCGGATTTTCAAAGAAGAAAGGAATTTTAGCTCCTGGAAATGATTATACTGGCGATACAACAGTAACAATATTAAAGGTGAACAGTATTGATGTAACGTGTAATATTATACACGGATCATATAGAGATGGAGTAAATCAACACATATTACATACATTTTACCCCACAGTAGCTCCTGGTTTTAAAATAGTTGAGAAGCCACAAAACCTGATATACCTACCGTTAAACACCAGTTTCATTTCAGACATCGTACTGAACATATTGGATCAAGACGGCATTAGTGTTGACTTTAGAGGAGAAACAATAACTATACGGTTACATATCAGAGCAGCAACATAAATTCAACATGGGATTATCATTTAAACCACAACGGAAGAGTTGGGAGCTCAGTAGCTCCTCAACATTCGACGAGTTAACACCGGACAACATACGCTTCCTACAGAAGATCGGGCTAAAACTTGCCAACCATGGATATACTGGATATAGCGCAAGGACCGACATTCGACGAAACCCTATGGGAGAAGGAATATCACACTCACAACCCTTACACTTCATCAAAATTAAATAATAATGATGAAATAAGGATTCCCATTCAACAACAAGATATCTACACATTACCATGTGAAAGTTATTTATATATCGAAGGAAGAGTAACAACATTGGATGGAAAATCTGGTTCAACTGTTCCTTTTATAAATAACCCTATGGCATATCTGTTTGATGAAATTAGATATGAGATATCTGGAGTAACAGTTGATTCAACAAAAAAAGTTGGTATATCAACAACTTTGAAAGGATTGACTTCAATAACACCCCATGAAAAGAATTCTTTAATCTCGGCTGGATGGGTGACTCCTGATAAAGACACTATTACTCCTAATTCAAAAGGTTACTTTGATTTTAATGTGCCTTTACGATTGCTTTTGGGATTCGCAGAAGATTACAAGAGAATAATAATAAATGTAAAGCAAGAACTGGTACTGCTCAGATCTTCAACGAATAAGGATGTAATACAAGCGCCAAGTGGAACAAAAGATGCCGATTTGGAATGGCAACTTCAATTGGATAAAGTTGTATGGAGAGTACCACATGTCAGATTGGCAGATGAACATCGAGTATTATTATTGAAAAAATTAAAATCTGACCGTGATATTGTAATACCATTTAGAAGTTGGGAATTTCATGAATACCCCATATTGCCTCAAACAGAAAGACAAACATGGACTGTTAAAACCTCTACTTATTTAGAACGAGCAAGGTACATAATAGTCGGTTTTCAGACTAAACGAAAAGATGTTATAACTGCGCACGCTGGTCAATTTGACCATTGCAAGATAAAGAATTGCAAAGTTTTTCTAAACTCTCAGTTCTTTCCATATGACAGTTTAAATGTTTCATTTGACAAAAAACGTTATTCCATTCTATATGACATGTATGCAAGATTTCAATCGTCATATTATGGTAAGACAAATACACCACTACTATCACCAGAAGAATTTTATTCAAAAGCTCCAATTGTTGTAATCGATTGTTCAAAACAAAATGAATCTGTGAAATCTTCAAGTGTAGATATAAAAATTGAAATGGAATTTGAAGATAAAATACCAGATGGAACTTCAGCATACTGTTTAATTCTACATGACAAAATAGTTACTTACACACCGCTGACAGGAATTGTGAAGAATGTACTTTAAAAAAGATTAATACAACATCTGCACGATTTGTAAGGTTTTTACAAAAGATCAACAATATCTAGGTCATCTGCGAGTATAAAAGCGAGAAAGAAGAGCTGGAAATTCATTTCATCTTTGATTGTCGTATGGGTAACATCGTCCGCAAGATGAGTTCTGCTACATCAAGTGCTAATGAAGAAACTACACCTCTTATGGCTGACAATAGTTTGGATATAGAAAGACAAGTTGAACAGGAAATGGAAGAGTTCCTCAAGTTTAAACATAAGAAAACAGACGAAGAGGAAGTTGAAAAAGAAACGAAGAAAAGGAAAATTGAAGATAACATTTCTACCAACATCTTAATGGAGGTATTTCTTAGAATATTTTATCCTATTTCTTCTTGTATGACAAAGACTGTGTCTGCTGGAGTAATGAAATCATTGGATTACTCTCCAACTGTTATTTTGAATCACGGATCTAAAATGGTAACCTTCACTGAATCTTCTTGGGAATCTTTTATGAAACATATACATCTTTTGGAATGCTATTTGAGTAACAATACGTTTGGAAGAAAAACAAAACTAGGTTTATTCGAATCAAATATTGAAATCGATATTGTTAAACAACGTGGTCAACAACTAGTTCGATTTAGAGATTTAACTAAATATAATATAAAAATACATTTGACAAAAGAAGAGTTTTACGCTTTAACTTGTGCTACTGGTCCTATAACAAGATATTTAAAACAGCTAATATTCTCAAGTACAATTATCAAAGATTATTTAACTGATGCATTGGATAGACAACCATATGTTCCAATCCTATACGGTCCAGTAGATACTTCAATCTTCAATAGGATCCCGCATGAAGTAGAGATGTGGAGACAGTTACACCGCAATCAAACCAACTTTAATTTAGATGAAGAAAAAAATCAAGAAAACAAGGAAAACGAATCACGTTTCAACAATCAACAATCAACAACAAATTAAAACAGACAAAGAATATTGTAAGTAAGAAGAAGAAGAAGAATGTTGGAGTATAAAAGGCTGTCAATCCGCATTGACATACCAGTTGTCTACTGAACGTCATCATGGATAAACGAGTTTCATTCTCTAAGAAGACGGAAATAATGGAAGTAAAGCGAGGTATCATAGAGTTTCAGGCATTCCGTGGTAATGATGGAAATTTTATAATTAAAGAGTTAGTGGTACTAGATATGATAACATCTGTTGTTTATCATTTTTTATTCATGCCTCCTTTGCCGTTCAACAGATTAACAACCAAAGCTAAAGTAACAAACAAATGGTTGATGAAACATTTTCATAATCTAACATGGGATGAAGGTTTTATAACCTACAATATGATGCCACACATTATGAATCATTTCTGCAAAGAGTTCAAAACTATTTTTACAAGAGGATTGGAAAAAGCAAATTGGATACAAGCATATACAAACCATGAAGTGATAAATGTGCAAATGGAGAAAGATTTTTATTGCTACTTTGCTAACATCTGTATTGCATCTAAAAACTTTAAACATCGGCAGTCTCAATGTGCTTTAAAGAACGCATATCGTTTGAATGTCTATCTCCAGCAAAGTGGTGGGGGAAGCGATGGGTATAAAAGCGAGAGCGGCACTATGACAATGCATGAGTATTACTCTAACCTCCGAGGAGTCAACACCTCTGACGCGCAAGCACAAGAAGAAGAAGACGAACAATAGTAAGAAAAAATAATGGCATCGCAAACTTTTCTACAGTCGCTTGTTGATCAATTCAACAAACATTCTAAATCTACAATACTACCGACTAAGAAATGTTCAGAATTGAAAGAAGAAAAACATTACATTATTCACACTATTAAGAAGATGGAAACATCAGTTGGAGACGCCATCAATTGCACATTGAGTGAAGCACCCTACACACCTGGTGATGAACCGAAATTTCAAGTATTTCTTCCCAAACGCTTCGTTCAACTGCTGCAGAATGAAGATTTACGACTGATTCACCCCGGCGCACTCTATTTGGCATCCCACGGTCCTAGTGGAACCAACTCTACTGAACTTACACTTCATGTTATGCCTACTAGCAACTAGTCTGTAGTTTATATATACTGTTGTACATGTGTGTAACTGATTTTAAATAAATAAAAAATAAAAATGAAAAAAAAATAATAAGAAAAGGCAACATATCGATAGTGTTTCTGCACTATCGATATGTTGCTTTTTTTAAAAACACGTTTGGATGACCTTGACCTAGTTTCGAGGGTATATAAAGGCCGTAATTTTCTTGAGGATCTCATCAGTCTACGACTACCTTTCGTGCTGTACACATCTCTGTTGGCTCTCCAGTTATTACGAATAACAACATGTCTCTTAAGGTTAAGTGTGCATCATATGATACCACCACCATTACAACTTTTGAAGAACTCGACGATTTTATTAATGAACTGCGAGTGTTACTTGCCGGTGGTTATCGTTTAAATATTGATGTTTACGCTAACAACATGAGGATGTTTCCTAAACAGAAGTTCTGCAACGAAGAAGTATTCGTTTCCACACAACCTTCAACTACAACACCATCTACTCAAAGTAATGTTAAGTTCCAGAAATATTACTAATGTTAAATAATATCAAGTGGTCGCTGTAGCATCTATAAAAGGACCGTGTAACCTAACAGAATCATCATTTGCTCTCCAACTGACGCAGCGAAAACAACTACTAATACCATGTTGTACAGAATGATGATTGAATTCAATGGAAAAATCTACGGAAAAGACTATCAAAGTGTAGAACAAATGACGTCCGATCTTCAAGTATTGACTAAAGAGGGATTCCAACCAAAATTAATTCTAAAATTTCCTGAAGTACATCCACTCTCCACTGAAGATCTCATCGCCATGGCTAAAGAAGAAAAAGAAAAATACAAACAAGATGTAAAGAAAGAAAAAGAAAATGAAAACTCAGTATCTTAAATAAATACATCTTACACTTGTAAGATGATCTTTTTTAAAACTCCATTTGGATGACCTTGAGATTACCCCCACCACTTTTCCTAGTCTATAAAACATGCTATCCTACACTATACAACTTCATTTCTTGCCAACACTTAGAAGCGCCAACATGGAAGAGAAGAAAAACGAGGACGCACCGCGCTACTGTTGTGAACAAAAATGCACCGATTTAGGAAGATGGATGGTAGACGGATTAGCTTGTACAAAGTGTGAATTCTTCGGATCCTGTTACTGCAAATGCAAGACAAAGCAACTACCGCCACCGGAATTGCGAACCATCAAGATTTATAAATCACGATACTTCCACACTTGCTGTCCCCAGAGGTGTATCAAATTTCATCCGGAAAAACTTGTCAATTGTCGAGAGTGCAATGCATATTATAAAGACGACTTTTGTACATGCATCATAAGTGCGTGCAAGTACAGATCAGATTGGTCTACTTATCCTGTTGAAGCTTCAGATGTATAGCTGTAGTCACTGACTGCAGCCCTTTTTTAAAACTCCATTTGATTGACCTTGAGATTACCCCCACCACTTATTTTTTAAACATATATTCTTCGGATCATTCGATACGCTTCTCATTCTTATTTCATTACTCGCACTGAGAACAACATGGATGATAAATTCATTTCCTTTCAACATTTAATTACCGACAGAGAAGAGATGGAAGAACTATTCCAAAACTTACTCACACTCATTGATAACTATCCTTTAAGATGGATCAACATCACAGTGCAATACGTCAATCCTACCAAAATATTTTCATCCTCATCATCATCTTCTGCCACCTCCATGTCTTCATCGTCGCAAAGTGCAGAGGAAGAGGAACAGACAACTAATGGTGTTAAAATTGTTGAATTAAACGACGATGAACAAGAAATGCAAGCTCTGGTTAAATATAAATTTAATATTTAATTTACAAACATTATAAGTATTCCTAACTTAAAGATACAACTAATGGTTATCTTAGTACACCTCCTACTACCTACCCGAGCGGCGTTTCGCTGCGAAATGCGCTGGCCAACGGTTCGCATGGGGGTATATCACCCTTCCCCCACCACGCCACCACCCCTCCACTTCCCCCACCACGCCACCACCCCTCCACTTCCCCCTCCACCGCCCTTGCCCGCATATAAGCGAGCCGCTGACTGACGCTCGCCATTTGTTTCCCGACTCCCGTACGATGAACAACGATCCGCTAGCACTAATGAAATCTACTTTTATAATTAGAACAAGACATGATTTAAAAGATATAATGGAAACTTTAGAAGATATTATAGACAAATTCCACTGCATCACTATGAATTTGGAACTTGCTTACGGTTGTCCAACATGCGATAGAGTTAAGAGTGAAGATGAAGATGGTTTGCTAGAACTCACTCCTGCATCATCCAAACATACACCAACAGCTGACGATGACGTTTGATCGGACACACAACTGTTTTTTCTTAACCCCCCACCACTTTCCAGTAAATATGCCCTGTCCTCATCTTCGTTTCTCATTTCATCGCCAACTTTCCGACCGTCAACACCGCTCCCATTTCCCCAACAGAAATTAAAACAAGCACACAAACATGATGGATGATTTTTCACTTCAAACACGATTGGAAGAGGACAGACTCAAACTAGAGATCAACAGGCTGCAATTGGAAACGGAAAATCAACAAGGGATGGTTCGCCTGCTGCAACTGTTCAAATGCGTACTGTGCATGTTGTGCGTCTACCTTCTCTTCGCCACCACCTTCGGCGTCTACCACTCCCTCACCGGTGGACGACACTCCAACACCTCTCTGCACAAGAACACGACTTTGATTTAATTTTAAAAATAAACGAAAACCTCCCGCGGCCCGGCGCCGCCCCACCCCCCTCCCCACCGAGCCCCTGCGGCTCCCACTTTTTTAAAACTCCCTCCGAATGACCTTGACCCACTTCCCAAACCCATCCATCACTGTCACCCCCACCCCCCAATTACTACCCACACCTGCCAGTTCGAACCGCATGACCTTGACTTGTCCCAGCACCGGCAAAACCACACTACTCCTGGGGGAGGAAAAATTAATATTCGGTTTGTTTTTGGTGTAACAGTGGAATTTTAATACAGTAAATTTTTGCTTCTTGGCTTTTTGATAAGATAAAAACATAAAAGTATAAAATAACATACTATAATAACAAAGAATCTAAGGGCTAAATTCTAATGAATATTATATACTAGAGATCGCTTCCTGACCGAAATTCGACCAAAATGATAGTTGATCTGAGCTCCAAAAATATTTTATATTTGAAACATTTGTTTTTCTCGATTTGCTACCATTTATTTGTTATTACAAGATCAGTGGGCGTATAGTGATTCAATCATTTACCCTTCTCCCATCTTAAGATTAACATTGAAAGTTTGAAAGCCTGTAGGGCGTAGCCCTGGGATCTGATGTCAATTGTATTAGAATTCTGCTCATCTACAGAACGATACCTGTCCAATGGTGCGCGGATTTCTCGTACGATGCACACAAGTTGAGAAAAAAAAGGACGAAAATAAACATGTTTGCCTATTAAAATATAGATACCAAATAAAAAGTTCCCCGTAGAAGGTTCAACAATTGTAAGTCCTGGAAAATCTTAAATTATAGGTTATGTTAGACATTTCTTATATAAATAGACTTGAAGGTTTTTAAAAGTCTACTGCAACACTTTTTCTTCGTTAATCCACGTAAACGTAACTTTCAGTCTTTGTCTTGCATGTAGCTCTACTTAGGCTAGTACCACAGATCAATCTCATACGTGAATTTCCTAAAATAGGAAACATGGATTTGTAAAAAAATAAAGTTGAGGAATAAATGTAAGTTTCAGTAGTATTTCACTCTAATTAAAAATATGATTATGTTACAGCTTTAATAAAATAACTTATTTATATTTGAAAATAAACATTAGTAAATCAAATACTTATAAAAGCAGTCATTCTTTCCATACTTAATTTTCTTAGCCGTATGAACGAATCAAAGAGGGGGTAATCATCAGCATCAGGAAAGCGTCAGATCGACTTCGAGCTTTCAGATTACGGTAGATTTTTCGTATTATATGTACATGTTATCGTTGTTGAAGTTACTCTGAAAATTAATTAACTAAATCTGTAGTTGAATTTTCCATAAGAAATTCATTGTTGTCTATTTTATTGGTGATTGAGTTGCATGTTTTTAACCATCGTCTGTGCACCAGCCATATAGTAGGGAGTTCAAAAATTTATAAAAACTAACCACAACATTTGTAACATATGCTGTAATAATGTCACTATACCAAAAGCGCAGAATAAGCATAATGCTTGTTTATTTTTGTACAGAAAATACTAAAACAGACTGGATATCACTTTAATGTCATAGACAGATCACAATAAACTGGTGTGAATTTTAATTTATCCGTAAATTAAGTTACAGTATTCATCATTTGAAATTTATTTTTCCAATTTTGGAGTGACTTAATTTTACTTAGTCATTAGGCGATAAGTATTTCAAAATTGTCTTGCACATTAAAATTCTAAATATCCTATTTCTCATGTCCAAACCGTAAAGTATTTTTATGAACTATGTAGGAAAGTTATGTACCAGTTTAATGGATTTCTATAAAGCGCAGGACCGACGCACTGGTCGCTATTGAATACAAGATGAATGTGGTCGGAGCTCGCTTCCGGAAGAAGCCAATGTGAATGAGAATGTGGAGGGTCAAAGGAAACGAATTAATTCATGCTTATTGTGTGATCAGCAGAGAGGCCCGAATTGTGATAGTTCAGGTGAATGGTTCACGAGTAAGTCATGAAGGGATTTGTTTTATGAGTCATGTTTGTATAAACTTGATTCTGCTCGAGAAGATTTCGTGCATCATTGTAAGGGGAAGAGAGAGTGTTGAATTTAAACTGTTAAACAATAAACGGTAACTGACAGATAACTGACACATAATTTCTCCCAACAAAAACCTGTTATAGGCTTACACCCCCAAACGACAATGTCTTGATTGTTCAATCGAGTGTCGGATGGATATGACTACCAGGTGAGGGGCATGAGTTCGGCCCTCCGCGCCCCGTCGCGTCGATGACTTTACAACGTACTCCGCTTACTAATAAACTAAAAATGAATTTTATACACAACCACTTAACATAGAGATAGAATCCTAAATACTGGATTATTTAGTTTTTAAGCTAGTTTTTATGTTGATAAGTAAAATTTATTTAAAATCGAATATTTTCTTGAAAATCCAAAATATTTAATTTTTTTTAACACTTTTTTATTTTAAACTGTTGAGTGCGAATTTTCTTGAAGATACGGGTGGTGTAGGCCCAATTTTATAATTATTTTAATATTCATAAACAGCATTTCAATGAAAATTTATAGAATCGTTTTTGAGAAATTGGGATTTTTCACTTTTTTTGGGGGGAGGGAGGAAAAACCCGGGAACTATTATAGATTTGTTCTGACATAACAAATTTCATAACAACAGCCCATTAGAACATTCTTTAGCTCTGTTTACAATTTTGTTCTCGAGTATTTTTTTATTTTACGAAATGGTTTCCAAGATACACGAAATGAAAGATTGCCTATTGTTATTCTTACGGAACTAAGAATAAACTTGTGTTGTCCATAGTTTTCTAACTATAGGTTTAGAAAAAATGTTAAAGCCTGAGAAGTTCCGTAAATTATTCATAAAATCCAAAATTAACATAAAATGGGCTGTTAATATTTAAAAATTTTAATTTAGATCCTCAAACCCCAATCTTGTTGAACATTTTGACTTATAAAGTGTCCTTTTTTGGTCACTAAACTCTCCCAAAAGATAATCTCGTTATTTGCACGCGTTAAAAGTCCGATTTCTGATGGAGCAACCGGTAAAAACTTATTTAGAGTTTCTTCCAGTACTTTGATTCTTATCCTGTTGTTTTATTATGAAGCTAACCCAGTCTTGTTAAAAAGTAATATAGTAATAGTTCTGAAGTAACTGATTAAAAAGCATATGTCACAAAGAATCTTACGAAACTCACATACCACTTGTAATGTAAAATTAACAGCTTGGACGCAATAGTAATAAAATCAACGGTTCAGCCAATGGAATATTAACAAGGATATACAAACCTCCTCATCTTTATTTCGGGCTCTCTTTCACAAGTTCGCTTCGAAAGAATATTGTAGGCCTATAAAAATATTATGGTATTGATTTAACAGTTCATCTAGGTGTTCATCGAGTGGTATTTACACCTAAAAACAGTATACAAATTAAAATTACTTAAATTAAAAGTAGAAATTAAATAAAGCAAATCATACGCTTTGAACTAATGACTTATAGCTTTATGATAGCTTGGTTTCAATGCAAATCCAAAAACTTTGGTGGAACTTACAAGTCTTATTCATCATATCATGGAAGCTTGACAGGCGTTTTTGTACACAAATTCTAATAGCAGTTTGCAGCTTGCGCGCACGTGGTTCAAAGCCTTTTATGACTAAAACAATGGCGAATCAATGGGCCAATTGGGAAGCCGATTCTACCAATTGTACGCAGATGGCTGGCGTGGTACAAAAGTCGGCTGACTAGTTGTCAACTCATTGTACCCATTGTCGTACACGGTTTTTTTTCTGGATCCGAATCGACTCCTACCCTCGCTAGTGCAATAATTAGCTGACAAAAAAGTCGGTAGAAATATACTAAAATCTAATCTCACGAGTAAATTGATCTTTGATTTTTGAGATCGATGTCATGATTTTCTTTATCTCATGTGCTATTGTAGAATTGTATGTCTCTTTGGGATAAAGGTTGTATCACACTGGTCTTATACTTGAACTGTTTGAAAAATTTCAATATGGATTATTATGACCCACTTTAACTTTAACTGCATTATTCAAGATTATGAACAACATTTACTATGAGCGTTTTTTTCTGTCTTTACAAATCAAGCAGAGTAGGTGGTTGAATGTATATTGTGTAACATATAGCTCACATATTGTTTTACGTTGAATTAATTAAAACAATGAATTGTTTACTATAGAATGTTGTTTTGTTAGATAATATGCAATTACGGTAGTACTCATAGTAAGACCTAGGTTAGGCTAAGTTAGGTTAGTTTAGGCTAGGTTTTCCTATTTTAAACTAGATCAGGTTAGGTTACCCTCAGGAACTAAGTTGTTGGCTTATGTATAACAGACAATTACTTGTATATGATTTAGAAGAAATATTGTTCAACAATGCTTTATTAGTGAACCCAGAGCTAAATTTAACCATAGAAAAAGAAACTTGACCTTCGAAAAATACAAGACAAATTCCAAAACAAAAAGTTGTTATCCATGGTAGACAATTTTATTCTCTAAAACATTTCTTTGTAAAACAATTTGAATTGATTGTTTTATTATTATAATTATTAATCAAAGCTAGAGAGAAATAATTTTCTATTGCTGGAAAAAGAAACCTAAACGTTTATTAGTGACTGATGCAATTCAAGTGAGGCAAAGCACAACGAAGTATGTGTCATACGATAATGGCTTTATAAATTTACCCTTAGTGATATTTAATTGGCATGAATGAAGAACAATATATTATTTAAAGTTTACATTTATTGTAATGTATCAATGCAATAGAGGATGAGGCCAGTGTGGTGTAATCAACGTGGCCATGTGGGTCTAGATTGGAGTGGAGATACGAAATTATTTCGTTGAAAAACAATGTGTAATTAACAGCGAGAATAAAGCGCAGGATGGATGGTGTTTGAAACCATGTAATACATTCTTGGTACTTGATTAAATTTCAATTTAAACCTCTATTATATTGTTTTATTTTAATTAATTAATAGATTAATTGAATATTATATTGAAAATTCGGAATATAAGATTATCTTACTCTTGGCTACAATATATTAATTTGATAAGCCGAATACGATCGAATTCAATAGGCTGCAACTTACAGATATATTATTGTATACTATCACAAAAATCAACGATCAAAATACCGTTGATATCCATAGTGAGCGATGATAGTGCAACATACAATCAACAGCATAGCAGGTCAGACCACGTTGTTTTGTGGAGTTTGCCAAGTTGAAGTATATTAGGACCTACTATTCAAGCTTTTTTATCGACTTGCCTAAAAGCTACTTGAACAAAAGCTTGCTAAATTTAAGATGCCTTATGTTAAAAAAAAATATCATCGACCTTCCTATGTTATAAAAATCTCTAACAACAAATTTCCCTTCTATAACAAAAAATAGGAATATATGATATCAAATTGAATTTGGCATTCTGCAGTTAGACTGAGATGACCGAAAACCAGCAGATTGTTGACTAAAGTAAAGTTTCAGGCCGGTCGTGGCAGCCATTCCGAGCACAACTATTCAACAGAACACAGAACACAACGGCTCGCACAGAAGTTCGGAATAACTTGACTAACGTGCCAAGTATCAGACGCACTATCAGAACACTAAAACTACCTCTCGAAGCTTAACTTTTGGCCGGCGAACAATCATTCTAGATACGGTATCTGATATAAATATTACGAAGGCAAAATTAGTTGTTCAAGGATATTGCTTGAAATCAAAATTGAAAAAAATAATAAAGTTGCATGTTTTTTGAAGAGATTTTTTTATAGTTTTCTGTTAATTGTAAACAAGTTGTATATTGGCTTTTCAGAATCCTGGTATTAGACTCAATACTATTCAACAAAAACAAAATTTATAATATTATAAAGTTTGTATCAAGAAATATATGTTCTAAGTTTTATTAACAGTACAATACGAAAATAGATTAGAAATTCTTAGACTGATTTAATAGTTATTTATGCAACAAGTGCGGAAAGTGCCAATTTGCTGCACTCGAGAGAAATGTTTATGCACGAGCCGCAGGCGAGTGCGGAATAATTTCTCTCGAGTGCTGTGAAGGCACTTTTCGCACGAGTTGCATATTAAATTTTTCCTACGACTGCCAAATATTTCTTATATAAGTATAAACGTTCATGAACGTATGAACGTATATTCATGTTAAAATACCCACTATGTGAGTTCCCTGTCTCAAGATAGTGATATATATTTATGATATCCTGTATATTATGCACTTCCTACATTTAGTTAAAAATTCATTACATTTTTCATGCAGAAGATTTAACGCCACTATTTTAGCAGTCTTAGCAAGATCGTCAGGGAATAAGTCACTTAAATCACTAAAGTCACTGTCATAGTTGATCATTGCGCACCTAACTTACACCTGTATAGCTGGTTTGTAGGTTATGTTTATGTTGATTCAATCGAAAACGACCACAACAATAGATCAGATGTTTATATCCAGTGTTGCCAACTTAATTCCTGACTAATCAACCTTTCCTTGCTGGCTAATGCAAATTGTTTTGTGTTCTGATGTTTAAACACTGGAGTGCGCAAAGTAAATCTAGCGTGCGCAAAGTAAATCTAGCGTGCTCAAAGTAAAATGAATACGGCAATCACCTGTTTTGCGACGAGTATCGAGTGCGTAAACAACTATTTTCACGGACAGTCGTAAGAAAAAGATTTTTTTGTGGCCTATAAATGTCAAAACTACTAATATATATATATATATTTTTTTTTTGAAGAGTTGAAAAGCGTTGGGTGGAACTCGAATAAGCCCTCGAATACCACACCTTTTTTGTAGTATTGTGACCCCGGAACTGGTTGCGACATTACCTCGGGGTTAGCCAGTTGTTATAGATCATTGGGGCTGTCCCTTTCCGGTTCTAAGAAGACAAGACTATTTTATAGTCTTCTCTTTTTTGGCATTGGGTTTTTTTTTAGTGTTCGACGTTGGGCTTTTCTAGCCCTTCACAAGAAGAGCCTAAAACGCGGCACGCACCAGAACCAGCGACATAGCCGACCTGTATGTATGCTTAATTAAAATACAATTATTATGTAAAATTTAAATAAGATTCTGTTGTAAACTTTTTCGTTTATATCTTAGAAACGTTTTGTTTGGAAACATCCTGTATAAATCCCACACTGACTGAAAGAGGACTCTGAACGTTATAGAACTTTAACGTTATAACAGAATTTTATTCTTACGTTCCCATTGTGCATCTTGTGTACCATACCATTGTGTATTTTTCCATTGTCTGATGTACAGTTACTTTGATATCCAACGTTTATTTTCAACGATTTTCATAACTATAGTGAAATTCTCCGTGAGCAAATGTACAATGTAATAAAATGTTTTGTTTCCTCTAGCCTTACATTTGTTTTTGGCAATACAGAAATGGCGTTGAACAATTTTGATGTAGCTTTGCATCCCCCACCAGGTTTATATTGTTTTATTTAACAAACAATACATAGAAAAACATTGTTTTAAAATAAAGAAATAAAAAAAATCATAATCAGCAATTACTGCAATTAAAAACACTTTGTAGGTTAGCACTAGTACAATAATTTTATATAAAAAGCCAAATAGAATAAATAACTTATATAAAGTAATATTTTAGGTAGGTTCTCTAAATAGGAATCAATAGACAATTTGTAAGGGCAAAGTTACGCGCTGCAATCATGGCAGCTATTCAAGGCACAACCATTCAACACCTGACCTCGACAACATTAACGCTCTGTTCTTAAGTTTAGAATGCCATCGACTTTGAATAAACGCTCTATAAGTCAGAATTCCTGGCTAAGGACAAATACTGTAGCGCTAAATTAGGTCAGACACATTGAATCACATAATAATGCTGTGGAGTCCAGAGAACTCAAGTGTTGTCTAGGCTTGGTGGTTCAAATTGAAAATTTAAAGTCTCTTGAAGAATCCAAGTTTATTATTTGTAAATTTAAATGAAAGACAAAATGTAAATCCTCTTCAATTGTAATCATAATCATACAGGGTGTCCCTGAACTCTCTATCGTCTTTTTCAGGTATTATTCCTGGACTTTATTCAGTACAAGGATATTTTGTTTATAAATATAAGACCAAGTCATGTCCTCTGCTATTTTACTCTTACTTAAGTTCATTGTATTGCAATTTACTTTGTTTATTGCTGTATGTATGCTTAGTGAAAATACAATTATGATGTAAAATTTAAATAAGATGCTGTTGTAAGCTTTTTCGTTTATATTTTAGAATCGTTTTGGTTGGAAACGCCAAGTTGCATGTTGCGATTGGAGGGACCAGAGGCGGCAGTAACCGTCCTGTCAGTCGGCAGAAAAACGATCTGATGCCAAATACACATCCACAATTTGTCGGTTTCGTGGGAAACCCAGCCTTTGATAAACCTAGTTTAGGTGGGTGGTCCCTATTGTTTTGAATAAAAAAGATTGTAATAAAAGAATCCGCAATTTGTATTATATTTAAGGATTTTTCCTTGGCAACTCATTAAAATGAAACGTAAAAAGCTCAAAATACTATAACCCTATTTTTGTTTAATATTTTAATAGATGATAAAAGGTGTTTAATTATAACAGTTGACTTGGTATTATTAAAAATACACATTTTTCTTCTAAAAAATATGTAAAACAGTATGAATAAAGAAATGAGTGAATATATTGTTTACAGCATGTTTTAAATTACTCGCCCGTCTGAATTTAAAGTCAAACAACACATGTTCTTCGAATTCTTTGAATATTACCATGTGAAATAAAAACCAATATCAATATTTTTAAAAGAGAGAAATAAATCCTTTACTGTTTGTTAAATGATGCTAACCTTAAAACTGTTTTATGTTATAAACTTATATTGTTGACTGTAACATATAAATTCACTATGATTATTTTAAAGCGATATTAATTTATGAAAATACCATATTGCATATTATTCCACAAATATTTAGTTGATATTTAGCTATTATGTTCTGCCTGGATAAAGTTTGATAAAATAAAACCAATAATTTTCATAAATTATTGATTGACAAAATTATTTTCCATTCGAGTAAAGACTCAATGTTTGGGTTTTCCCCCATTCAAACGGGGTTTGAACCGTTCCCCGTAGAAACGTTGAAAAATACCACTGGCGTAGATAAACACAAAATAAAATAAAGCGAAATAAATGTTTTATAACACATTTACAACAATCGTAAAACCTAAAATGTTCATTCTGAAATCTTAATTAGAATTAATCCAATAAATTGGCAGTTGAATAGCAACAATGGAGTTTGAACGGAGAGCAAAGTTAGCTTTTCGATTTATTTACTCCAGCTCCCTCGCTTTGGCTCTTTCAAGACCAACTTAGGAGACTAACAGGGGCTAAGTGATTGGTCTACTTTTACTTCACAGTTCTTCCAACAAAAAGTTATATTTTTACCTAACATTTTCGTTTTCACTTTTATCAGTATCGCTAATACGGTGAGACCTAAAAAAAAAAAAAAAAATTGGTTCAATTCCATAAATATGAGCTCATCATATATATTCACCATTGGAATAGACGTAGGTATATGAGCTTATTTCACATCAGCAACAATAATTATTGCAGTGAATATAATCATATACGTGTGTGTCCGTGTGTACTGCTTACATTAAAAAGGAGCCCCTGATTTCAATTAACATTGGTGAGAAATTGTGGGGCAACGTTTTTCACGTTAAGTTCGTGGATCAGGGTAGTCGAACCATGGGAAAGTTGTTATGTGGGATTTAAAAATGGTAAAAAATGGGTTTTTGGAATTTTTTACCAAATAAAAAAATTACTAAAACCACACAAAAAGCTCAAAAAGAAGAATTTAGTATTGTGAATTTTTAAACTAAACTTAATAGTTACGGTACAAATAAAATTTAAAAAAATATATATTTTTCCATGTTATTTTATGCGACACATACAAAACAAATATTAAAAATGTTTGGCTACTCATAACAATGATTAATAAATAAAAAAATGTTAGTTAAAATTGTTTATGTATTATGTTTGTTAACGTTTTATCTCTCCCATTTATTGTTTTAACTTGGTAAAAAATGGGTTTTCGTTCCACTTGGTAAACATTTTTATGTACCTTCATGAGATAAGGATTAATATTTGCTTGCTAAACCCATATAGCAAAAATGTTACGTACTCATTTCCCATGGGGTTTTTATGGGAAAGGAAAAAATTACCCGATTATAATATAATTTGGTATGAATCTTTACTAGGTAGTAATCTACTTCTATTTGGTTATACCAACCCTAAATGCAGCAAAACTAGTTACAGAACCAAATATGATATTTATGGTTAAAATGGCAAAATCACCACTGGAAATTCGCTTAGTTCACTGGTCTGCTGCGATGGGGGTATTTTGTTTTTCTTCATGAGCAGTTTAAATTATAAAAATATATAGCTTTTTATAATTTTTAGGGTTAAACTAGATATGGCTCAAAATGGTTAAAGTCAATTTTATTAACACATTTCACATGTTCATTCTCGGTAAACTAATTTAAGAAGTTCCACAGTGTTCTTTCTCCCAAAGTTCATGACATAAGAACTTTCTCCCAAAGAATAAGATAACATGTGGAAAATACACTCAAAATAAGAAAATAAATTACAGTTTATCTGACATTGTCCGTCTATACAGGGTATTAAAAAAAACCATGACTAGCTATACATATTCATATGATACATATAAAAATAAATCGAAAATGTTTAGTAACATTTCGGATTCGTTTAGCCCTTATCCGCCATTTTGTTTTTTACACAAAATAATTTTTATTTCACTAAGGAATGGTTTTAGTTTTTTTTTCTTTTTTTCATATTTTTCATGAATTTATATTACATAAATTTTCATTTTTAGGAAAATAATTATTTTTTCCTACGTATATTTTCAAAATGGTGGATATTTAAAATTTTTAAACTAAAATATTTCATACCGGTAAATTTTTTAGTATTGTTTATTGTACAAAAAAGTTGAAAAGTTAAATTATCTAACCAATGGTACTAAGTTTGCAATGATTTGACAACAAATGGAGTTATTAAGATTTTTGTGCATAAAAACACGGATTTTCCATTATAATGCATGCAAATTCAGGTTAATTTAGAATAAAAACCACAATTACTCCGTTATTTGTTGTCTGATTATTACAAACTTGGTATTATTGGTTATACAATTTAAATTGATTATTGTTTTGTATCTTGTAACGTTTTGATAAAATTTACCGGTTTCGAGATATTTGGGTTTAAAAATTTTAAATAGCTGCCATTTTAAAAATACACGAGGGAAAAATAATTATTTTCGTTAAAAATTAAAATTGATATAATAAAGGTTCAAGCCAAACATGAAATTAATAAAACGATCCGTTACGGAAATAAAAATTATTTAGTGTAAAAAACTAAATGGCGGATAACGGCAAATCGATTTATTTTGTAGACTATGTTTTGGGTATTTTTTAAAACACCCTGTATGTTATGAATCAGGAGCGTTCTAATTACTACGATGCTGCTTGGAGTGCGCTGGAGTGTGTCATCGGGTGTCTAGAGGTGAGGGTCTATTGACTGACGAACCCTTTCATTGCTCCCGTTGTCTGTCGCTCAAGGCATCAACCCCCTCCTACTCTACTGCACGTCCTCAGTGGCACACATATCCATATCAGGATTTCCTCGTCTTGAAATGGGCGGTCGATATGCATATTGATCTATCAGGCTGGGTAGCTGAGTGATTATAGTCCTCGCCTTTGAATGCAAAGGTTGTCGGTTCGATCATGAGAAAAGCGGTGGTAGCTTTTTAAAGGTTCGATTCCGGACCCAGTTGTCATTTGTCATTGGGCTATTAATTAATGATGCTTTCTAACAACTGGTCGATGTTAGATAGTTACAAGACTGGGGTTTGGACCGTTCCCCGTTAAAACGTAAAAAAATGCCACTGGCGTAGATACAAAAAAAAAGCTAAATTTCAAAAGTACACTACCCCCAACCAAATAGACATATAACCATCTTGTTTTATTATGATATTATATACCTTAATCTACTGTAGAACGTCTTATAACTATACTAATTAGCAATTTTTTGTGTTAAATTATTTCTGATTTAATTTTGAATGTGTTTTTTAACTTTATTTTTTTTATTTAAAATCTTTTAATAGTATAATTAATTCGTATATCGAGAACTTAATCATATCACGCAAAAGAAAATCTAATTAAATAGTGTAATTTGATAGTTTCTAGATGATTGCTTTTTTTTAATATGTACTCAAAACTACAGATATGAGGAGATGGGCTGCAGTGTGGCGTAAGTCATTGAAAAGTAATAGCCTATTACAGGACATCAATATTAAAATACCTCTGAAAAATCCCGTTATTGAGATTTCTGTCTGAAATTGTCTTAATATAGAAGTTTAATGTATGCTTTATCTATTTATAAAAGGTCTAAGGGCTTTTAGTCCAATGGGGTGATTTTGTTGCCGGCCGATTGTAAGCCTCGCTACATAACTTGACGAATGAATTTGTACAACTATTCACTTTAAAGTCTTGGATAATCAGCTGATTCATATTTATTACTTAAGCTCGATGATTTTTTAATTTTTATTTTTTAATTTTTTATTTTTATTTTTTTTTTTTAAGTACCCCTTTCCCCCTTGTCTATCCCAGCTGTTTTTGGCAATTGGTCAACCTATGTGGCGACCCTTGTAAATAAACATAAAAAACGTACACGCAAACTCTTATTCGGACCCATACCATATATTCAATGTCGAGGAGCTTGGTGTTTAAATGTAAACAGTGAGTTGTCATAGTTTTTATAACAAAAACCCCTTATTATAATGAATTGATTTAATTTTTATACTCAGTAAACCTCTGAGCATAAAAATACGATGAAATAGAATTCATAAAACTTCGAAAAAATAGCAAAAACTAAAAAAAAATAATGTTGACAACTTAAATACTTATACAATTTTATTATCTGTTACATGATGTCCCTTTCAATATCGTCCAAACCTGAGCATTCACATCAACAAACCATTGTCCGGTCACAGCCGAAAGTTCTCACATCGCAATGCGACACTTTTCCAATTTCACGCGAGTCGCACAACATGTGGTGAAACGGATCGGATAGGAAATATGACACAGGAAAACGAAACTTGGCCTCACAGCGGAGTACAGTAACCTCTGGTGGAACACATTGTGATATAGAGGTCAGTCGTGGCCAAGCTATGATGAAAACAGCATTAGTTTATGTTAGTGTTAGTTCTTATGTTGAATCGAAACCAATTTATGTTTAGTATATATTAATTTATGTTTTAATCTACACAATTTATTTTTATATAAATTGTAATTGCTATAATTATTTTGTGCAAATTAATAACATAGTTAGTAGTGTCTTTTGGTTACTCCTGGCTCAGGTCAAGGTCAGCGGTTGGAAGTGGCAGGTGTGGGGTTGGAAGTGTGGGGTGGGGGTGACAGTGATGGATGGGTTTGGGAAGTGGGTCAAGGTCATCCGGAGGGGGTTTTAAAAAAGTGGGAGCCGCAGGGGCTCGGTGGGAATGGGGAGGGGTGGGGCGGCTTCGGGGTTGGAGGTTTTAGTTTATTTTTAAAATTAAATTAAAATAATAGTTGCATGATAGGAGAGCTCCTAGGTGTTTACAGTGCGAGTTGATACAGTAGAATGAGACATGTGTCCAAGGAAGAACGATCATATAAACCCGGTAATATAGTGAATAAGAATAATTGGATAGCATCGTCAATAGGTGTAACAAGATTGAAATGTTAATACTGCAGCATGTCAGTTAAGACAGCGTGCAAAATAGTATCAGTACAGTATGCAGTGTTGCACAGGCTAGGTTTCGCAAAGTACAACGGGTGAAAACTGTAGTATTTCTTAAGCTTAGCCAATGTAGTACGCGGTTTACAAACTTTGGAGTTAGATTGTTTCTGTAAAATATGTTTTGTGCGTAAAAGCTTTAGTTGTAAAGAGTGCGAAGCCATGATAATATACGAAGGGGAGATGTGTACTCTCCGACAATTGGCGAGTATATGACCGGCGCCCGTGAGTGTGTCTGAATATATAGAGACTAATTAGCATAATAAGTGCAAACATATGTTAGAGTAAAAAAGCGTAAGTAAAAAAGTGTTAGACTAGGTGTTAGAGACTTGCGGATAGTTGTTTACTGTTGCCCTATCGCCACTATAATGACGCGCGCGCGGTATTGATGCCCGTTTTATGGGGGTTGTGTGCCCCCCCCCCTTCCCCAACCCCTCCCCCTGAGAGGATGACATAAAAGAACAGAACTTCGGAGAGCTCAGTTATTTGTCGGGCGGCGCCGCGAAAGGTTGTAGCAGGGGGAAACATAGGCGAAGAAAAGTATCGGTAGCCGCAGAAGTTAATTAATTATTCAGGTGCAGGATTGCAAGTAATGTTCCGTGCACGAATAAGTAGGAATACAATTGTCAATTGTACAGGTAAATCTTGTACTGTAGCAATAACTATAAAATTAGACGGTTGTAAAGTGTATGACCTGCTAATGTGCAAGAAATATCCCGTGCACGACTAAGTGGGATCACAATTGCCAATTGGACAGGTAAATCTTGTATTGTAGCAACAAGTATAATAGTAGACCGTTGTAAGGTGTATCACCTGCAGGTGTGCAGGAAATGTCCCGTGCATAAATATAGAGACTAATTAGCATATTAAGTGCAAACACATTTTAGAGTAACAAGCGTTAGTTGTAAAAGCGCCAGAGACTTACGGATAGTTCCTCACCCGACCGATTCCGCCACCGAAATGGCGCGCGCGCGGCAGCAACCCCCCTTTTTATGCGATTGATGAGTCACGTGCGACGCCCCTCCAACCCCCTCCCCAAGAAAACCGCATAAAAGAGCGAGGTTCGGGAGAGCTCGGTTATTTGTCAGTCGGCTGCGGCTACGGTCACAAGAGTCAGAGGAAGAGACGGATAGTTTAAAAAAGTACTGGTGATCGCGGAAGTTAATTAATTATTCAGTTGTAGGATTGCAAGTATTGCTCTGTGGATAATCAAGTGGGGGGACCACAACTGTGATTGAACAGGTAACCATTGTAGTATAGCAATAATTTTAATATTAAACGGTTGTAAAGTGTACAAGCTGCAGGTGTGCAAGAAATGTCTCTTGTACTGTAGCAATAATTATAATAGTAGACGGTTAGTAAGTGTATTACCTGCAGGTGTGCAAGAAATGTCTTGTGTAATGTAGCAATAAGTATATGATTGTAAGGTGTATTACCTGCAGACGTGCAGGAAACATAGCGTGCACTATTGCACAGGTAAATCCCGTAGTGTAGCACTAATTATATTAATATGACCGAGAAGTAGCGGTTAGAGTTTAAGTGTTGTTAAAGTAAGAGAGTAATTTGCATATTAAGGAGGAAACAGGTGTGTAAGAATGGAACCTGCAATTAATCAGTGTGAGTTTCCTGCACACGATGTTAATTAGCATATTTTAATTAAAAAAAAAAAAAAAAAAAAATGGAAATTCGACACGAAAATAAAATTAAGATATATAAAATAACTAATGTAGTGTTAAGAAATAGTGTAAAAATAATAAAAATGTTAAAATAAATAGTGTGTTAAAGTACTATGTGGTATGAACTCACGGATTGGTTGTTTACCGTTGGGGTGTCAGCTCCCTATATGGGAGGCGCGCGAGCTTCCCGTCGTTTATATACATGCGGATGGTTACTCATGCATGACCCCCCCCCCCCCCGACCGGACCGGAAACCGGAACCCCCCCCCCCCCCGACGTCACAACGTCTTAGGTGTAGCGTGTAAGAAGTACCGACCAGGCCAAGGATTATGAGCATAAGTAATGCATTTCCAAACAATAGTCTATTGTATGTTAAAAACAAGTTGCGTGTTTTGGCGGCCTATTTCTGTTGGAAGTATAATTAAGCGGCGGAAGAGGGTGGATAACAATCGACGATAATTATGCTGCGGATGTACTTGTCAGCGGATGTAATTTGATGCTATCTAATGCAAATTGAGAGGTACAAGGCTCCACCTGCGTTTTAGGCGACCCACATGTAACAAAGCACATCCGTTTGGAATTTTCCACTGACATTTCTGGAAAGTTCCGCGCCCCTGAAACCCCTCCCGGCCCCCCACCACTCTGGGAGCCGAGAACTACCCCGACGACTATTGCCGCCACAGTCGGGCTCGGAATTTCGGACGCGACGCTCCGACCCGACTCAGAGGGCAACTCAAATGTATAAGCGGCCGATATATATTTGAGTTACTCTTGTTGTTAGGCTATTACTATTTAATATTTGTTGTGTGTGTGTGTGTGTGTGTGTGTCTATGATTTTATGCAAAGTGTTATTTGGTTTCAGTCTTAAGATGTGTTAGTTTTTTAAGGTTTAACTTGCGCATTGCGATGTTAGCATTAAGGTGTTTTATGGTATTATTTATGTTTAAGAAATGTGTTTTTAATCTTAAGTATTGGTTTATGGTATTTGTGTGTATGTGTGTGTGTGTGTGTGTGTGTGTGTGTGTGTGTGTGTGTGTGTGTGTATCTATGTCTGTATTTGTTTATCTGTGTACTAATAATTTTTTACATTCCACAGCTAGCTGTTAGGTTGGGTAGATTAAATTAAAATGTAAATGTAAATTTAAGAAGTTCGATTGAACTTCATTAAATATGGGTGGGACATGCGCGTTGTGCCGTAGGTAGCGCATATTTTTATTGTTTTTGATTTTTGTTTCTTAATTTTTGTCAGGCAAAAATATGTTTGGGTGGGTTTAGATTAAGGGTGGGAGGTTAGAGTTGCGTCTTGCATTAGCTGTTCCAGAGTCCCCATTGTAAAATTGGAATGGTCAAGTCCAGTGCCCAGGCCCGAGGCTGGCCGCCCGTATCACAGACTACCAAACTGGATCGCCATGTGCGTGCGGGCCAAAAATTGGGATCCCTCGCAAGACGTAACTTTTTTGGTTGGGATTGGGAGTGTTTGAGGAACACAGGGTGGTGGAGACGGTTACAGCCGCCTCCATCACCTTGGATCATTATTATTTTTTGGTGACCTTGACCTCAATCCATTCATGCATAACCCCCCCCCCCGACGTTACAACGTCTTAGGTGTATCGTCTTAAGTATAATGTCTTAAGTGTATTGTCTTGACCTTGACCTTGAACTTGGCGAGCCCCCCCCCCCCCCGACGTCACAATGTCTTAAGTGTAGCGTCTTAAGTGTAGCGTCTTAAGTGTAACGTCTTAAGTGTAACGTCTTAAGTGTAACGTCTTGACCTTGACCTTGAACTTGGCGAGCCCCCCCCCACTACAACTGGGAGGCTATAAAAAGGGAGCAGTAGAGAAGCATTTCATTTCGCTGCTAAATTTCAAAGAGTAAACATCAACAAGATGTATCAATGTGAAATTTGCTTAGAAACTTTTCATGATAATATTCTACTAGAAATACACAAAGAGTTATTCCATAATAATAATGAAGATGTAACAGAAACCGAATATGAAGATTTAAAACTATATGGAGAAGAACAACAAGAAGAACAGCAAGAAGAACAGCAAGAAGAACAACAAGAAAAACAACAAGAAGAACATGAAGAACCATTAGCAGGACCATCTAATGAAATACCAAGTTTAAAAATATATGCTTTAGAAGGTAAAGTAGTAATGCACCACAAAATTCAAAATGAATAATTGGAATTGGAGCAGTTTTTTTAAAGAAGTGAGTACAATTGCAAGGAGAACACTCACAGAAGAATTAAGAAGACTGAACTTCATTAAATTTAGCATATTACTACATGCTATGTTTACTAATGTAGAAGGAGAAATGTCACCAAGAGGATTCATAACAAAAAACCAGACCATCATGGCAAGTTCAGATATTAATTCAATAGTTGAAGATTGTTTAGAAGAAATATTAACTAAAATTCAAGAACATGAAGGCAGAGGATCTGGTTGGAGTTTGGTTAGTATTGAGGGTATGGATATTAGAACTCATAAACACGGCTACGGATTAAGGGGTAGCAGTTATATTCCGCTCCCAAAGAAAATTTCAGACACCAAATCGTGTATAAATGTTAAGAACCAAGATATGGAATGTTTTAGATATGCAATGACGACAAAATTTGTACCTCCTCAAAATTCGGAAAGACCCAGTGAAGAATATGAAACTTACAGATATAGATATAATTTCAAAGGATTGACTTACCCAGTGGCTTTAAAGGACATCCCAAAGTTCGAAAAACAAAACCCTGGAACATCTGTTAATGTTTTCGGTTTGGACAGTTCGAATAAAGTGTACCCATTGCGTGTGGTGAAGAATGAACTACCAGATCATAGGGACTTATTATTACTTACAAGAGGTGATGTTTCCCACTATGTATGGATCAAAAAATTTGAAACTCTTGTTAGTAATCAATTATCTAAAAATAGAAATAAGAAGGTAATTTGCAAAAGATGTTTCAATTTTCAACGAGAAGGAAGACTAGGAAGACAGTGGTTAGAAGAGCATAAACGATTGTGTAACAACAACTATGAAGCCAAAATAATGTTACCATCACCAGATAAGGCCGAGCTAAAATTTGAGAAGATATCTCATCAGTACCGTATTCCCATTGTTGTATATGCGGATTTTGAATCTACACTTGTTCCTATTGAAAATAATGATGATGAAGCCAAGAAAAGTGTTAAGTATCAAATGCATGATCCAAACAGTTTTTGTTTATTAATTAAATCTACACTGTCAGAAGATCATTTAAATAAATATGATCTAACATCAAAACCTGTTATATATCGCGGTGAAAATGCTTCTAAAATTTTCCTTGACCACTTATATTTGATAGCAGAAAATGTACAAAAAATGTATAGTGATATTGTACCAATGATACCGATGGATGAAGAAGAAGAGATTCAGTATGAAAATTCAACCCATTGTTATTTATGTAAAAATGAATATACTTTGGAAAACCACAAGGTACGTGATCATGACCATCTGACAGGTTATTATAGAGGTGCCGCGTGTAACAGATGTAATATTAACTATCAAATTCGCAACTTTATACCTGTAGTTTTGCATAACCTTAGCGGTTATGATGCACATTTTATCATACCGGAATTGGGACGAGATGATGGAAAAATCGATGTGATAGCGGAAACTAGTGAAAAGTTTATTAGTTTTAGTAAAACGGTTGGAAATATTAAGTTACGTTTTTTAGACTCTTACCGTTTTATGCCATCTAGCTTAAGTAAACTCACTGAAAACTTAAAGAAAGAAAATTTAATAGAAACAATGAAGATTGTTAGTAAAGATAAATTGGATTTGGTTCTCCGCAAAGGTGTTTTTCCCTATGATTACATCGATTGTTTGGAAAAATTTGAAGAAACATCACTTCCGCCAAGAGAAGCCTTCAAGAGTAAGTTGTATGAAGAGGACATCAGTGAAGAAGATTATCAACACGCTTGTAAAGTATGGAACGAACTAGGAATGACAACATTGGGAGAATATTCCGACTTTTATGTTAAATTAGATGTGACTTTACTTTGTGATATAATGGAAGAATTTAGAGATACCTGTTTTGAAGCATATGGATTGGATCCACTTCATTCTTATACATCACCTGGACTAGCATGGCAAGCTATGCTGAAAGAAACAAAGTGTAGACTTGAACTTATTACAGATATCGATATGGTTTTGATGATAGAGTCAGGCGTTCGTGGAGGATTGACGCAAAGTGTAACTAGACATGTAAAAGCTAACAACAAATATCTCCCAAACTTCGATGCGTCACAACCAACAACATTCTTAGGTTATTTTGATGCAAATAACCTATATGGATGGGCTATGTCAAATCCCCTTCCATATGGTAATTTCAAGTGGGCGAACCCAGATTCGATCGGCAATATAATGGACATACCCAAATACGGCGATACTGGATACATTTTGGACGTCGACTTCGAATATCCTGAACAACTGCATGATCACCACTACGATTTACCACTATTGCCAAAGACGGAAATATCACCAACTGGTAGATGGCCCAAATTAATGATGACGTTAACCAACAAGTCGAGATATGTAGCTCATTATTGGACAATACAGCAAGCAATAGAACTGGGATTGAAAATAACAAGAATCAATAGAGCAATACAATTTAATCAATCTTGTTGGTTAAAACCATACATCGACAACAACACAAGAAGAAGGACTGCAGCAACATCCGCTTTTCAAAAGGACTTTTTCAAATTAATGAATAATTCAATATTTGGCAAAACGTTGGAAAACAAAAGAAAACATAAAGATGTAAAATTAGTAAGCGATCCGGAGAAGTTGCAAAAGTTAGTACAAAAACCAAACTTTGGAACGAGTGTAATTATTAACGAGAATCTTGTAGCTGTTACCATGAACAAAATCTCAATAACAATGGATCGTCCTCTATATGTGGGAATGTCTATTTTGGATATTTCTAAAACCCACATGTATGACTTTCACTACAACAAGATGGTGAAGTTTTATGGAAGAGAAAACATCGGGATAGCATATATGGATACAGATGCTTTCATTTATTGGATAAGAACAGAAGACATGTATGAAGATCTACGTACTTTTGTATATACTACTGACTTTGACTTTTCAGATTATCCTAAAGATCATCCCAACTATGACTACGATAGAAATAAAAAGGTGTTGGGCAAGTTTAAAGACGAAACAAATGGTGTACCAATGGAAGAAGTTGTCGCTTTAATGTCCAAACTGTACTCATTCCAACTGTACATCAGTGAAAAGGATGAACATCAAGTGGTGAAGAAAGCCAAAGGCATCAAGACTTCATATCTAAAGAAAAAAGTGCAGTTTGAACATTATAAAAGATGTTTATTTCAAAATGTGGAAACAACCGCAACATTCAACACCATTAGAAGCTACAACCATATACTGTATAGTGTAAAGCAAACAAAGTGGGCATTAAGTTATAAGGATGATAAACGCCACATTCTTGAAAATAACATCAACACATTGCCATTCGGCCACTATTCCCTAATCCCTATTGATCAGTAAACCTTTTCTTCGTCCTTTACCTTCTTCCTTTTTCCTTTCGTAAAGAAGAGGGGACATGACAAGCCCAATGTCATGTTCCCTCTTTTTTACACCAACATAAAATGGCCTTGACCTATATCCTAACCGTATATAAAAGAGGATAAACCATTCTAGAGATCAGTACCTTTACAAGCGATGTGGAAGACACAACTGAAGATGGAAGACTTAAAAAATAAAATTGTAAATGAACTTCATAAGCCAGCAAGAAGAAAATTTCCTAGAAGAAGTACAGTTATAAAAGGAATGAATGATCTTTTCCAAGCCGATCTCATTGAAATGATACCACATGGTAAGTTGAATAAAGGATTCAAATACATTTTAGCGATTATAGACTGTTTTACTAAAGTGGCTGATGCCTTACCGCTAAAGGACAAGACTGGTAAAAGTGTTACAAAAGCTATGGAAACGGCTATACAAAGAAATAAATTCAATATCAAACATCTACAAACTGATGATGGGAAAGAGTATTTTAACAAAGACTTTGCAGCTTTAATGAAGAAGTATAAAATAAATCATTATTCAACAAATTCTGAAGTTAAAGCTTCAATAATAGAAAGATTCAATAGAACATTAAAAGGAGCAATGTATAAAACATTTTCCAAACGAGGATCATATGTTTGGTATGATATCTTACCGCAACTTATAAAAGAATATAACAACAAGTATCATCGAACCATTGGTATGAAGCCTAACCAAGTAAATAGCAGTAATGCTAAGATGGTATTAAAACGTATTAGGAATAATACAACTCCTAAACATGAAAAAATGCAGCCTAAAACATTTAAAGTTGATGATAAAGTTCGTATAAGTAAATACAAAGGAGTATTTAGTAAAAGGTATCTGCCAAACTGGACTAATGAAGTATTTACAATCTATAAAGTGCAACCAACAATACCTGAAACTTACATCTTAAAGGACAACAAGGGTGAATTACTTGAAGGTGGATTCTACGGACATGAGTTGTTAAAATCATCAGTCGGCGATGTATATCTTGTTGAAAAGATTTTACAAAGAAAAAAGGATAAGGTTAAAGTACGTTGGTTGGGATTTGATAAAAGTGAAGACTCTTGGATCCCTACAAAAGACTTGGTATAGCAATTTGTGAAGTCATTACGTGTTTAACCTTTACACAAGATGGAGATTGTGCAACAAAAGGATCGATTTTTTATTAATAATATTGATGAATTAACAGTTGACAACGACAAGTTAAATCATGGAAAACATGGTGAACTACTGCCAAACACAATAAGATGTTTAATAACTGGACCATCAAATTGTGGAAAGACGAATGTGGTTTTTAACTTAATAACAAATCCTAAAGGATTACGTTTCAACAACATTTACATCTTTTCCAAATCTTTGCAACAACCCAAATACCAATTATTGGATAAGGTACTCGCAAGTGTGCCTGAAGTTAATTTCTACAAGTTTAATGCTAGTGAAACTATAATGGAGCCAAACGAGGCTAAACCATTTTCTATATTTATATTCGATGATGTATCTTGTGAAAATCATGACACTATTAGAAGTTATTTTGCCATGGGGAGACATTACAATATTGATAGCATTTATATTGGTCAAACTTACAGTAAAATTCCAAAACAACTAATAAGAGATAATGCAAATCTACTTATTATCTTCAAGCAGGATGAAACAAATTTAAAGCACATATATAATGATCATGTAAATGCAGACATGTCATTTGATAAATTTAAAGAAATGTGTGGCAAAGCATGGGCTGAAAAATATGGATTTCTAGTTATTATGAAAGAAGAAGCTATAAAAAATGGAAGATATCGTATAGGGTTGGATAAATTTGTATTAATCCATTGAAAGATTGATGATACGTTTAGTAATAGATTGGTCTTCGCAGCGTAAACATGGTGAACCAAGAAAAACTATTAAAAGAAATAAAATCACTGAGTGACTCGATTAGACTTAAAAATCGAGCATTAAGAATGGGTTTGAATGAAAGAGAAGAATTTCTGGAGACTACATTTAAGCCTATTACAGAACCTTTAAAACAGATAACAGAAACTATTGGTAAACCTCATTATGAAGGAGATGTTTTGCTACCTGTTTCTAAATTTGAAGTATAAAGTTTAAAAAAGGAAGAAGATGATGATTCTTACACAAGTGATAGTGAAGTTTCTCAAAAAGAAGAAGAAACAAGACAAGAAGAACCAGAAATAAATATTGAAAAAGAAGAAGAACAAGAACAACATATACCTGAAGCAGAACAATCAATTCCAAATCTAACAAAATTAAGTAGTGATATATTGCAACAAGGACCTCTTGGAAGAAAGTATATCATGAAGATGTTACATGAAATAAAAGATAACCCAAAATTACACAAGTCACATGTATATGGTGCGAGAATTGATGGAAATGAATTAAAAATAGGAGATTCAAAAGTATATTTGACTGAAGATGATGATATTGTTATTGGTGAGCATAAATATAAAGGAACAAAAGGATTATTTGAACTGATTTTCAAAAATATACCTATAAGATATACGCTTCAAGATTTAAATACTTTTAAAGAAATTTTGCAAAATACTAATGCTCATAAGAAGAATTACTCCAAAGATTCAATGATAAATAGAACACGTGCAACTAAATATACGGTTGTAATAAAAAGATTGTTTCCCCTGAAAAAACTACCAACATTACGAACTGCACCAGCTGTGAAGAAACCGCTTAAGAGGAAGTCATTATCACTTATGGACTTATCACTTATTGATGAATATGGTAAAAAGAAAAAAGGAGAAACTTCGACATCTGGTAAAGGTTTAATGAAAAACCTATATAATACAAATGTGATTTACTATAATGATATAAACAAATTGGTTGATAGAATGAGACTATTACATGAAGCCATGGAAGCTGGTCATACAGGTTTAAATAATGAATGGGTTGCTTTAGTTGACGAACTTCGAAATCGTGGAATAGTTGTATAAATCATCACGGATATATAAGAGAGCTGTGAGCATACAGTGGATCAGTTCAATCATGAGCGTCGACAAGTTCGGACGGTACTCCGGGCTAGGAGTACAAGGAGGAGAAAACAGAAAAAGAAGTGGATTGCCGCAAACACCTGAAGGTGACTATGATATGAGTAACAAACGTTTAAAATTTGTTAAAGACCCAGAAGAAGATACTGATGGAGCGAATTTAAAGACAGTAAAAGAGGCTACTTCAACATCATTGAAATTAGACAAGAATACTTACGATGTTAAATCACATAGAATAATTAATGTTGGTAAACCAACTGACAGTTCTGATGCAATTACTAAAGAGTATTTATCATCTGAACTTTCAAATACTTTAAAATTACAATGGGGTAATAATTTAAAAGATGGACAGACATATGATGCTGGAAATCATAGAATAACCAACGTGGCAAATCCAAAAAATGATAAAGATTCAGTTAATAAAGAATATTTACATTCTATAATACCGGAAAAGACTCAACGCGGATTTTCTTTTTATAAATTTATAATAAATGACATTGGATACCCAAAGGAAGATGGGGATGCTGTAAACCTGAAATACATCAAGGACAACTGTATTTTACAAGATGGTGATGAAATCAATTGTCATGGGAAAGTGTTGTCAAATGTAAAGTTCGCTTCTCAACCAAAAGACGCTGTTACTATGGAACAATTATCTAAAGAATTAAAAAGGGGAACATCGAATTTTGTAAAACATGAAGATGCCGTGCTAAAGCGAGGAGATACATTTATACATGGAAATGAAAAGTTTGATTTAATGCAAGGAAATAATGATGAATGGGATGCAGGACATAAAACAATAACAAATGGAAGATTTGGTATAAAAGATACAGATGTACCTCTAATGGTGCAAACATTAATTGCGAGTGGTGGTACATTAGGTACATACAATGGTCGTAATAGAAGAATAAAAGATATTTATCCTGGTTATGAAGATGATGATTGTGTTACATTAAGACAAACAATAACTTGGGATAAACACTTTGGGACCAAATATGATGCAAAGATGAAGCAAATAATTAATATTTTACCAGGAGAAGATTTAAATGATGCTGCTACTATTGGACAAGTCATAACAACGTCGAAAAGTGATTCAACTGCTTACACGTGTAATGATAAACGTATTATGCAGTTACACGTATAAACGTATTATGCAGTTACACGATCCCCAACATCCAAAAGATGCTGTAACTTTAGACTGTTTAATAAGAATAGTGGGCAATTTACTTATCGATACCCACAATCATATAGCTAGTACAACGAGTCATGTGATGATTCAACCCGATGAACGAGAAGCTTGGATTAAAAATAGAATTATAAATCAGTATATAATTAATTTGAATAATTAAGTATTTAAATATAAAAATTGTGCATGTGTTATTCATTTATGTAAAGCAGCTCGTGGAGTAAACACGCTGGTTATATAAGACGACATAATGAAGACCGCAACGCTCAGTCGTCGTCAAGACAGCGGCAAGAAAGGACGTGGTATAACATCAGCTGCGTTATCCCTGCTAAGACGGATTCCTGTTGGTGCTGTTCTAAATCGAGCAATAGACGCTTTACCATACGAATTTCATCTGCCCGGAGGCTATCAATATTGTGGACCCGGAACTAAGTTGGCAAAACGTTTAGCAAGAGGAGATCCTGGAATTAATAAATTAGATCAAGCTTGCAAAGAACACGATATAGCGTATTCCAAGTTTGCAGATTCAACAAATAGATCAATAGCGGATAGAGCGCTAGCGGAAAAAGCTTGGCAAAGGGTTAAATCAAGTGACGCCAGTATTGCGGAAAAAGCAGCAGCTTGGGCAGTGACAACAGCCATGAAGACGAAAGCTAAGTTTGGTGGTGGAAGACGACGCGGGAGAAAACCTAGTAAAAAAGAAGCTGCAAAAAGAGGCGGGAACATCAAAAGAAGACGTCGCACTAACCCTAAAAGGAAAGTCAAGAAAACATCCATATGGTCAATGGTAAAAAACGGATCGGGTCTTTACTTAAGACCGTACCGTGTGTATTAAATGAGAAGAATAAATTGATAATTCCAAATGAAGCATTAACAAACTATCAACTGTCAAAATATGTGAAATGTTTAAGAATACCATTCTTCAGAGGAGTTTTTATGAAAGATACATTACCAAATAGAGTGTGGAAAAATGAAACTGGAATAGTAAACTTAGACTCTAATTATGGACCAGGTACTCATTGGGTATGTTATAAAAAACTTGGAGAAAATGTTTACTACTTTGATAGTTTTGGAAATTTACCGCCACCAAAAGAACTTCAACATTATTTTCGGGACTCCAAGAATATATTCTACAACTACAAAAGAGAGCAACCTAGCAATACAGAAATATGCGGACATTTATGTTTAGAGTTCCTAGCGAAGAGCGTCAGTCAGCTTTAAGATGTCATCGTATACAGTGTCGTTGAGCGGAAATTCGTCAACATTGAAAAGTACACTTTTCCCAGCGTTACGTTTATCTACGGACAAACTATGGGAAGCAGCATTATTGGATTTGACTACATACAATTCAATTCCCAATGTTACAGAAGGAAAAAATAATTTACTACATTATTATGAGAGTAAAGATGAAAAAGGAAATTATTCACAATTGAAAATAATTCCATTATCTACAGGAGCATATGAAATAGACGATATAAACCAAGTATTACAAAAAAACTTGGAGAAGAAAATATTTCTATAAAAGGTAATAATAATACATTAAAAGCAGAAATAACTTCAAAGTATTATATAGATTTTAGCTTAGACCACTCAATCGGCAATTTGCTCGGATTTTCAAAGAAGAAAGGAATTTTAGCTCCTGGAAATGATTATACTGGCGATACAACAGTAACAATATTAAAGGTGAACAGTATTGATGTAACGTGTAATATTATACACGGATCATATAGAGATGGAGTAAATCAACACATATTACATACATTTTACCCCACAGTAGCTCCTGGTTTTAAAATAGTTGAGAAGCCACAAAACCTGATATACCTACCGTTAAACACCAGTTTCATTTCAGACATCGTACTGAACATATTGGATCAAGACGGCATTAGTGTTGACTTTAGAGGAGAAACAATAACTATACGGTTACATATCAGAGCAGCAACATAAAGTCAACATGGGATTATCATTTAAACCACAACGGAAGAGTCGGGAGCTCAGTAGCTCCTCAACATTCGACGAGTTAACACCGGACAACATACGCTTCCTACAAAAGATCGGACTAAAACTTGCCAACCATGGATATACTGGATATAGCGCAAGGACCGACATTCGACGAAACCCTATGGGAGAAGGAATATCACACTCACAACCCTTACACTTCATCAAAATTAAATAATAATGATGAAATAAGGATTCCCATTCAACAACAAGATATCTACACATTACCATGTGAAAGTTATTTATATATTGAAGGAAGAGTAACAACATTGGATGGAAAATCTGGTTCAACTGTTCCTTTTATAAATAACCCTATGGCATATCTGTTTGATGAAATTAGATATGAGATATCTGGAGTAACAGTTGATTCAACAAAAAAAGTTGGTATATCAACAACTTTGAAAGGATTGACTTCAATAACACCCCATGAAAAGAATTCTTTAATCTCGGCTGGATGGGTGACTCCTGATAAAGACACTATTACTCCTAATTCAAAAGGTTACTTTGATTTTAATGTGCCTTTACGATTGCTTTTGGGATTCGCAGAAGATTACAAGAGAATAATAATAAATGTAAAGCAAGAACTGGTACTGCTCAGATCTTCAACGAATAAGGATGTAATACAAGCGCCAAGTGGAACAAAAGATGCCGATTTGGAATGGCAACTTCAATTGGATAAAGTTGTATGGAGAGTACCACATGTCAGATTGGCGGATGAACATCGAGTATTATTATTGAAAAAATTAAAATCTGACCGTGATATTGTAATACCATTTAGAAGTTGGGAATTTCATGAATACCCCATATTGCCTCAAACAGAAAGACAAACATGGACTGTTAAAACCTCTACTTATTTAGAACGAGCAAGGTACATAATAGTCGGTTTTCAGACTAAACGAAAAGATGTTATAACTGCGCACGCTGGTCAATTTGACCATTGCAAGATAAAGAATTGCAAAGTTTTTCTAAACTCTCAGTTCTTTCCATATGACAGTTTAAATGTTTCATTTGACAAGAAACGTTATTCCATTCTATATGACATGTATGCAAGATTTCAATCGTCATATTATGGTAAGACAAATACACCACTACTATCACCAGAACAATTTTATTCAAAAGCTCCAATTGTTGTAATCGATTGTTCAAAACAAAATGAATCTGTGAAATCTTCAAGTGTAGATATAAAAATTGAAATGGAATTTGAAGATAAAATACCAGATGGAACTTCAGCATACTGTTTAATTCTACATGACAAAATAGTTACTTACACACCGCTGACAGGAATTGTGAAGAATGTACTTTAAAAAAGATTAATACAACATCTGCACGATTTGTAAGGTTTTTACAAAAGATCAACAATATCTAGGTCATCTGCGAGTATAAAAGCGAGAAAGAAGAGCTGGAAATTCATTTCATCTTTGATTGTCGTATGGGTAACATCGTCCGCAAGATGAGTTCTGCTACATCAAGTGCTAATGAAGAAACTACACCTCTTATGGCTGACAATAGTTTGGATATAGAAAGACAAGTTGAACAGGAAATGGAAGAGTTCCTCAAGTTTAAACATAAGAAGACAGACGAAGAGGAAGTTGAAAAAGAAACGAAGAAAAGGAAAATTGAAGATAACATTTCTACCAACATCTTAATGGAGGTATTTCTTAGAATATTTTATCCTATTTCTTCTTGTATGACAAAGACTGTGTCTGCTGGAGTAATGAAATCATTGGATTACTCTCCAACTGGTTTTTTGAATCACGGATCTAAAATGGTAACCTTCACAGAATCTTCTTGGGAATCTTTTATGAAACATATACATCTTTTGGAATGCTATTTGAGTAACAATACGTTTGGAAGAAAAACAAAACTAGGTTTGTTCGAATCAAATATTGAAATCGATATTGTTAAACAACGTGGTCAACAACTAGTTCGATTTAGAGATTTAACTAAATATAATATAAAAATACATTTGACAAAAGAAGAGTTTTACGCTTTAACTTGTGCTACTGGTCCTATAACAAGATATTTAAAACAGCTAATATTCTCAAGTACAATTATCAAAGATTATTTAACTGATGCATTGGATAGACAACCATATGTTCCAATCCTATACGGTCCAGTAGATACTTCAATCTTCAATAGGATCCCGCATGAAGTAGAGATGTGGAGACAGTTACACCACAATCAAACCAACTTTAATTTAGATGAAGAAAAAAAGCAAGAAAACAAGGAAAACGAATCACGTTTCAACAATCAACAATCAACAACAAATTAAACAGACAAAGAATATTTTAAGTAAGAAGAAGAAGAATGTTGGAGTATAAAAGGCTGTCAATCCGCATTGACATACCAGTTGTCTACTGAACGTCATCATGGATAAACGAGTTTCATTCTCTAAGAAGACGGAAATAATGGAAGTAAAGCGAGGTATCATAGAGTTTCAGGCATTCCGTGGTAATGATGGAAATTTTATAATTAAAGAGTTAGTGGTACTAGATATGATAACATCTGTTGTTTATCATTTTTTATTCATGCCTCCTTTGCCGTTCAACAGATTAACAACCAAAGCTAAAGTAACAAACAAATGGTTGATGAAACATTTTCATAATCTAACATGGGATGAAGGTTTTATAACCTACAATATGATGCCACAAATTATGAATCATTTCTGCAAAGAGTTCAAAACTATTTTTACAAGAGGATTGGAAAAAGCAAATTGGATACAAGCATATACAAACCATGAAGTGATAAATGTGCAAATGGAGAAAGATTTTTATTGTTACTTTGCTAACATCTGTATTGCATCTAAAAACTTTAAACATCGGCAGTCTCAATGTGCTTTAAAGAACGCATATCGTTTGAATGTCTATCTCCAGCAAAGTGGTGGGGGAAGCGATGGGTATAAAAGCGAGAGCGGCACTATGACAATGCATGAGTATTACTCTAACCTCCGAGGAGTCAACACCTCTGACGCGCAAGCACAAGAAGAAGAAGACGAACAATAGTAAGAAAAAATAATGGCATCGCAAACTTTTCTACAGTCGCTTGTTGATCAATTCAACAAACATTCTAAATCTACAATACTACCGACTAAGAAATGTTCAGAATTGAAAGAAGAAAAACATTACATTATTCACACTATTAAGAAGATGGAAACATCAGTTGGAGACGCCATCAATTGCACATTGAGTGAAGCACCCTACACACCTGGTGATGAACCGAAATTTCAAGTATTTCTTCCCAAACGCTTCGTTCAACTGCTGCAGAATGAAGATTTACGACTGATTCACCCCGGCGCACTCTATTTGGCATCCCACGGTCCTAGTGGAACCAACTCTACTGAACTTACACTTCATGTTATGCCTACTAGCAACTAGTCTGTAGTTTATATATACTGTTGTACATGTGTGTAACTGATTTTAAATAAATAAAAAATAAAAATGAAAAAAAATAATAAGAAAAGGCAACATATCGATAGTGTTTCTGCACTATCGATATGTTGCTTTTTTTAAAAACACGTTTGGATGACCTTGACCTAGTTTCGAGGGTATATAAAGGCCGTAATTTTCTTGAGGATCTCATCAGTCTACGACTACCTTTCGTGCTGTACACATCTCTGTTGGCTCTCCAGTTATTACGAATAACAACATGTCTCTTAAGGTTAAGTGTGCATCATATGATACCACCACCATTACAACTTTTGAAGAACTCGACGATTTTATTAATGAACTGCGAGTGTTACTTGCCGGTGGTTATCGTTTAAATATTGATGTTTACGCTAACAACATGAGGATGTTTCCTAAACAGAAGTTCTGCAACGAAGAAGTATTCGTTTCCACACAACCTTCAACTACAACACCATCTACTCAAAGTAATGTTAAGTTCCAGAAATATTACTAATGTTAAATAATATCAAGTGGTCGCTGTAGCATCTATAAAAGGACCGTGTAACCTAACAGAATCATCATTTGCTCTCCAACTGACGCAGCGAAAACAACTACTAATACCATGTTGTACAGAATGATGATTGAATTCAATGGAAAAATCTACGGAAAAGACTATCAAAGTGTAGAACAAATGACGTCCGATCTTCAAGTATTGACTAAAGAGGGATTCCAACCAAAATTAATTCTAAAATTTCCTGAAGTACATCCACTCTCCACTGAAGATCTCATCGCCATGGCTAAAGAAGAAAAAGAAAAATACAAACAAGATGTAAAGAAAGAAAAAGAAAATGAAAACTCAGTATCTTAAATAAATACATCTTACACTTGTAAGATGATCTTTTTTAAAACTCCATTTGGATGACCTTGAGATTACCCCCACCACTTTTCCTAGTCTATAAAACACGCTATCCTACACTATACAACTTCATTTCTTGCCAACACTTAGAAGCGCCAACATGGAAGGGAAGAAAAACAAGGACGCACCGCGCTACTGTTGTGAACAAAAATGCACCGATTTAGGAAGATGGATGGTAGACGGATTAGCTTGTACAAAGTGTGAATTCTTCGGATCCTGTTACTGCAAATGCAAGACAAAGCAACTACCACCACCGGAATTGCGAACCATCAAGATTTATAAATCACGATACTTCCACACTTGCTGTTCCCAGAGGTGTATCAAATTTCATCCGGAAAAACTTGTCAATTGTCGAGAGTGCAATGCATATTATAAAGACGACTTTTGTACATGCATCATAAGTGCATGCAAGTACAGATCAGATTGGTCTACTGATCCTGTTGAAGCTTCAGATGTATAGCTGTAGTCACTGACTGCAGCCCTTTTTTAAAACTCCATTTGATTGACCTTGAGATTACCCCCACCACTTATTTTTTACAACATATATTCTACGGATCATTCGATACGCTTCTCATTCTTATTTCATTACTCGCACTGAGAACAACATGGATGATAAATTCATTTCCTTTCAACATTTAATTACCGACAGAGAAGAGATGGAAGAACTATTCCAAAACTTACTCACACTCATTGATAACTATCCTTTAAGATGGATCAACATCACAGTGCAATACGTCAATCCTACCAAAATATTTTCATCCTCATCATCATCTTCTGCCACCTCCATGTCTTCATCGTCGCAAAGTGCAGAGGAAGAGGAACAGACAACTAATGGTGTTAAAATTGTTGAATTAAACGACGAGGAACAAGAAATGCAAGCTCTGGTTAAATATAAATTTAATATTTAATTTACAAACATTATTAGTATTCCTAACTTAAAAATACAACTAATGGTTATCTTAGTACACCTCCTACTACCTACCCGAACGGCGTTTCGCTGCGAAATGCGCTGGCCAACGATTCGCATGGGGGTATATCAATCTTCCCCCACCACGCCACCACCCCTCCACTTCCCCCACCACGCCACCACCCCTCCACTTCCCCCTCCACCGCCCTTGCCCGCATATAAGCGAGCCGCTGACTGACGCTCGCCATTTGTTTCCCGACTCTCGTACGATGAACAACGATCCGCTAGCACTAATGAAATCTACTTTTGTAATTAGAACAAGACATGATTTAAAAGATATAATGGAAACTTTAGAAGATATTATAGACAAATTCCACTGCATCACTATGAATTTGGAACTTGCTTACGGTTGTCCAACATGCGATAGAGTTGAGACTGAAGATGAAGATAGTTTGCTAAAACTCACTCCTGCATCCTCCAAAACTACACCGACAGCTGACGACGACGTTTGATCGGACACACAACTGTTTTTTTTTTTTTTTTTTTTTTAACCCCCCACCACTTTCCAGTAAATATGCCCTGTCCTCATCTTCGTTTCTCATTTCATCGCCAACTTTCCGACCGTCAACACCGCTCCCGTTTCACCTACAGAAATTAAAACAAGCACACAAACATGATGGATGATTTTTCACTTAAAACACAATTGGAAGAGGACAGACTCAAACTAGAGATCAACAGGCTGCAATTGGAAACGGAAAATCAACAAGGGATGGTTCGCCTGCTGCAACTGTTCAAATGCGTACTGTGCATGTTGTGCGTCTACCTTCTCTTCGCCACCACCTTCGGCGTCTACCACTCCCTCACCAGTGGACGGCACTCCAACACCTCTCTGCACAAGAACACGACTTTGATTTAATTTTAAAAATAAACTAAAACCTCCAACCCCGAAGCCGCCCCACCCCTCCCCATTCCCACCGAGCCCCTGCGGCTCCCACTTTTTTAAAACCCCCTCCGGATGACCTTGACCCACTTCCCAAACCCATCCATCACTGTCACCCCCACCCCACACTTCCAACCCCACACCTGCCACTTCCAACCGCTGACCTTGACCTGAGCCAGGAGTAACCAAAAGACACTACTATAGTTATATTACGTTAATTGATTTTTTTTATACCATTTTGAATACAATTTCAATTTTCTATATTATACTATGATTATTTTAAGATAACGTCTCTCTAAACTTACCTTATGGTCCGCCAGATTGGTCCATGGAAATCCTTTATGGATTACGCGTTTCGGCTTACAGCCATCTTCAGATCCTCAAGTAAGAACTTGCTTCCCATCTTTTGGTGCGTCAAAGTAAGAAAAAAAAACTATTGATTCAGTATTATTTATAGTATTTATAAAAACTTTTTTAGAAACTAACTTTATATAACTTTTTATAAACTAACTTTTTTATAAACTTTTTTATAAAAAAACTATTTATAAAAACAAAGTATTTATAAAAACTTAGACGCACCAATAGATAGGAAGCAAGTTCTTACTTGAGGATCTGAAGATGGCTGTAAGCCGAAACGCGTAATCCATAAAGGATTTCCATGGGTCAATCTGGCGGACCATAAGGTAATTTAACCTACTTTAGAGTCTAATTTTGACCCGGAAACAAACTACCAAAAACATAACGTATCTCGTCGATAAAAATATGTGATAAGTTAAAATTATAAGCTATTCAAATTCGATTGGAACATTTACCCTTATTTCACGATTTTTTTACATAGGAGTAACCAATAAGGCAATAAAATATTTAATTAAAAAGAAACATATATAATTTATTAACATTTTACCAAAGCAGGCGAAATAAAACCCGAGCGTTGATTAAATTAAACGCAATTGGCAACACATTTTCGCAGACTAGTAATCATACGATGCAAGAGAGGGAACAAATGTGTTGCACTTTGCTCGCTCGAAATGCTTCATTGTCCTGGGTTTCCCATTCCGAAGGTCGTTTATTCAAAAAGCTGACATGCACCGCCAACATTTGCTATCTATTGACTGTTTAGTCATTTATAAAAGAAAAATCAAGAACATAATAAGACATTTTGCAAGCCATTGTTATAAAATATTTTCTTTCTTTCAAGTTGCGTTATGTAATATTTATAGCAAAGCACGTACAATGTTCACTTATTTTTCATTATTAAAAAAAACTTTTATAATTAAAACCACATCCTTGGCGTTTTAATACTTTTTGTACATTTACGGAAAAGTGAGGACAAATATTATATTATAATTAATTTTTAATTATATATAATTAAATGTTTAGTGTAGAAATAGTAATTGTAAAGGAAAATTAAGAAAACCTCAATATGATATAAGACCCATTTTATTTTTATTAAATAACATTAACAAAACTTATTATTAGAGTTCATTATAGGCGTACAAACTCATCAACAATCACATGCACTTATACATACAGTACATTAATAAATATTTTTACTTGCCTGTTATAATTCAATGCGAAAGAAACTTTATACTGTAGTTGTGTGGTTCTTTCATTAAATTTTTAATTATTTATACTCATCTTTCTTACACACAGAAGACTGTGTTGCCAAATAAAAACTATACCATGGATGAAGATTTTAAATACAAGTTGAACTCGAATTAGAAAAGGGCCCATTTAGTATTTTAAATGTTTGAATTCCAAGTGAAAATATAAATGCATTAATTTTTGTTCATCGATATAATTTTAGATTCATCGTTTTCCAAAGAAATTGTCCTCGAATAATCTGTTGCTACAAGTTTATAAATATTTCGAACAATACAAGTAAAATATGATGATGATGGTCTATATAGGTGTCTATATTATAGCCTATAGTAACAACCTTTATGAAAAACGTAATGAGTTATTTAAATAAGACTTCAGTCCTGAATCAAGCTTCATTTGCGATATAAAAGTTCAATCAATCAGTTGTTGACACCGAGCTGATGACGTCATCAGAGTTATCGGCCTTTTGCTGCTCATAATTAGCTTTTAACAACTTGTTTAAAAGGTTGATTATCCCGTGTTTATTTAGAATATAATTATTATTTACCAATTTTCTGTTTATTGAGTGTTAATTTGGTTTTGGCCTTATTGGATGCATCCCATTCGATTATTTATGAGTTTTTAATTTATTTAGTTGGTTTAATTACCAAAAACGAGTAACGCAACAGTAAATTCCCGCACAAACTCCTGTGCTCATTTGAACTTTATTGCTTGCTTTTATTTCCTAACAATTTATTATTGTTATTCATAGAGCAATTTAGATGACGGGTACTTTAGTGTTTTGCTTAGTCACGAACACAGATTGTGTAAAACGCCTTGTAATATTTTTATAGTAAAAAATCGATTTCTTCATTATTTTACAAATTTTTAACTTGAGTGGGTAGTGGATTTAGTAAAGTTTTTAATTCTCTGAACAATTTTCGTATTTTAGGAACCTAATCTGTAATCAATATTTAAAGAATATTCAAAGATATACTGAGATACCTTTAATCTTCATTAAGTAAAATTAAAAAAATTCATAAAATCATTATTGTAATTTGAAAATTCTTAAAATTTCTTGACAGTAGTATCCTTTAATGAAAATTCTTAGTTATAAACAACGAAATAGAAATGGTTCAAAACTTAAAATAGCCATACACAATCAGCCCCTGTCAGTACGGCTTCAGAAAGGGACGGTCAACGATCAACGCTGACACCGAAGTTCAGAGAGCTGTGGAGAGAGCCGAGAGCCACAACCATTTCTCCCGCCGAGTAGTGCTTCTTGTTACGCTTGATGTCAAGAATGCCTTCAACTCGGCGAGGTGGGTCGATATGCTGGATGCGTTTCGCAACACCTTTCGTATGCCTGCATATCTGTTGCGGCTCATCGAGGATTATCTACGCTCTCGAAGCCTGATTTATGACACGAGGGACGGAACGCGGACGATGGAAGTCACTTCTGGTGCCGCACAAGGTTCAATACTCGGCCCGGATCTCTGGAACGTTGCCTATGACAGCCTCCTGAGGTCCGAGATGCCTGAGGAAACCACTTTGGTTGGGTACGCCGATGACGTCGCAGCTCTCATTGCTGCACGCAACGTTGAGCTGGCCCAACTGAAGTTGAACCGAGTTATGCGGGTGGTCAACAACTGGATGTCCGATCACGGTCTCTCACTTGCTCTCAGTAAAACGGAGATCGTGATTCTCACGAAGAAGAGGATCGACACCGTCGTCCCGTTTCGAGTGGGAAGGGAGGTGGTCACATCAACTCGTGCCGCCAAATACCTCGGGGTTATGGTGGACAGCAAGTTAAGCTGGAGGGATCAGATCTTCCGTACGGCGGACAAGGCCGCTAAGGTAGTGACTTACCTTAGTAGGCTGATGGCCAATGTCGGGGGTCCCCGATCCAGCAGAAGACGTCTGTTGATGTCCGCGGTCCAGTCCGTGCTTCTTTACGGGGCAGAGGTGTGGGCAGGCGCTCTAGATAAGGAGTGCTACAGGTTGCGACTCGCCCGGGTTCAGCGTCAAGCTGCGCTCCGGGTGTGTTCCGCCTACCGGACAGTGTCTGAGCCTGCCGTCCTGGTGGTCGCCGGAGTCATCCCTGTCAAGCTCTTGGCAGGGGAGAGGAAAGCGATTTATCAGAGACAAGGCGATATCGGCAAGGACACGGCAAGAACAGAAGAGCGCTCCCGAACCTTCCAGCAGTGGCAACACAGCTGGGAGCACGACACCCGAGGACGATGGACTGCGCGACTTATCAAGCAGGTCCAACCATGGGTGGAACGGCGGCATGGGGAGGTGGACTACTACCTGACCCAATTTTTGACAGGTCACGGCTATTTTCGGTCGTACCTGAACCGGATGGGAAAGACCGGTTCACCGGACTGCATTTATTGCCCGGGTGTTCCCGACGATGCGGAACACACATTCTTCCGCTGTCCCCGTTGGGAAGGGCCCCGCCTGGAGGCCACACAAATCTTTGGTGCATTTTCGGTGGACTCGGTCTGCCAAAAGATTTTGGAGGATGAGGGCAACTGGGATTGTTTGTCACAGTTCGTCCGGGGCATCCTCCTGGAAAAGAAAACCGATCTGGACCGCGAAGTGGCCCAGATCCCTTGATCGAGCGGCTGGATAAGGAGCGAGCCCCACGGGCGTAAGCCAAATTTAGGCCTAGCCTGACGTAATGTGACAAACAATTCCAGGTTAGATTCCTAAAGAGTAGAGGAGGTTTTTTAGTGGGTAAACCCATTTTTAGGGGAGCCCCACACTACAGGCTGGCCACCCGTGTGCGTAATGCATTTTTCCACCTCTCCCTAAAAAAAAAGAAAATACACAATCAGCAAGTCATCATGTTGATGTTCAGTTGCGGTTGGACATTTGACACACTTGTTATACTAAACGCTCCGCTCGGTGGGAGTTTCGGATGTAAGAAGCCCGTCAGGGGGGGGGGAGGGGGTCACATGACTAGTTACGTAAGATCTGCCGTAAGAGGATCCGCCGGGGGGCTTTCGGCATTGTCGCCCAGAGACGTTCCAGACGCTAAATTCTCACATTTAAGTTTTAGTTGTGTTATTGTTTTTTACTCATCTTTTGGTTTAAACAGCCAGATTAGAGACGTAGACCAATTTTCTTTTATTTAATTATTTCCCACATATAACAGTTAATCAATTTTCATCCATTTAAGAACAAAAAATTATTTCATTGTTGATCGAGCAAAAATTTTACAGCTTTTTATCTCAAAAATTTTTATTTTTGAATATTTTAAAATTTTTTAAATTTTTGTCGAAACCTGAAACCCGATATAAATATAAAAATTGCTTTGTTTTGAGTATGGCATACACCTAGGATTTTATTAATTTGAACATGATTAAAAAAAAAGAAAAACATTGAGATTTATCTAAATTAAAAACAAATTTTTGTATAAAAACTGTTTAATAAGGTTAATCAAACTAATTTTTGAGCTATGGGATTTCTGAGATAACTACTAAAACAAGAAGAAGAGGAAATATACTTTTTGCCTTACTTTGCCCCGTCTACATATGCTATTGATCTGTGCGTGGATCGTATTGGACAAAGTAGGGGGATGAGATGTTACAGTATAAAGTGAAAGGTACTGATAAAAATCACTGGCAGAACGCGGATTCGAACCTACGACATCGCTGCCATGACCCCTAAGTCCTGCGCGCTAACCACTACGCCACCGACTCACCCAAGACATCTGTGAGGAACTACAAATGATTATGAGCGTGTTGTAAAAAAGTATTCCTTAAACATTGAAATTACTTTAATTGAGGTATTTGAATATCAAAGTGTAACGTTTTAACTATTACATTATACAATTGTTTATGCAACGAAAACAAATGGTTTCAATTTAAAGTCCTGGACAGAAGTCCATCAGATCAACGTGTCCTGTTTGTTTGTAAACACAATTGCTGGTGTATGCTCAGTGATGTTTGTCTTCCGGATTAATTTACTTTTGTATTTTTTGCAGAATGCAATTCCATTCGCAATCACATTTCTATCACCTATATTTTTATGTATGAAATAAGATTAGATCGTATACGAAATTAAATTAAAACTCTACATGGAAAATGAAATAGATCAAACCTAACTGCCATCACAATTAATAAAAGTATAAAAAGATTAAAATGTTTATAAACACATTTGAACAACTACAGTATCATGCTGGATTTTTTATTGGTATGAATTATAAGTTTTTTCAGGTACGGTATCTGGAGGGATACTCTCCATTACCACGATGGATTGTTCATTGTATTAGAGGCATTTTAAGGCGGGAGAAACTGCGTCTGTCTGTGGGAGTGAACTATAATATGACATATCAGAAGACCTAGATTTTTCTGCCATTGCAACACTATCATCAAGAATGAGTAGTCTTAATATATTATATTGTGTAATGCTATTGAGTTTTCCTAAAAAAGTGTGTTATTGAGGGGGGGGGGGCGGAATAGCCCCTCTCAGAACGTCATGCAGTGCTTCACCTGCTCCCATTTTCGCTTTTATTTTAAGTGTGATAAAAGTAGAAGAGTCTTAAATGGAAGATAAAAACTTAACCTATTTGATTAGATTTTTCGTATTTTAAATCCATATTAAGATATAATGTTTCAAAATTGATCGGTTTTATTCCATTATAGCTTAATGTGGATTCAAAATATGTAAAAATATATATATATAAAAAAAAAAAACAAATCAATTAGCCCAAGTCTTTGTATTTCATTCAAAACCCCTCTTACAGTTATCGCAATTTAAATAAAGGCAACAAAATGGGGAAGCCCTGCACGATGAATTTTGGACCCGCGAGACCTCAGAATGGTCGTGCAACAATGAGAAACGTATTCCGGTACTAGGCCTATTAGTCCAGGCTCTAAACAGGTTGAGCATGCACTAAACGTCTAACGAAATTTGACTTTTGATTATTGTTGGTAACATTAAGTAGATGTAAAAAATTGATTTTGCCACATTTCCAGAGTGGTCAACACGGGGGACGCCCCCTAGATGAAGTCGCAGAGGGAACTGTATTGGCCTATGTCATGTTATATATCATTGTAAAGGTCATTGAATGTAGATTCAAATTCCACAAACCCGATCTCTAAAAGTCGAATATAACACAAGTTATTGCATTTTTAAATTTACATAATCTGCTTTCATGCAAAGTTTGACTGCCTGCCATTTCTGGCTCAAACGTTCATTTGAGGTCGAGTCGGCGACATTGTTTTAAAATCTATTTCAATTCTATCCATCTCCTCTATATAAAGATCCGGAAAATTAGGTTAAATGTTTTCTCTAAAATCTTCATTTGCCGTCTTCGATTGCTGTTTTAAATATTATAATTACATTATGATTTTCAGCCCAATTTGGGACAGCCCATGAAATTTTTGGTGAAATATTTAACGTAAGCTTTAGGATCATGTTTACCAGAAAGCAATGCCGCAAAGCCGACCTCAAATGAACGATCGAGTCAGAAATGGCAGGCAGTCAAACTTTGCATGGAAAGCATTTTGCCGAAATTTCAAAATCAATAACTCGCGTTATATTCGAACTTTAGAGGTCGGGGTTATGGCATTATTGAATCTACATTCAAAGACCTTTAAAATGATATACAACATGACATAAGTCAATACAGTTTCCTCTACGACTTCCTCTAGGGGGCGTTCCCCGTGTTGTGCCGTCTCTGGAAATGTGGCAACATCGATTTTTTACATCTACTAAATGTCCTCAATAGTAATCCAAAGTCAAATTTTATTAGACTTTCAGTACATGCTCAACCTTTTCAGAGCCTGGACTATATATTTACAGAATCGGCAGGCTCTATGGACAACCAGAAGTATAAAATGCAATATTAATTTTTGTTTTCATATTTATTTTTAACACGGTGGATCCTCCACCCTCATTACTAAAACATTTCTCCATCAAACATATTATTAATCAGGTTTTTTTTTAGAGATATGAGGCAAAAAATAACGTAAATTAGAATTCTTCTTGAAATTAATTACGAAATAGAGACAGAAGATAAATAAATTGTGACAGATACGCATTACAATGTCTCTTTCAATTAGCTGAAGTGCTCCACAATAATATCCCCCGTTGCTGCTGATCAACAAACAAGCAGCTGATCTCTTTGTCGCATTGTTGCGACGAAACAATTTACATCTTTATACAATAAAAAGCAGATCTACTTCTCATGCTGGAATTGTTGCATATTTTCCTGCTTGCCTGGACATTCCTAACAAAGAATGATTAAATAGAGTTGTTCATTGTGTGGCATAATACTGATACGAAATTTTACAAACTATTATTTTTTATATGCACTAACATTTTATAAATTGCCTTTATTCTGTTGGATTTCATAATCAAATGGATTTATGGACATGTAAACCATTGTAGGTTTGTTTATGTTGCTGTATTTTAACACTTATTTGGATATGTACATTTTTAATTAAAATAAAATTATTGCCATTGTAAATTTATTGGAAGTGTTTAATTATTATAAACAGGTATTACAACGGCCTGTAAGTTTAATTACCGGCAGTTTTTAGGTTAAAAGAGGCCCAGGTTTGTTTTGACACGTAAGTTTGATTGTTTCTGGCTCATTTAAAGTTTAGGCCCTACCTGTAAATGGCAATATGGAAACAGATAAGTATAGGATCCCGTTTTTGATGGAACAAACTTTAACAACTTGAAGTTCAGGATGGAAACTCTTTCGGAGGAACTGTAGGTATTGTCTCTATTGAAGGAATCCTATTTCACTAAAGTTGAATTTCTGGAAGATGATACAGATGCTCAACGCAAAAAAAAGGAAAAATTGACTGAGTTAGATAAGCAAGATAGGAAATTCAAATCTCAGAACATTCAACACATTGCTGATAGTAATTTGGAGTGAACAAAAGATAAAGCAATCTCTTATGACCTGTGGTTGTGTTTATTTTGAGAGGAAAGGCGTTGCAAATCAGCTTTTATTGAGAAAACAGTTATTAACTATAAAATTTGATAAAATTAATGATGTTTTAGCTAACGACTCTCCACATTTTGACAAACTGATTCGAGATTTACCTTCAACTGGAGCCAATGTTGAGGAATCACACTGTGAGCCATCTACTTTTAGCTCCGCCGAAGAAATATGGCGTCGTAGCCACTGCTATTGAAACTCTTTCGATGAAGGACTTGTTACTGGGTTTTGTGAAAAATAGGCTGTTAAGAGTCAAAACGGAGAGGGTCTCTGGTTGACAAATTTGATAGCGCACCAAACTCTAATGCATTTAAGACTGAACTTCATGAGGAAAATGGAATAAATTCAACAGTTGGAAGCAATACAGGAAACCAAGGAATTTCTGGAAATAGATTCAATTTTACTTTTCACAGATGTGGAAAGCACCGACGCAAAAGAGGTAACTGTAGAGTCAAACTACCAAACAAGAACTCGAAATCAGAAAATGTTGTCGGCACTGAAGAGGAAGGTACTTTTAGTTTTTTGAACAGCATGTGTAGATCGTCCAAGAGAAATTTTTAACTGGACATTGAACTCTGGGGCTACAGAGCATTTGGTTAACAGCAAGGTATATAGTAGGACCGTAAAGGAACTAGAACAACCTATTAGGATCAGATTAAGTAGAAAATCTAGTAGAATTTAGATATGCCAATTTTATTAAAATTATATTTCTCAAGAAATTTTCTAATTATAAAAATTTCATGTTTTATCATCTCAATAAATGTGTAGGCCTACATTTAGTAATTGGCACATTTATTGAGGTAACGAAAATGTGGTAATTGATATATCATGTTTCATTATCTCAATTAGTTTTCCAATTACCAAATGTACCGGGTTTTATTACCAATATACGGATATACTTATGGAATATCCGGCTCATACTATTTATACAAATTCCACAAAAGCCAGTGAAATGATACGGTTTGTATATGACAAATACTATTGAATTTATTGTAGGTAAACAGAGGATTAACGAGTTCTTGATATAACACCCAGACATTTTTTTTTACTTTATGTAACAAATGGATTATATTCTTGTATAATGGAAGAATTGTATAATAGAAGGACTGTACAATTCTTCTAAATGTCTTTAAGATTTAATAGACACTTTTTGAAATCAATCACTATATGCAAAAAGAGTAATAAAATACCAAAATAAATGTAAAAGTCTCCTCAACCCTCTTGTGATCGAAGTGTCAAATAAAATTGGTTCCCGTCACATTAGATTTGCCTCTCGGATTAAACCTCCCCAAATACCACTTCCCAGTTAGGGAAGCTTTTGAAGCCCCCATTACCTCCACGTAAAGGCGCCTTCGTTGATGAATAACGTGTCTTATTAACTGCTCAAAATGGTTGACGGAGACGCGATTTTCCTGGGGTTTTAATTTTAATTCGGAAGAGGGGTCGAGTGCAGTGCGTGAGGAGCGATCCTCCATGCGAGGGCGATTACGGGGGTGCGTCGAGGGGTGGGGGCGCCGGGGTGGGGGCGCCGGGGTGGGGGCGCCAGGGGGGACGCTCAGTCCGGTATCAGGCGTCGCGGCGGAGGGTGGAGTGGCGTGGCGTCCGTTCGCGATCATCTCGCGGGCTCGGAAAACTTTTACGTTTGTGACTAGTGGTTCCCGATGTGGATTAAATACTGAATTATCACAACATTTTGGAAGGTAAGGGATTTTTAAATGTCTTTTAGGAAAGGAAATATATAGATAATAAGATGTATGAAGCGTTTTGAAGAGCTTATTAGAAAGTGTTAGCTTATTATAAGAGCTTATAGTACTAGAAAAAATACTATAAATAGTATTTTTTTTTTATTAAATGTGTTTCAAATCACGATAAAGTCGCCTAAACAGCCACATGGTCCGTGCCGACAATATAAGGTAATGCATCCACACAATTCATTATTTTCTCCCGTACACAGAAAAATCTCATATGAGAACTAATTTTAACTATTTCATGTCAATATTTGTATTCGTACATTAATATTAGAAATAACAACTTTTTGAATTAAAATTAAGATAAAAAATAAAACCACTGTGTTTTGTACTTTGTTTATTTTACGATATAAGTTTGCAATAACACATATAAATAATTTCCAATCAAGACTTGACTCCATATCAATGAATTGCATACAACCAATTCAGTCATTTTCCTTACTTTTACGTTTCAGTTGTAACATTACATGCTTGGAATTCTATAATGAAAAGTCACTTTAACTAATTGTTAACATTGCTTATTAATTCTTATTAACGACATAATACTGGTAAGTTTTTTTTTATTTAATTTGGCTGGTACAAAATACCAAAAAAGGTGGTATGAAAATAAAAGTTTATAATATTTTATGCGAAAATTAAGTAAAGTGTTTGATTAAGTATTTAATTAAGTAAACTATTTGATGCGTTATATCAAACGAAAAATATTTAGAGGTGTGTGACAGGGGCAATTTGATTAAGCCTAAATTAGTATCGGGAAGACTGAGCTTATTACTCATCAATCATTCATGGAAACTTGTAAGACTTGTAAGACGAACTCGTTCGCTTCGCTCACTCCCATGCCACTTAGCGCAACACGGCTGAGGTTTAAATTTAATCAATTTTAATATCAATTAAAAAACTTTAGTTTACTTCTTCATTTATTACATGATTTTGGTTCAGTTTTTAAGCTGATAAATATTCATACGGATATCATAGGGACCTTTAAAGTGCTATAATATGATTAAAACTAAATTTCTTTTAGCCATGGGACCAGCACAAATCAATTATTTCTCATGCACAATGTAAAAAAATATAAAAACTCAAACGAATTTTTTTTAAACAGTGCACGTTTACAAATTGCAGATTGAATCAGATTGAATGAGATTGTTTGGCGTTTCCTTTTCCACACTAACAATTTAACATTAAAATAAGATGTAAAAAAGAAAAAAAAATAATAATAAAAAAAATAAACTGAGTTAAACCAACTAGCCTAAATGTTCTGATAAAACCAACTAAACATGGTCCTGATAAAACCTTCATTGTGAGTGTGTGTTCGTCGGTTCATCTCGCACCATATGTGTTTGAAATTACAGATATCCGTGTTATAGGATTAAATACATATTCATGGAAATATACACTCATTTATCACAATATCACGTTTTTCGTTGCACAACGTCTAAATGCGAGAATCCATAAAATTTCATTGCATTTTTGCTGTTCAAGTGGGAGTAACAAAAACTATAGTTCAGAGCTTCTGTACTTATTAAAGTAGCCTAATATTTTATCATGGCTTGATAAATATTTTAGTCACTAGGTTCAATAAAATCATTGTTTAAATCCATTAAATTTAAAATTGAAGCACCATTCTTTAGGCGCCAAACTCCATAAAATTAAATTTAAGAACGCTTTATTTTACCTTAGTTTAACAACAAATAATGATTGTAATACGAACCTACACAAATTCTTCTTGGGCCGTCCTCCCAACATGACTAAAAATATTTGATGACGTCAAAAGGTACTTAGTGTTAGGTTACTATCACTCCCCAAACGATATTTGTTTACCTTAAAAAAAAAAAAAAAAAAAAAATAGAGTTGGGTTTTGACTTTTTTATTCTTCATGTATTTGAACAGCATATAATAGGAGTTTATAAGTAACAATCATTTTGGTTATTTAAAGAGGTTTTAATGTATTCACAATTTAGTTCATGGTCAATACTGTTAAAAATGTTAACCTTATAATCCTAAATAAGAAAAAAATAATGTAAACAGTAAATGTTAAAACAAACTAAAAGTTAAAAAAAGAGAGAGCGACAATATTTTTCGTATGGACACATTCTACTGTATTGAGAAACCAGGTTTTCAAAGAAATAACTGGAAAATGTAATTAAAATTCTTGGCAGTTCTATTTAATAATACTAAAGACAAATTGTCCAAGGGTATCATTTATTTCAAGATATAGCTTTATGCAAGTATCAAATATCAACTTTATTAAAACGAAGATTGCAGAGAATTGAATCCGCTCAACGTCAAGAAAAGATAAAATTGCCATTCAAGAGGACTGAAGATTAGTTTCTGTTTTCTTTTAATTAGTTTTCTAAACGTACAATAAAACTCCGATTCAGAAGCTGATACTTCTCCGATGCTCCTTTATTTGTTTCACTTTGGAGGTGAATTTTTCGCAAAATATTGAAACGTTGGATAACGGATTGAAATTACAGTAATAATAAACTGGTGTAGATATCCATTGTGTTATTGATACATTTTTACCGTTATTTTGAATTGTAGTAGTATTAAAAACCGACATATTGAACTTATCATAAACATATTAATAAACCATTATTCAAGACACTGTATTAATTCTGTTATTTCCTACATTTTAGCTGCCCACAATGAAGGTTCAAGGCTTAAGATTAAACAATGAGCAAAGTAAACACTTTTTAGGGACAATATGGTAATAAAATCATCACGATCCGACAATCATAATTGAGTGAGCAGAACTAAAACTACGTTACCTTAGAAAAAAGACCAGTTTCTCAGCAGAATTCTGCCATAATCACCATATTCATCGAATATTGAAACAACGATTTGTGTAGATAAAATATATTTCAATGTGAAAAAGTATCTTCTCCAACTAAAATAACATAGATTACAGTTAAATATTGTAGTGGTCAACTTAGATTTACGTATTTTGACTCGTCTACTTGTTTCGAACGAAGAGATGCTATTTATGAGTATTTAAATGTACACATATTATCATATAAGACAATTTATAGAGATTTAAAAATGCATTTAATATTAAAAGGAGGAGATACAAGCGCGACTGTACCCAGCCTGGTCAGCGACATGCTGAAGACACGGTTCACCTGCCACGCGGAACTATCAGCTGATGGCTGATGCTGCATCAGTGATGTTGCCGTCAGACCAAGGTCGGCTGGTACACTCTTGGCATTGTTAGAATTTAATTGCAAATTTCACCTTTGTTTACCAAATAGAACATTCTACAGTACCATATCCAAAACAGTAAACCTACCACATGTTTTCACTGTATATCCACAGTCCAATGCTGTGGATGAACCGAAATTTGCTTTGGTTTATTCTTTGATTTTAGTAAAGCCTTCGATAGTGTCAGTCATAAGTTGTTAATCGTAAATTAGAGCACATTGGGATTCGAGGTAATTCTCTCAGATGCATTGAATTTTTCTCAATTGGCAGAACAGGATCAGTATTGTTTACTTTCAATGAGATGAATGGGTGCATGTTCCAACATTAATCTGAGATATTTTGTATAGTGCGGAATTTTACATGCATTGGTTCTGATACCGATCCTATTCTTGAGTTTAGTAAATGATATCCATCACTCGGTTGACCTCAATCTTTTTGCAAATGATATCTCTCTTACCGTTATTAACTGTTCTCACACAAATATTGAAATGGAAACCTTAATTCAGAGCACTATATTATTGCAGTGGATGACAGACAACAATGTTTTTGTCAACCCTGATAAAAAACAAATTTTGATTCGGAAATTTACATTGGGAGCACCAGGAGTTACCTGGGTCTATGATTACCTGGATGGTGTAATAGAACTCAAGATGGTGTTGCTTTAAATTTATAATGTCAATACATGACAAGAACTTTTATTTTAGACATATAATTTGTATTTCCATCAAGGTATATTTTGACGACTATTAATGTAAACAGTTAATAAAAAAACGAATGCTTTGTTCTTAATTATATACAAAATATCTAAAAAATATGACCAATAGTGTAATGATTGAATTGAACCATTTTTTAAGCTAAGGGATTATCTAACCTAAAAATGCAGAATAATATGCATACTGTGTAAAATAATTCCTATGAATGATACCTATTATATTTAATAACATATTTAGACCTACGATTTCAGATTACCTCAAGCACGTTTTTAAATTTATAAATTTAAACTTCCATGAAGGATTATATTTATTTTACTGAACAGCTTAACAATTGTACATTTGCAGGTCACAACTATAAAACAATAAATCTTAAATAAAATTAACAAATAAATAATTATCAGTAAATTTTAACTTCCATGATGGATGGTATTTTTTTATTGATCAGCCAAAAAATAATTGTACATTTTCAGGTCAGCACAAAAAAAGAAAAAAGAAACTGTCTATATATGGAACATGGGCCTATTTCCCTCGAAATTACCATTTACATTTGTTTAAGTCCACTTTGAAAAATTTTTTGTTAGTAAAAGTTGTTTTATAAACAGCGTAAGATGGCGAGTACAGTAGTGGATAAACAAAGCCAATATTAAAAGAAAACTTCACATAATATTTTTTGTTCTTTTATAACAGAGTTTTTAAGTATATTCTATTTATTTTATTTTATTTTTTGTCTCCAGCACCTGAGATGTGCTTTCTCAAAGCCAGTTTAGCCAAAAACAAGTTTAAACCAAAGGGACCATATGTTTGATAATGAATAAACCAGGCTTAAGTTAAAAGTTTTTCGGGAAAGCGTTCCTGAGGCATTTTATAACGTTTTGAAGGAGAATTTTCCAAGCCCGGGAACTAAAATATATATTTGTTATCTTCCATTTTTAGGTTAAATAAGCCCTCACACCTTAGAACCTATGGTTTAATTCAATCATTACATTGCTTGTCACATTATATAAATATATATTGTATAGGATTAAGAGCAAAGCATTCGTTATTGTTATTAATTGTATAGATATACCATTAATTTAGTTAAAAACCGAGAACTAAATATGTGTATTTATTAATTCCATGTAGTGTAAAACAGAAATACATTAGTTTTGAAACGAACGTTTTTTGCAACTAAATTGGGAATCAGACGAGTACTGGTAAGCGGTTGAACATCGTGCATTTTAACAACATATGTAATGATATAAAACTAAACGCTGTGTTTTCCCCGACTCCCCGAAGCTATCAGTTACGACTGACAGAAAATACATTGTGAAAACGATGCCATGGTCGGCTAAAATGTTTCAGTTACATTCAATAGTAAATTATGTATCTTCCTTTTTATTGGTTACATTTTTGAAAGAAAAAAAAATTCTTGACAGATATTTGTATAAAGTGTGTTTCCGACATAGCATTAGCATTTCAAAACATTTTTTTTATGACTGTTGCAATAAAAATAAAGTTAATTAAGAGTAAAATATATTTAATTTATTATCACAAACCCATTGCATTTACTATAGTCACATTAAGATACAGTTTCTAGAAAAAGGAGAGCTCGGAATTTGATGAAAGCCGTGTAGCCTACTAATAGAAAGTACCATTTTTATCAAGCCTTTTCAAAGGCTAAAGTTTTGTTAACTTATCTTTGTAAAAAATGCAACTAAATTTACATGTTTCTTTTTCTCAGATCACTTATGTTTCAAAACCAATGTTTAAAATTTGTGTTCTTGTATTTTTGATTACCTTCGTTGTCATTTCGTTACTAAAATGGCAATCTTTAGGTAATTTTTTTTCAAACTCTTGTTTAGACCGAAATATTTTTCCCGTGGTTGTGGCTAATTTTAATTTTTAGGCTAACATAATCTTAAAGTACCAGGTTAACCGAGTCTTGATAGTTGGTTTTTAGTTATAGTACAATGGTAATAAAGTTATTAAATTCCCACCACCAACCAATTATAGCCTATCTCTTCGCAGTTAATAGCTGTTTCAAACATACTGCTTAACATTAATGTTCCTTAGTTTTGTATTTGTATACCTTTCGTTGTTATTTCGATACCAAAATATAACAAGACATAAGACCAATGTTAAAAATTACGATTTTTAACCTGTTTTTAGAAAAAATCGATTTTTTCTACACTTGAGGCTATTTAAATCTTATTTTTGGGCCAAAATACTCAAGAATAAATGCAAAGTTTAAGCAAAATCTACCCGCTAGAATTCGAGATAGTGGAACACACATCCCTTTAGACAGTGTTTGTTAATAGTATAGGATTGAAATATGAAGCAAAATTAGCAAATAGAGTTTGATATTGGAATATACATGGCTACAGAGACGCCTTGTATTGCAGTGTGGGATTGTCGTGTTACTGACATGCAGAGGTAAGCGCAATATCAATCCCGGATGAGCCAGATCGTATCGCGTGCAGCCTGCAGCCCATCCAGGCGGAGAATGGGCATCCGGCCCTCGGGGCTACCCCTGCGGGGAATGACTACAAGTTTACTATTGCGGAATTGTTTTGGTGGCATCATTTGTTGATATTTCTACGGCATTCAATGTTAAGTGTCCCCTTCCTTTATAATCGTGTAAGCTAATCACGAATAAAAATTATTGTCGCTTATTGAATAATATATCCAGCGATGGAAGGAATTTGCATAATAAATATTTATCTGGGATTATAGTATGTTTTTACGGGGTAAAAATATGTTTCAATAGTTTAATTTTAATAGTTTTGAAATAGATTAAAACCGATTTAAAACAATTCGTTGAGGAATTTATAGAGACCTTCAATGTTTTAACACAAGTAAACTATTTATTTTCAAGTATGGCTAAGGTCCAGCTTTACTGACTAAGTTAGAAAAAGATTAGTTTATTTCACACGCAAAGCCTTCGCCCATCTAAAGAAATGTTCGGAACTAAGTAAAAAATTATAAAATAATAATGTATAATTAATTAAATTTAAAGACGAAACATATTATCTTGGAAACGAATTCATAAAAAACATTTATCAATCAAGGACAATTTTGATTTTTCCATAAAATTACACATTTGGCTTGTAAATTACAATACAAATTTATGTGCAATTTTGAATTCTAGAGAAATTTATATCTAATTCAACTGAGTTCAATTAATTATAAAGGTTAAATTAATGAATATAAATGAACTTATTGCATTTAATCAGTTGAACAATGATGTGGAAGTGGATGAACAAGTAGTTGAATATTCGAGGAATATTCTGGTTGAATATTCGAGGAATATTAGTTTTGATGGAACCACACTTCGAAAAACCATTGCCATCACAAAACCGATCTTGGATTTATATACGAAGTCATTTGATTAAAAATCAGAGCCATAAAAATAAACGGTATGAATCTATTTCAGCATAAAATCTAAATTCGCGTCTATATAAAGACAGTTATTACTTCTAAACAATTGTTTTAATTTTTTATATTATTTTATTGATAAGCAAAGACAATACCATCCTATTAATAAATACGGTTCTTCTAAATAGAACATGTATATAGTGGTTAGTTCACGTGTGGCTGTCATGTTGCCACTAGCACGGTAGGGCGTTCCCCTCTCGTATGCAACGCATCATAATCACCTGATGTTATCTCATGGAGGCTGTAAATGAAGCAGCCCCTAGGAGATGAACGCGTTAGAGCCAGGCTCAGAACATAGGCCCTACCCTCATTCACATAGATGTTTGTTATCATCGATTATACACTTAACTTTATGAGCAAAAAGTACTTTTATAAATACTTTAACCAATTGGATATTAATAAATATGTAAACCACTTCCTAAACATGTGTGAATTTGTATTTTTTTAGATAAATACACATCTATAACGAATGCTATTATAGTATCTATATCTATAATACGGGAAGCCATTTTTTGTGAACACTACTTCTTCCTTATTTCTGGACCAATTTTAACGTTTTAGGTGTCAAAAGAAAGCTCTCAGTTTGTATTTTTTCAATAAGGTTTGAGATTTTTGATATTTTAATTTTGAAGTCCAAGGAAAGCCCTTGAAGTTCATAGCCCTTTTGTTCATAAGATTAACATGGGGAACAACTTTTATTAAATTGCAAAATAAAACAGCTGTTGATAATAAAATAAACATATGTTAAAAACCATGCTAAATGGATAGAAGCAGATGAACTACTGGTACTGCAATATCAACACAATTCTATACTAAATACAAGGAGTGTCTATTGTGTGGGACAAATTGTGTGTTCTTATACCCTTTCCCTAAAAATACAGCAGGTAGATTTTGCTTGAACTTTGTCATTATGTGTATTTGAAAGAAAAATTAGTTTAGTAACTTAACCCCAGAAAATTCATTTGCAGATAAAATCATTTTTTTGTACAAAAAAGTTTGGAAATTGAAATTTTTGCCGTGGTTTTTATGGGTTATCCGATTGGTATTGAAACAACAACGAAAGCTAACAAAAATTAAAACACAAAATGTTTGCACATTGGTTTTCAAAATGCTGTTAACTAGGAAAATGGATAGTTGGTGGTTGGTCTAAATTTCATAATAACCTCTTTACTGTGATACTATTACAAATTTAATGCAGAATGTATGCATAGCATACCGGGTGTCCCATAATAGTCCCCCCCCCCCCGATTAATGTTTGAACGGCTGTATATATTCTAACCAACTTCGATACTTTCACTAACCGTTAAGTTTGGAATAAAATGTCAAAGAATAAAAAGAGTCTCAATACCACGTGTACAATCAAAAAAAGGGGATTTTTATTTAAAATTCTTTAGTTACCCCCAGCAACCCCTAGTTGGGGGCGGAGTTTGAATTTCAAAATACATCCAAAAAGTACTTAACATTACCCTAGTAACGTGTATCGAAGTTCATTTGAATATATACAGCCGTTAAAAAATTAACCAGGGGTACTATAATGGGACACCAAGTATAATTACATTAAAAAAAAATCAAATATAGTATTTAAATTGTACTCTTTAAAATTATAGTCATAATCAACCCCTTCTTGTTACGAATTTAAAACTACAGTACCTTAATCGGTATTCCTCATTTTCATTTCAGCACAGTTTGTTTACTAGGCACTCGTGTGAAAACGCATTGTAATATCTTTATTCTGCCTAGAAAATGAAAATGATTAGGTTGCATCATTGAATGCAGAACACAATCGATTGCATGCATCGCACTGCGCGACCCGGCTCCTGCGGCGTCAGCTGCGGTGCAGACAATCGTCCAAACACGGAACAGCTGGCGCGATGAGGGTAGTGTTGGTGAGAGGGTTGACTTTAAGTAGCTTGTTTTGCTACAGGCTGAATGTTACGATTGTTGGATGTCCGAGTATTGCTACACAGATGAAAATTCGTATTACTTATCCAATCGATGAAAATTTAGCGTGTAGATCTTGGTTTTTTTATACAACAATATTTTAGTAATAATATCGTGTTTCAATTGCTTCTTTTGGTTTTAATTAAACTAATTGTACTGAATTTTAATTTTATTTAGTCTATTTATTTATTTATTTATTTTTTGCTTTTCTACGCCAGTGGCAGTGGCATTTTTGTTAAGAGTATTTAACGCTATTAGGGAAATCAGTTCAAACCCCTCAAAGTCTGTAGGCATTCCGGGAATTGAACCCGTGACCTCTTGAACGTCCAAGACGCTAACCATTAGGCTAGCAAGACACTCCGTGTTATCCATGAATTATCGGTATTGATGTTTCAAGATATTACCCGCAGTGTGATTAGAAAGTCTCTATGTTAACAAAGTCTCTCGCTTGGTAGCATAATTTAGTACTTCGATTGGAAATCAAAGGAATTTTATATTACAAGTTTGATTTAACAATGCTATAAAAATATTATTTTTTTGTTTTCTCTTGTGACCTATAGTTTTGCTGATTGTTAAATAGCCAATGGCTTAAGAATGTTTCATATTTGCAAACAAACATTTAACTTCGCTGCTGGTGTTTTAATAAAGCAGACATTAATTTTGAAACCCGTGATGTAAGAATTGGAAATCAACTAAATATTACATATACAATGCTAGAATTTATTAAAATATGAATAATTCCATAGCATTCCATCATATTTGACACGACATTAGCTTTTTCAGAAAATATTAATTTTGTTTATGCAGCATAACAAATCCAAACAGCTTCTGTGGCATATAGTGGTACTCGCAAACAAATGTAAAACCGACTGTTTGTGATGCAGTAATCCAGTAGCATTGTTTGTCGCTCACATTTGAGTATTTGTAGGATTTATTGGTTCAGTCTGAATCTACAAAAAGATTTATCACGTGTTTCCGTTTTTATGAACACTCCCCATGTACTATATGTGTAAAGGGATCTTATGGACCTTTGGTTTAAATTTAACTGAAAAAACTCCAATAGTAAATATTATTTGGCATTCTTTTAGCAGTGTTTATCTCTAGAAGCGGAATTACATTAAAGTTGTATCATAGAAAAAAGAGGTAGGTTATGTTTTATACATAAAAACTATAAAATGTTTCAAAACGTATGTAAGCTCCGTATGGAGATGTTAAGCTCTAATACACAATAAAATATCGAATGATCTTTTTTAAAAGTAGAAATTAATTAGTAAGGATTGTTATTTATTGAAAAAGCACGTCAAATAATGACAATTTTACTTTTTCACTAAACTCTAAATCGACATTTTAATCAAAGCGACAGTCAGTTAAGGCAAAGGTCTTAGTGTTTATCCAACAGTTTTGACGTTAAATATATAATACGTATTTATTATCTCTGTCTCTCCTGACATGTAGGTTATACGTGGTTCCAGTTACTAAATTTTTTTTCAAAGTCAGCAATACCGGTAGAGATTTCAATGAATTAAACACTCTAAATTATTTACGGTACTTATTAATGGTATATTTTGGAAGAACAAGTTTAACGCAGTGTGAGGATTAAGATTACTTAAATATTCTATGACAATAGTTTACTGTAACTGAAGTTTTATAATACCTGGTTAACACTAAATTGATTGGCGATTGAGCGCAGCGAACGAGCTTACAGTAAGAACGAAAGTAATAATTTTATCGAGCTGAAGCTCGGTCCAATTGTACTTGTGTTTTTAATTTAATACAAATAACGAAAAGTTGTGTAACATATCTAATGAATTTCCACAAAATATGCCTATGTCCCTAAATATAGAAAAGTCTTGGGCTGACAATGATTATATCCTAAGAAAAGTCTTTGTAAAAAATGTATGCAACATGTATGGAATGTTTGTGATTCCTATGTTTGAATTTTAAACATTATTGTCTACAAAGTAACCTGTAGCTGGTAGAGTCAATTTACTTACTAAATTTATTTCTTCTTTAGACTACAAGTCTAACTACAAGTCTAAAGAAGAAATAAATTTAGTAAGTAAATTGACTCTACCAGCTACAGGTTACTTTGTAGACAATAATGTTTAAAATTCAAACATAGGAATCACAAACATTCCATACATGTTGCATACATTTTTTACAAAGACTTTTCTTAGGATATAACCATTGTCAGCCCAAGACTTTTCTATATTTAGGGACATAGGCATATTTTGTGGAAATTCATTAGATATGTTACACAACTTTTCGTTATTTGTATTAAATTAAAAACACAAGTACAATTGGACCGAGCTTCAGCTCGATAAAATTATTACTTTCGTTCTTACTGTAAGCTCGTTCGCTGCGCTCAATCGCCAGGCCGATAGGTCAATACCTCCTAGAATAATAAGAGAAGGCCAAACGACTGAAATTCGTTACGTCATATAAGTAGGCTGATGTGTTATGTTATGATTAAAAAAAAAAAAACAGATGTGCTACTGTCAATCGTCGGAGTTTCATCTGTCACGACTAACTTAGGCCTATTTGTTTACAAACAACGAAAAATCAAAACAAGATTAGATGTTTTACCGTTTTTGATGACAACCAGCACCCTCTAAAGCATGAGTTGGAACTAATGATTCAACACATTAGCCTACTTATATGACGTAATGATCTTCAGTTGTATGGCCTTCTCTTATTACTCTAGGAGGTGTTGGATGGGTGCTGCACTTTGGTATAATTTTCCTAAACTACTGGTTAAAGATGTAACACATTGGTTTACATCTACAGTTATCAGCTGATAGTTGTTCGATTAAAAAATTTTACATAAGAATAACATGGGAACTTTGAAGGGCTATAGCTCGGAAACCGGATTATCCCTAGCTATTGGACCAGCTCCAATCGATTTCTCGTGGCCAAAACCCCCATATTCAACCAAAAAATAAAAAAAATCTTTGGAGCGAAAAAATTTTGCCAATGCAAACATTGCTTGTTTTAGAGTGTAGGATTTACATCATACAACACTTTATTTAATAAAATTTACATACTGGTAATATATTTCGGTGATCTATGTCACCATCTACAAACCGAATGGTTAGAATCAAGAATAAAACTGTTAAAATAAAGTGTTGCATGACGTAAACTGTGTTTTTATTTTAGTGCTTGTAACACGTATGATCATAAAAATAGTTATTATTTGTATTATTAAATTAATTCCCATTAATACTGTGATGATATGTTTAACTACAATTGACAAACATGCTTAAATGGTAGATAACAGTAGAGTTAAAAAATAAATCATCATTAATTTGCCCATATGGGTATATACAAATAAAATGTCCAAACCTGAAAAGTTTAAAACATATTATTATTCAAGTTTCTTATTTTTGCTACTAACTTGATTGATTATTGATAAATATCTCTCTGCCCAATTGATTGCATTGGAACCTATAATCCCTTCCGATGAACGCAGAATACTTTTCCCGAGACCCGATGGCAGATGTCCGACGTCAGCTGCTCTGCTACGTAATTGCATCATTATAATGCGAAAAACGGGGTAGAGATTCATTATATTACCTCATGCCATCTCTGACTGGAAAAATAGTTTATACAACGATTGTATTATTAAAGGCTGAATACAATCGTTGTTCAGGCTACTTTATCTATGACAAAAATGATTTTGGTAATTGACTGTTATTAAAATGTATACATTTATAGATTAGAGGCCGTCACCCAAATATATAAACGGTATCAGTTAACTGACACATACTTTCTCCCAACAATATAAAAAAGATGTTAAAAGCTTCAAACATTAATGTCTTGATGACTCAGTCGGATAACTACCGGCTGAGCAGCTCTAGTTTGACCCTATGCGCGTCTGTGACTTTTAACAACGTACTGCGTTTACCGCTAAACGAAAAATTGAATTTTCTCCGCAACCACTTGACGTAGAGCAATAATTTAAAATACTGAATTATTTAGTTTTTTGAGCTTGATTTAATGGTGATAAGTAAAATTTATTTCAAGACAACAGCTATTTTGAAAATCAAAAAAATTGATTTTTGAAACACTTTTTACTCTATAACTTTTGAACGCAAATTTTCTCGGAGATGCGGGTGGTGTCATTTTATTCGCCATTTTAAGCTTAATAAACCACAAAATTTTAATCAAAATCGTTAGAGCCGTTTTTGAGAAATTTTGATTTTTGACGATTTTTTAGGGTTTTTGGGGGTAAAATACCCTTAAAAATCAAAAATTCAAAAAAATGAAAAAAACGCCTGGAATTATCGTGGATTTGGACCTATGTACCGAATTTCATTAAAATCGGACCATTAGGGCATTCTCTAGCTCTGTTTACATCCTGACACACACACACACACACAGACAGACATCACTCCGAAAACCACTTTTTTGGACTCAGGGGGAACCCAAATGGATAAATCCACCAACAACTCAAATTCGAAAATTTTGACGAAAACAATACTTTCTCCATATACTATGGTATAGAGGGAGAAAGTAAAAAGCCACACAGATGTAGATTGACTTAATCGTCGTTTTCATTATGCATTATGATCACGCTCTTTTGACAAGTAATTTTGAGTCTTTGACACATAAAGACACTAAATTATGAATCGTAATGTAACAATCAGATCATGTGCGATTTGGGTAATTCATATATTAGCATGATCATATCTTAGCTCTTATATCTTAGATCTTAGCTCATGTACATCTTAGGAGAAATGTGCTCATACAGTTTGAAAGGTAGTGTTCTGTAGATGTGCAGAACTTCATTTTAATGCTCTTAATAAACCTAGGCTAATAATAGCCCTAGAGGCTTTCAAAGTTTCAATCTTATTGAAGAACGTTAATTAATCATTAGAGAGGAACTACACATGTTTCAGTTTAAAAAACCTTTTTACTAATTGAGTATAGATCAATTGATATTTTGGTCGAATTTCGACAACTGCATAAGTGATATATAGTTTCTACCTCATTAAGCAAAGCATTTAAATTTGATTTAACAATGTACATCTATATGATGGTACTTCGATCTTAAGTTGCTTATTGTAACGGCAATTTTTAAAATTACAAACCTCTTTCCTAAAGGCCATAAGATGCCTTTAAAACATATGAATATATATATAGCTTAATCTGTTACTAATAGGAACTCTGTTAGGAAGCTATATGCAAGTCACTTTGTATACTGTACACTTTGAACATGTATACATAATTTAAGATTAGGAGGATTTTATTTATATTTCACCGTGTTGAATAAATTATGGACAGTCAAAAATATCAATCACCATCGCATACAATCAACAGCCGGTATTGAATTTACGGATTACTGAAGAAACTTAAAATTTGGTAAGACTTCGAAGCCCAAGTCGTTTGTCATAGATAAATACAACAACATTGACTTTTATTAGTAAGAACACTTTTAAACTATATACTATTCGTTTGAAAGCTTTCTATACATCGTTGGAAGCTTTTTAAATGGATAAAAATCTTCGAACTGACACATAAACATTTAGAAGTTGGTTGATCCTGGGGAACGTTTGTCGAAATCATATTTATTTGATTTCAACAAACTTTCCCACAGAAAGTTTGGTGAACCGTTTTGGTGTTTCCCACTGACACAGAACCACCACTTGTCCACTACTACCACCTCCGCAGCCGCATAACCAAGCCTGGGTCCACATTACTGTGATGTGGCCGGCAAAGCTCTGTGGCGACTACTACCTAACACCGGCCGTCTAAGCTGTATTGTTTTATCACTTCTGTGGAGAATTAAGCTTTAGTAATCTAACCTAAGGTAATACGATACCATTAAGTAAAGGACTGTACGTGATTAATTTTATGTTAAAAAGGTTGGTGTTTTAGTGTTTTGGATTTTAGCTAGATTTAAATTTGCAATCCAAAGAGTCACGCTCTAAAGGGGAGAGGAAAGAGGGCGATGAACTTAAATAGTAAACTGTTTATAGGAGAATATGAAAAAAAGAGATACTCTTTACACTGTAGTCAATGACAAAATCATGGACAGTTTTAAAGATAGGCTGTGGTGGACAGGCATTATTTTAACAATTTCAGAAAGTTATGACGTTAAACCAAAGTCAAGTTGTAAATTTTATTTTCGTTTAGGTTTAGACTGATGATATGAGTGGATAAAGAAGTTTTGTTAAATGCGGCGTTTATCGTAACGGTAATACTATAGTATTTTCTTTTACCTAAATGAATTTGATAATTGATTCCCTAGAAATGGCTGAAGAATCATCAGAGGATTAATTATCAATGGCATAAATATTCAATTCAATTATTAATGCCAACCTGGAGAACATGGTTTTTCTTGTTTTACTACTTTTAACCTTGAAATTTCTGAATGCACTAATGGCTGTAACGAACAATATCTGACAAAACTAAGTATAGTTTTCGTTTTATTCAAAGATGGCAATGCTTACAGATTGTTAACAGTAGCAAAGAGACACATTTTGCAATACACTAAACACAGATTCACTCTTGGATGAATAAATTATCTCAGAGAAATGGCAAAGTGCTTCTGTGGCATCTAGAAAGCCTGTCTTGACCATATCCATCTTTTACACTAAAACAAAATCAACTAACTTCAGCTAGTAACAAAAGATCCTTAATGAATGAAATTTTTCGACGAATATTAAAATGTCTTGTAACGAGTGAAATGGAAAAGTGTTTTGTGGCATCTAGCCAACCTGTCTTGACCATATTCATTTTGTATACTAAAACACAATCTCAACCGACTTCAACCAGTTAAAAAAGAACCTTAATTAATTAAATTTCTCAACAAATATCAAAATGCCGTGCGACGAGTGAGCCCTGTATCGTGTTGTATCGTCTGTTCCCATGACAACCATCGCCTGACCGACACGAGTCTATGGTTATTGTTAGTCGATACCCAGAACAGACTGTACTGCGGAGACACCGGTGTTCCAGGAATACTGTAGGACTTGTGTGATGCTTGCAGTGAAATCACTAATCGATCATTTCAATCAATTTTATATTTGAAACGGTGAAGGACAAGTTATGACATACCAGGAGTATTCTTAGTCTGAGCGTATGGGATTAACAAACAAAAGATAGTCAATTATGATATTAAGTGATTTTCCAAAGCTAAAACATAAAACATCAGTCAATTCACACAAGCCTAAATCTGATAAATGTAATAGTAAGTCTCATTGTTTATAATTTTTTATTATATTTTAATCATATTTGTGAAATCACGAATAATTGTAGTCTGTATAGCATTACAGATGCAGCAAGAGATATATAAAAGCTTACTCTATGCCTGACGCTTTTTATTATATGTCTGTGTGGTTAAAACAAGCATTTAAAATATCACTAAAACAGCCTCCAATATCAAAAAATATTCTTATTCAGTTTCAAAAGACCTCCATGAATTATGTGAAAATTCTAGTCTAAAAGCTTTATCCGATGCTATATTTATGAAAATAATCGTTCGCCATTGGAATATGATTTTATTAATACGGGGATTCAGCATTATCCATGTATGAGTATTCTCTCCTCTTCGAGCCATTAATTTAATAATTAATTAGTATAATAAAATAAGTGTTCAATGCCCAATTTTCCCAACAAACATGGCTGGACAGTGTGACAATTTTGGTATTTAATTTAGGGATCTGGGGCAGGGTTAACAGAAACAAGGGTTTTATTGACATTGCAACCCTAGGAGTCCCAATGGAGATAAGCTTCATTTGATTGTATAGTGCACTTAAACTAAATACTCTTAAATAAAACAAAAAATAATTGGAAATATTTTTTTAGTGGCTTTAACAATACATTAACATTTGAAAGTGCTAAAAATAACATTATTTGATAGTATCGGAAATGAACATAAACAAAATAAGTTTCAAATCATTTGTTGATGGCTAATATGGAGATTTTTAAGGTTAAATTTTAACATACATAATTTATAAATTGTTTACAAAACTATTATAAATAAGTAGGGTTAAACTCATTCTATAGGATTAAACATTAGTGTCAAGAGGTCTTTAATTATACGGTCAATAACTTTTTTTTTACATCTGGATTTGAATCCACGCCACAGATCTGCAATACAAGGTAGACATATCAAATAGTGTATTTTTAGATAGCCCATTTTATAACATTTCAAAAAATATAAAACATAGTCCATGTGGGGGTTTTATTTTTACCATTTTTTAAATAAAACGCTGCACAATTCTAAAAATCGCTGGACATTTTAAGGTTACGTAATCGAGTTACGTAATTACTTGGAGGGTTAAATGAAAAAAAATTATTTTGTAGCTACACGTTGATGATCATCGGTTCATTTGCCAAGTAAAGTAAAAATTGATGTTGAATTTCAAAGTTTAATGGTATCAATATTTATAAAAACTTCACCCATTAAATCTATTTAAAAGGAAATCGAAAATGCACACATTCACTGTGTATTAGTTAATTATGTTTGTGTAGAGCAGCGCTGTAGATTATGGCTTGTGCCAGCTTTCCGGGATGCAACTAGTTTTAATCACTTGATGGTATCTCGTACAGGCTGTAAAAGCATGAATAGATCAGCCCCTGTGCGTGGTGTATGGGATAAAACGGCGTTTTAAATTAATGTTTCCGCATGCAAATTAATGTTTTAGGCTTACACTATTAATTACTTTATATGAATTACTTGCGATAAAAAATGTTAAAATAATTACTCATATACCCATTTATTCTATCCTAATAAAACTTCTATAGAATTCTACATGTTTATGGGGATATTTTATTCTCTGTATAATATGTAGAATACTTCCCAATAATCCAATCAGTTTTTTGTACCGTATATCTCTTATTTAATTAAGTACTAGGTTAACCGAGCCTTGCTCGTTAATTTTAATTCAGTTTTGATATAGTGTCATGGTAATATAGCTATTAAATTTCCACCAAAATCCTACTATAACTATTCACAGTTAATAGCTGTTTCAAAAGGTATATGCTTAACATTACTGTTCCTTTGTTTTTGTATACATGTCGTTGTTTTTTCGTTTCCAAAATAGCAACCCATAAGACCAATGTAAAATATTACGATTTTTTAAATTCAATTTAGACCAAATTCGATTTTTCCTGGGATTGAGACTGTTTCTAAATTTATTTTTGGGCCAAAACATGCAAAGTTAAGGCAAAATCTACCCGCTAGATTTCGAGATCGCGGAACATACATCCCTTCACACATTACTCGTATTATAGTATAGGATAATGTAAAAGAGAGTGGCATAATAGAATAACAAAGTATATTATCCACCGCACAGCGAAACGATAAATATTTGTTCCCTTGCGGTCTCCTTAACTAAATGTTTTCCAGTAGCAGCTAAAGAGTGTTTACTCTTCTTCGGCTGGCAAGGATGACTGCTGAAAATAACACGAACAATTTGTGAACAAAAACAGAAGTCGAGGGAATACGAAATACCGAGTTTATTTACGTTTGTCTGGGCTGGAAACAAATTCCAACAAGTCTCTTGAGGTGCCATTATGCTCTCCGTTCCTCTACGAGAGTCGGAGAAGTTGTACTATACCGGTACATTCTTTGACTTCTTAGTTAAGTACAGGCTATGTTTATAGTTTTTTATTTATTTTATTTCGATTACAGTTTATTTATTTTACAGTAACTATTTTTTTTTGTATTAGTAGGCCTATATAAAAATTTACCACAGCTGTTAAACTATTAACTTTGTTAAAGTACATAAATAAACAAATTATTCAATTCACAGTGAAAATTAATGAGAAATCCTTGAAATAGGACACTTTGTTCTAAGAAGATAACGAAAAGTATATATTCCTATGAGTAAGAAAGACCATTACAAGTAGTTAAATTATTTACAAAACTGTTGACGACTGTCATTAATTACTTAAAATAGGTAAAAAAAATTTCATATGTTGAGAAGTCCTAACCGGCATAAAGATTGCTCCTTGTATATAAGTTGAAATTTGAACAAATATTTATTTAAAAGGGGATCATTAACTTTACTTAAGTTTAAATAAACATCCATACGAACTTACGATAACATAGATGAACTCATAGATATAGACGCAATGAAATGATATTCTTCAATAGTACTAAGTATAGCGGCAAGAGAAGTAAGCGGACACAGAGCTGTCCGCACCGCCAGACCATAGACGGCCCGCGCGCTCTTGCTTTTAACGCTGAAAATGCTGGAAATGCATGTATCTCTTGTCGTAACAGAGTTTCGCTTTCAGGTAACATAATTTACATCTCTTTGGGTTTCTATATTTTGGTTTTTATGTTATATAAAAATTCAATGTGTTTATTTGTACATTAATATTGCTCGAGGTACTTGAATGATCGTAGTATGATATAATGATGCGGCCCTTTTCAGGAGTGACTGATAGAGTTTTAGGAATACTTCGCCACTTTCCATCTATTTTAGTGACTTTGAATGCAGTTTTTTAACATAGAGTTATATATTTTTAACAACTAAGATTTCTGATATTACTGATTTCTAATTTCTGACCGTAACTGATAAGATCAGTTAAAACTATTAAATAAGCTGATGATTATTTCACATTCAGGGTTCTTAGGAATAGATCGACAAACAACCATACTAAGCAAACTAGTGAAAATGTTTTTAACATATTTTCTTTTTTTATATTCGTGATTATAATTTTTCCAAACACTGATCGAGTAAAAACAAATTGGAAGTTAACATCATAAAAATTAAAACCAGCCCATGTAAAAAACGTGTTTATATACAGCGTTCATTTTTATGAAAAGTTTGTAAACTTTCCAAGGGTTAATTTTTGAAATAGTTCATCTTATTTAAAGACCTAAGTACAATAGAGTCTGAATATTCTGTGGTGGCTTATTATCTTTTGAAAAATTTGTAATCACTTTAGTAGGGGATCATGTACTAGTAAATTCAGTTGTAAATTAATTAAAGATTTGACAAAAATTAATATCCACTTCCTAAAATAAATACCCAAAATAATATTAGCAAATGGATCTAATAATTTTTTTAACTACGGACTGATTATGATTATGTTATTTTGTTCCTTATAACCTAAATATGAAATAATCCTTTTGCCTAACTGTTTTAACTGACAATATTAATCTTTTTGTTATACATAGAATTTCCATGAAAAAGTCGTAAATTCAGCAAGAATAAACATATCGATCCAATCACTGTCTGGCTCGCTTTTAATCAAATTAAATCGGTCAAAAATTTCATTCTCAATACATTTGAATTTCCATTGGATCTGATAGACAGACGGGGGAGCGCACCAAGCCATTAGTATTCCACCAGCGCTGGTTCGCCCAAATGTTTGTTTGATAAATTGATACATTCTCTGCGACGAGCCGCTTCTTATTGTTGTTCCACACATTATGACAATGGATTTCCTTCCTCATGATTAGCTCATGTTGTATGAATCACTGCTAAATAAATATGTTTACCCACGATGCCGATGAGTTTTTGTGTGGATATATGTGTATGGATGATTTTTAGATGAATATAATTGGAAATATCTAAACTGTTTGTATCATGGATTGGAAAAGAAGTAGCCTTGTTACTGACCATGTCAATGCTGATTAATTTTTTCATTATCATCAACTGATTTTGTCTCATAAGTGAACGTTTTGTGAAGTTTACTTATATATTTATTAGCATATACTACTACGAAATTTAGATGGCTTCTATATTGGTAAGGATTTGCCACTTGTAATCCTTTCATTAACTGGGACGGTGGCGACGTCCTATAATCCAGCTACTTGGAGGTCACGAATTGTGGATAGTTATAAGCGATGGCTTGTGGATGCGATATTCCCTAGTGGGGATTAACGTCCGCACTAGTGAATACTAGTTCATACATAAAGACCATCCTCATAATTAGACCAATTCGTATATATGAGGTTGAAATTGTGGTTCGGATTCCACGTTAAACTGTAGGTCCCTAGATACCATTGGCTGTTGGGCTATTAACAATCCTGTCTAAGGAGAATGTCGGCCTTAGTCAGTAACAAGACTACAAGATCGTCACAATCTTCCTACACTCATCTCTCATTCATATTCAGGTTAAAACACCACGATGTGAGGTCCTTGTTTCAAATAGTGATTTCACTCAGAAGAAATAAGATTTATTGAGCATTTATACAATATAATAAAGCTTGCAGAAAGGGTGTAGACTATTTAAAGTACTGTATATGTGGGAGCTAAGCGAACGAGCTAACCTGAGAGGGAGTTAGAAACATTAGCTTTAAATTTAAATTTCTTACAGTTTAGTTAGTTTGGTAAGTTAAAGTAAAATTTAAAGCAATTACCTTTAATTATTTAAAAGTAGCTGACATAACTGTAGTTGAAATATTTGTAAAAAGTTTACTAATTGACGATAATAAGGTTAAGAATAAAGATAACATTAACAGATTATTTATAAATTCTAATGAGTTTGAACGTTTTAAAATTCCATATTGAATGATTCAAAGAACCCAGTTTACATTACTTCATTGCTATGTTTATTTATTAAGCTCAAGGGGCACGCCTTCAAGGGCCTATAAAGTTCTTTTCAATGAAGTCAGCATATGTATACTTCAGAGAATATGGATTTTTTTATTCATTTAGTAAAATTGAAACTACTTCATAGTTTGTGAGTAATTGTGAATATTTTGAAAAAATCATCACAAACATAAGAAACATAAAAAATGTGAAGGGTATAATCATAAAAAACCGCTGATTATATTCAACAGCAGTCATAACAAGCGAACATTACATAAAGGAGTCAAAGCTTTTTGTGACTCCAAGCAAAAAGATCAAAGCTTGGTTCATCCAATCATTTTACACTAGTTGAATCTCGTAAAATAAAGTCATGCAAACGAAAGAAAGAAAGTCACTTCAATTAATCCCTTTGTATTTGCACTTACTTGCATTTTTTATCATTGTTCTACATCTAATATAATTTGGTTTCCAGTTTGTGACATAAGCTTGATATATTTTGTTTTAAGGTAATTTAAAAGTAATCATATCTTCTTCATTTTCATTTATTATTTTTATCTTCTATTATGTTTTACTTGATTATGATTTTAGTTTATGAATTAGTGCGTTCCATTTTCTCTAAATAAGAAATTCTGATTTCTCAAAGAAATTGAAACTATTTGAATCCACATCACAATTTTAGTCTGCAACTTTTTTATAGCTACTAGATTGTTTAAATTTCACAAAGGTAACCAAACTCTTTCATTATATGGATTTTATTTTAAATCAAAAAGTACATCAACTATAAATTATTCTTGTTTAACACCTTATTAGTAGATTACTAGTATTTGATATGCACTGTATGTACTAGTAACAAAAATATCCCATCCAATCTAACATATGTTACATTTGCGAAAAATTTACTCAAGGATTCCTTTGAGTGTTATTTGGAAATCCAGCTATGAAACACGATCACATGATTATGGAAGGCAAGAACATAAATATTTATCAACAGTCAAAGTAAAAGGTAACAAATTATTTCTTCTCTTCTGAACTTTATAAAAAAAAAAAAACAAAAAAAAAACATGTTACACAAAAGAATAAGATTTTAAATTTAAATATGCTCCTTTTTAGAGTTTTCATATCCCCAATTTTGCTCATTATAACTTAAAGATATACAGTAATAAGGTAATTTATAGTAAATGTATATGAAATGTGAAATTTTTTATTATCTATAATTTACGACGCCAGTACCATCATAGCATGCCAAGTCATAATATTGATGATATTAATATAAATCAAATCATAATAGCGATAACAATGATAGCTGTTTGGGGAAAGTTTTCCAAACCCATAATTATCCATATCTTCCCTAAAACCAACCAATTTCCCAAAATTTATTCGATATGATTATAGAACTTACATTAATCCTCCTGTAAAACTTAGTGTTATCTTGAATTATTATTGTATTTGTCTATTATTGTATATTGCCACATTTACATTAGTACTGTTCTACTGTCTGCTCACTCATATTATTACTATATCATATGTACATAGTATCACACTATTACTACAATCAAATGCATTTATCATTCTTTAAGTTCATGGTTGTAATGCTAGTCACTGTTTAATAGTAAGTTATTTTCCATCTTGTTTGTAGTTAAATGCGAAAATGGAGTTTTGTGTCCGTTGGTATGTAAAATAAACAAATAAATAAGCGTGAATTAAAAGCTATTGCAACTATTAAAACTATTCTATTGCTAGCTAGACAGCTAATACTTTTTTAGACTCATTAACTTAAAAAAAGTAATATTTCTAAAATTATAAAAGATAAAAATAAATTTTGGGCGGCCAAAGGGGTTATGTGACCGTTAACCAAGCTTTTACATGTACATTTGCTGTTGGTGGCAGGTAAAGTTGAGTCAAGTACAATAAAGGTAATGGTACAAGACCTAGACCGTTGTGGAGATTGTTATAGTTGTGGTGAACATAACTGCTCAGTGCCGTGTTAAAACCCAAGTTTCGTTTAAGCAAAACAGTTTAGCAAAATTATTCTCTTTCGTAAATAGCTAACAATTGCAAATGGGCATAAGCATCTCTCTACATAAAAATCTTGACAAATTGTAGGTGAAAATTATAAAATAAGTCTCCAAGGGGTCACACTTTCGTTTACTTAACATCATCTTTGATGTAAGGTAAATATGAAAATAACGTTCTGCTTTAAAACATTTTCAACGTTTATTCTCTTCACCTTAAAAATGCCTGCCTATTCAAAAGTAAACTAAATTTTGTTACTGTAGTAAATCACTGATATGCGATTAAAAAATTGATTGTATGAGTAAATACAAATTTCTCTTATCTTCAACATTTAATTTGTTATGTACCCAGTATATAGTGTAACCGCTTTACTTCCTATCTATAAATAATAAGGTATAAAAGAAGAAAAACACACTCGGTTTACTAGGAATCATACTAGTATGCTAGTAGTCCTACTTATGCACACGTACGTTAAGGTCGCCTTGGTCTTGAGCTCGCTTTAGAACAAATAAAAAAATCTAAACTCTAAAATCGTCTTATGGTTAAATAAATAAATGTTGGAACAAGAACCTGCCAGTATTTAGAGCAATCCGTCTTTACTTCCATCCGCTGTTGTCGGAAGATCTGCTCTGGCTTTTACTGTCTGGAGTCTACCTCTCTTGTTCCCACATAAAATCGTTCTCTAGTAAGGCAAAATGTTACCATTGAAATTTATACATCATTATAAATATTGCCAAAAATTTTAATCTCATTAGAAATTCATATTTGCCAAACTAACCAAGTATTCTTACAAAAACTAAATTACTTTTCATAAACATTTTGGTTTTAAGATTTCAGATATATTGAAAATATTTTCTTTAAACTTTGGAAATATTCATTAATAACCATTAAAGGTCAATAAGACGTAAAAATTGCAGACTTTTCCGCCGCTTTTCAATTAAAAAAATACAGCCATTTTTCAATTTTTATTATTATATTTTGTGTTAAATATTACATAAAAAACATTGACTCTTTTTTTACATTGTTTTAAAATAGTCTCGGGGACTTGTGAAATTCTTTATAGATTTCTGCTTGTTTGACTGATTGGTTACTTGGCTTGTTACGTCACTGATTACGTCATGTTTGAGGTGGTGTTAATGACTTCAAAGTTATGACGTCAGGGGTGTGACGTGACTGTAGGCCTAGCTTATGACGTCATCGGTGGTGAAGTCATATTTAAAGTTCCTTTGATCTGTGTCGAACCCAACAATTTTCCACCACTTATTAAACATAGTTTATTTTATACAAGTTCTATGATAAATAAAGAATTTTGACTTTGACTTTGAAACTGGATCCAATTAGATAGTCAATTGGAGCAAGCAAACACCATCAGTCTACTGTCATGAGATCAGCTGATTCACTGGTCTGAATGAGAGAGTGAGGGGGGGAGCCTTAATCATCTCCTGGCGATTGCACTATGTGCCAAAATTTATCCAGAATTCATAATTACTAAAGCGATGCATGTGATAAATTGAGATTTTAATGAAGCGTTTTTTTAAGAAAACATAAACATTTTTTTAGTTTTAAACATAAATTATCTTATGTACTGAATTACTGGTAATTCTTGGGTACGTTTTACTTATAATGCCTTAATCCATATGAAATTGGAAAGTTGTTTTGTTCTACATGTCGGAAATTTTATGTTCATTCCAGAATCGGCATTTTTGGAATCAGCTTAAAATGTCCGACATTTAAAGCAAACAGAAATTCCAATATCCTTTAAGTTGTATCATAAGTAAGACGTACCCAAGAATTATCAGTATTGCAGTATCTGACTTTATTTATGTTTAAAGCTAATAAATGTAATGTAATATTCGTATTCTACCTGCATCAAATTACACGTAGTTTTAGTACCCACATTACACTCTTTGACAATTGTTCATTTGATAGATTTCCCTACACTTTCCCTTTATTTTCCGGCTTATTTTGAATCAGATCAGAAAACTTTTTATCCATTCGAGATCAACTCGATATGCTAGTTATTTTAATACAAAATCGACTTTTTCGGAAAGCAATTTTAACACATTATTCAATTTTCCGGGGTTTTTTGTGGGTTTCAATTTTCCGCAAAAACTATGATTTTCAGAAACCGATATTTTGAGAAAAAATTTCAATTTCTGAGGAGAGTTGCAACATTCAAGAATTAATCTCCACTTTATTTGCAGAAAATATAATAGTCGACATAAAAAAGTACGAACTATTTGGTAAAAATAAAATTCCTATACAGTAAAAATGTGATTGAGTATAAGTAAATGTTGTGGCATAATACAATTACTGATTTAATAAGATAACTTTAAGTTCAAAGACCAATAAATATGTCTTCATATTTATGTAGTAAAAAATAATAATATAGCCTATAGCTTAAAGTTTCACATAATTTTATTGATTACTCAAACTCAATGTACTAAAATTATCTTTTTTCTAGTAGGATTACATCTATTACGAATATTATAATTCATTAAATTCTTTTACTATTCGTGTGTTAGCTAAACACGTTATAGCCTTGAATTGGAATATATATACTAAAATTTCAAAATAATAAATTAACTTTTTGAGTTTAGTAATAGAGCAGAACACTGAATGTTATAGCTATTTTAGTTGTACAATTCACTGTTAATGTTTTTAATGTCGTCATCCGGTCTTTTCCACAAAATTAACCGCAAGAACAATGGCAAATTTTATCTTGAAAGCAGGACCATAAAGCATTAATTTTTCTTTTACCTTTTGTTTTCTGAACGCATTAACCTGGAAAACAAACTTCCTAAATATCATTATCACAGAAGGCTTAACTTCTGCGAAGAGTCCAGTTTTAAATGTGTTGACTAAACAGTTCTGTTTTATTACAAAATTACAATGTTTTTTACGTGTAATCACAACTTTCACTAAACAGATTTTTTATATAAACACACGTTTAATAAATTTCAACAAAAGTCATGCAAATGATTTAGGGTTTATGCATGATTGAATTCAGGAATTTTGCAGACTTACCTTTTTGTTTCGTGACCCGCTTTATATTTAAAGACAAAATAATCAAGCCAATTTAAGTTACCTTTTTGAACTGAATAGCTTGATAATTTTTAATACTTTATTTAAAAATGACTTGTGAATATTAATCACACTGTTATAAACGTTTTAATAATATTTTGACAATATAATATGAATCATCTATTTAAACAACAAAATTTGCTAAAAATATATTTGTAACATGATAATTTGATATAAATACATTGGAAAATTTAAAGATATTACAATATAAAGGATTATATGGTAAATTGCAATTATTATAAACTAATATTTTAATTTAAAAACCTTGATCCAGGAACTGCGTTGATTACTTACATAGCTGCATTATTCCCATCCCATACTCACTGTTGACATGTGTCTAGGAGGCTTATTCGTCTGAAACTTACATCTGAACATTGAATCATGAACATTGAAATTTTCAAACCTTCGAGTTTGAAAATATTTCTGTAATTGAATGTTTTAAAATGCGATAACTTTGAAGCCCTATACAGAATTTCCTACGCAACCATTGAACTAAACTTTACCGTTGTTTTCAGAATGTAAAAACAAGCAAATATTAAAACACACCATGGTTCCTATTCTGTATTTTTCTGTCTGTCTCTATGTAGTTTTTCATTAATCTATTGCATTTTTAAAACGGTTCTAGTCGTGAAATAATTGTAACTTGGCACTCACTAGTTTGGCGGAGTATGTTAAACCCCGATTCTGATCAATTTGGCATTTCAATATTTACGGTTTGAAAATGGCCGACATTTTTATTTTTTAAGCTTTAAAAATGCTTTGATTATAGCATTTTAAAGCTTATTTTTAAGTTTGAGAAATTAAAAAAAAAACATTTGTAAGGTTGGCCTACATAAAGTAAAAAAATTAATTATCATTTAACCGAAAATACCAATGGTTGTTATGATAGAAAAATAAACAATAGATAAGCAAGGGCTTAACTTGAAGAAAAAAAAACAAAAAAAAAAAAAAACACATGCTTTTAACAATTAAACGTTTGTATATATAGTTCCATTATTTCGCAATGAAACACCTCAAAAAGTTTAAGTATAAGTATTTATAAATGTTAACAATCTTAGTAGTTTTGGTTAAATAATTAAAGTTAGCAATTGTTATCTCTTTTATTTTGTTAAGCTTTGTTAAAGTTTATGAGATAGTTATTTTTTAAATTTTAAATGAGCACCATTTTAAAACCGCAAAAGACAGAAGTGTCAAATCTCTAGTCTCAAGTCTTAAATAGTATTTACACGAATTTGTAAGTACTAAGTCTTAAAATTAGTGCTTTGTATCAATTCCATAGCCCATATAATTAAAATATGTAATTGATTAACGAAAAAGTACATACAAACCAACAGGCGGAAAATTGTTCGAGAGAGGACCAGTGTTAAATTGAAATGCTGTTCCTTTCCTTTTAAATGACCTGGGGACTTTTGGTCAAATGGTTGTGGGACTCCTTGAATAATAATTTTAAGGAATACACCCAGGATGAAAACTTAATAAGCAGGAATTTAAATTATGTTTCGAATATAAAGAATATGTGTTCGATGTTAAGTTAATTGTAATTTTTTTATAGCCATATTTTTTCGAGACACATAATGTGCTCATGCAAAAATGAAAACAATAACAATCATCCAGAATTCATACCTGATCTTTTGGAAACAAAACCCGTATCAATTTGGATTTTAGCAACTTATAATCCACAATATAGTTCTTTTTCCAAATTCGTGGTTTAAAGTTTTTTTTAATGTCATTTATTCTTCTTTGTATGTAACTAGAAGTTATATAACTACCTTATATTGAGTAAAGTTATAATAAAAAAATATTAACCTAAAGAAAAAGTATGTAACTTAAATTAGAGTTTTTTTTTTGCATTTTAAAACTAGTTATACATGCTCTACTAGAAATAAAGACGCTTACAATCCAATTTTAATTCTTAAACAAATAAAGGTACCTTATAAAATTTCAAGTAGTAATCCTAAACGAGCACCAAAAAATTAAAATTTACCTTGGCAAATCTTTCTTACAAAATGGTAACCTACGGACACTTATAAGTGTTTAGTTTTTGTTAAAAAAAGAATGACACTCGACGACAAAGAAAACAATTGGTGAAGAAAAACAGAAGTCGGGGAATACGAAATACCGAGTTTATTTACGTTTGTCTGGGCTGGAAACAAATTCCAACAAGTCTCTTGAGGTGCCATTATGCTCTCCGTTCCTCTACGAGAGCCGTGGCAACTTTGGTACCCATTGATTCCTTCCTCACCCTAGTTAGTAAATGTTTAAATTATTTGCCTTAAGAATGAGGTTATTCATGGAACGGTCACTAGTAAAACAAATTTAATTGTTTACGATTGTGTTAAGAGAACCATTAAACATGGTTAAGAGCACCATTAAAATTGTTAAAATTAGTTTTAAATAGTTTGAAACAAGTTTAAAATAAGTTTTGTTTTAAATATATTTTAATATAAGTTTGAAATAAGTTTAAACTTGTTTTGATAGTGTAGGCTAGATCTCGTATTAAATAATTTTAAAACAAGTTCGAAACAAGTTTAAAACAGGTTCATTTTTTGATACAGTAGAGGACCTCTCTTTTACAACAAATTTATTAGGAGTTTGAAACAAGTTAAAAATTGTTTTGATATAGTTTATGAACTCTTTATTAAAACAGTTTTAATAAGAGTTTCTAAAAAGTTTAAAATTGTTATGATATAATTGGTGGCATCTATTAAAAAAATATTGTAGATTTCAATAATAATACCAATATGAGATTAAAACAAAAGCTACCAACATTACATACATACATGGAAAAATTAATAGCAATATAGCACTTCAGAACTAACACAGTTGAGTTATCAGATTTTTTTTTTCATTTTCAACTATAATTATGATTTATTTGACAAAACCATGTAGGTATGTCCGAATGATTTAAGACCTATAATTTCTTAAAGTATAGTATTATCATTGACTATGTACACTAAGTGTACAAAGTCAATGGTATTATTCAACATCATTCTTATTACTCCAAAGCATTTAAACTTTCATGTCACATAACCAAAAACAAGCTTTAAAATGTTTTTCTTACCCACTTGTATGTCGCATTTAATGAATAGGGATAAAGGCTTTATTTTTATTAATTTATTTAACGAGGTGGCCCGTGCGCAAATTGCGCATTTTATGATTCTGTAAGAGTGAAACTCACCTACAGTATTATGAGGTTAAAAGGAGTATAATGATGATTATGAGGTGACAGAGATCTATTTTTGTTTACTATCTGGCTTTTAAAATTCATCTGAAGGTAATCAGCTGTTAATTTACAATTCACATTAAAGAACTTGCAATAAAAGTTTGTAAACATTTTAAAGCGCCCTCTAGAAATAAATCAAAGGCGAGGGGAGTGAAGATCGAAACAATATGACCTTTTTAATTACGATTCGTCACTGAGGCATAACCTAAGCTTTAAAATGACACCTCAATCTTAAAAATCGGTTCAGTATGTCGAGAAAAAAAGGGACGTAACAGACGAAACCCTTATAGAAATAAGAATATAGATGTCAATTGTCAAAAAAAAAAAAAAAAAAAAAAAAAACTACACATAAACTACTGTCAACGATGCTGTCAACTTATACCGTGTATCAAATTTCGAAAAAAAATAGTTGACAACTATATCCTACGAGAGAATCAAAGTGTATCAAAGTCAAACAGTGTAAATATTTTTACTTAAAAAAATTATCAACTGTAGAAAAATCTTTTGCATTATTTAAACACATGAGAAAGGTCAATTTGTTACTTAGAATTAGAGTATACTTTGAACATTCCAAAACTTTTGACTTGTAATATTCCAAGTGCAACTTTGAAAGTAAAGTTGTAAATGTATAAGTAGTAATTATTTGCAGGTGAATGACCTTTCTAAGTAGCTCAGATGGTAAAGGCATCACTATAGTTAGAGTAAGGTCACCGGTTCAAAAAATGGGTTGGGCAAATAATTTTTTTAGATATTATGTACTTTTTTCAATTAGTTGGCTAAAAAAATATATTCTGTTATAAATTTAAAAAAGAACACGATTTTAAATTTATAAAACTACTTTTTAAGTATAAAATTAGACGTAAATCTTGTTAAAACTCGAATGAAAATTGTTTTGAAAATTTTTGAAACTTGTTCAAAATCTGTTTTTTTACAATTTTAAACTTATGTCGTAACAATTTTTAAGCTTCTATTAATAAAAAAATCCATGTCTAACTTATAATAAATAGTTTTGAAACAAGTTTCAAATTGTTTTAATATATGCAACCTGAGATTTTTAAGTTCAAAACCATTCATATGTATATTTAAATAACACGACCTTAAGGTAGCAGCTTTTCTTATTGGTATTCAGTATAAATAACTATAAAATATGCAAGTAATTTGTATCGCAGTAGATTTATTTGTTTGTGTCTTAAACTCTTATAAACTTGATGGAATGAACCTATTACATTAATCCAAACATAAAGCCCATAGGAATATTGCGTATATTAATAGGAAAAGACTTACTACAGATCCAATACTTTTACTCGTTTTGTAACAGTAAGGAACGTGAATTGTTGAAGAATATTCTGAGAGCTGGAAACTTGATTACGGCCCGCAATCTGCGTCAAAGGGCTCCACGATAAGCGCTTTCACTGCGGGATACGAGGAGTAAAACTCCAGCGGAGTTTACAAGATAAAGACGCTCAAATATAGCAATCCATCTGTTAGGAATCTTGCTAGATTGTTATAGTTGATGTTGATAATGTAAAAAAAACTAGTCTGGTTCTTTTCCATACATTCACTTACACAAAAAATCTGTTTAGGTTATACTTTTTTTTAAATTGTACTAAAATTACTTACCTAGATTCTCTTGGTAAGAAAACTTATATTTAGTGCCTTTTTATCGATGGTTTGCCGGTAGCCTACTGTAATGTGTAAAACAAGTTACAATTAATTGGTAACTCAAAAATTATTTCGCATTTACTCTTACGACTTTTATAACTTGGTAATTAATGCTCACATTTCGTTGGATGAACTAATTATAACGGGTTTAAAAAGTTTAATAAACATGCAGGAGATACCACGTGTTTTTGTAATTTATATGCATTATGAATCTGTAAATTAAAATTTTTATTAAAATAAAAATATATAATTATATTACATTAGATAAAATGACAGGTTGGAAAAAATTCATTGCTATAGACGTAAGGGATGCAAGCATATAAAAGGTCTGGTGAAATTTATGTTCAATATGTCAAATTGTTATGGATAACAAAAGGAAAAGGGGAAAATAATGACTTTTCAAAAGAAGTTGCTATAGCTAAACACCCTTTTTAAAATCCATCTTCTTATTTCTATAAGGGTTTCGTCTGTTAAGTCCCTTTTCTTTCGATCTACTGAACCGATTTTTAACATTGAGGCGTCATTTTAAAGCTTAGGATATACCGCAGTGACGAATCGTAATTAAAAAGGTCATATTGTTTCGGGCTTCGCCCCCCTCGCCTTTGATTTATTTCTACAGTAGATGGTGCTTTAAAATGTTGACCAACTTTTATTGCAAGTTCTTTAATGTGAATTGTAATTAAACAGCTGATTACCTTCAGATGAATTTTAAAAGCCAGATAGTAAGCAAAAATAGATCTCTGTCACTTAATAATCAACATTCACGTTCTGTAGGTGACGTTCACTCATACAGAATCATAAAATGCGTAATTTGTGCACGGGCCACCTTGTATAATATAATTCGACATTAAATCCAAAAATACAGAAAGCAATAGTATGGTTTCATTTGGTTTCAGGATAAACAAACGTTAGATGTACTTTAAAAGAGCTCCAAATAACGAGAATGGTATATAGAAAGGGTTTTATCATAAAGGGACCCTTTTTTACTTGCATGGCTTTCTTCTATGAGATTCAACTGGTGTGAAAGATTGGATGATCCGTGCTTTGATCTATTTCGCTTAGAGCCCTTTTGGCTCATATTGCACAATGTTTACCCATTGACATTTCCAGTAAAGATACAATGATGGATTTTTTTTAGATCTTCCTTCATTCGTTAGTAAAAACGCGAAGTCCTGCAAACAAGATCTTGGCAAACGTGAATGTAGCCGAGCAACGTAAGGGGAAGTGAGCCAAGGATTGAACATGTTTGTTAAAAAGTGGTAGTTAGGAGTATTCGGTAGAAAATACTTTAAAAGCATTAGGTAATTGGTTTAAATTGACATCTAATTCAGAACCGAATTTTTTGAATCCACGTTCAAATCATTGTTCACTATAATGGGTACATTTGGGTGATTAATCCTGAATTTTATATTTCTTTTTTCGATTTAAAAATGTTTTAATTTTACTAGTTTTATTTATTTGTGACATTTTGATTATAATTTTTCCCACGCTCCATCCAATTTTATAATTTTAATTTTTCTAACTAACTATTTGACCCATTCTTAAAGCTACATAATATTCTAATTTAAGCTCGATATCTTAAATACTAGACAGCACTTTAAGATTGACGATCCACACTTTTTCACTTATAAACTTACTAGTAAAAACCCTTATTAATGATCTCTAGTCCTTATTCTGTTATCTCAGAAAAATCATATTTTACATGACCTCTGTAAATAGATTATATTATCAATAAGATGTCATCTTACCTCTGGGTAATACAGATCACAACCCAAGATTCAGTGGAGAGGGTATTTAACCACCAAGCAAACCATGAAAGCAATAACCAACTATACCGAATATCATAACTGTATATTAATTTATTTAAATTGAAAGAACTGAACTTTTTCAAGTAAACTTCGGTGATATCTTCAAAAATTGATAATCAATGAAATAATAGTAATCAATTGCTTAACATCCTGTTCGATTATGTTCATTACTAAAAATTAGTTTTCATCAATAAAATGGTAAAACAAAATAAAAAAAATAACTTAAAGCAATTAAAACTATAGCGCAATGAAATAATTATAGTTTTAAAGTTTAAAGTTGTGTTTCCAATTTTTTAAATGTTTTTAATTGCACAGTATTAATATTTTTCTAAGTTGAAAAATAATTATAAAATGGTAGACAAGTGGAAATAAAGTTGTTATTTAATGTAGGTCTGGCTCAGAAGAGATAACATCCATTACATTGCAAGACATTACCCACACAAACTACGGCCAAAAGTTTCTTTTGCAGCTAGAAATTAATTTCATATTTTACTTTTTTACTATAGCCAAAGAAGTTTTAATATTAAAATCTTTATGCAGTCACATTCATGTAACTATAATCAGTAATACATTTGTTGTTACAGTAATATTTATACATCAGTGTATATTTGATATTTCATCTTAATTTTATACGTAATAAGTAAAAAAATAAATATCTTGGTTCTGATTTAACACGATGCATAGAAAAAAGGAATAAATTATAGTTAAATACAGTAATTAATTTAATTATTCACAAAGTTAATTAGTCTAAAATAGTTGGATGGACAATATAAACTTTTGCTTTTTTACCGCAAAGCAAAAAAAGGCCTCTGAAAGTTTTTCTTTTTTGGATTTCTTAATCCTAACAAAAATATATTAAAATATTCTTAAAATATTAATTACACACTTTGGTTGTTGTTGTTGTTTTTATTTTTTTATTTTATTTTTAATTTTATATATATATATATATCAGCCAATTTACAAGACCTTCAAACTATAATTTTACAAGGTATTTATTATGTAATTTTTAAATAAATGAGACTGAAATAGTTGATTAATTTCTCTCTTGAAAACAACTGTTCATTTACTTTTCATTGATTGAGCGATAGTAATAACCATCCTCAAGCTCTACTTCATTTTTTCTTGGTGGAGTACAGAAAGCAGACAGGCAGTTGAGGGTTGAGGCCTATTGACCTACAATGCTATCCTTGTTTAGGCCTACATTTCACGTCAATGAACAAATTAAAGCCTAACTTCGTGAGTATTGCATTAATTTATCACAGATAATGACCCTTATTGACTTTAATATGCAAAATTGTTATGTAAATTTGCATCTATACTTCTTTAAGTAAGTTTTTCACCCTGATAATTTTGTATTTAGAGTCAATCCTCGTGTTTGTTTTTCAGAGTTGTAATGATTTGACTTTTCATAATAATTATTCAAGAGCATAGGGTTAGATTGGGCAAACACAAGAACTCTTTGTCCAGAAAGTAATTATAAGGAATGGAAAGTAAAAGAAGTTTATTGTATGGTTATTGATAAACAAAGTATCTCTCATCCAGTAAATAAGCCCAATGTTTATTCCATCAATTAACCAAGAAATGCAGCAAAATTTTTAAAATTTAAACTCATTTTTAAACTAACAATGTTTAATATATTGTAATTATTTAGTCAAATTCAATTAAAATATAACCACTAAGTAGCTAACTTTTAACAGCTGATTTGTCGATTGGTATTCATATCTGTTTATTATCTAGTTTTGTGGATAAGCTCAAGATGGTTTATGATATAGACCAAATTATACTTAAAAATAATAAAATAAAAATTATGCGATGGGTGGGTAGTTTAATATTTAATTAATTAATTAATATTAAATAGTTACTTTAATTAGTTTCATATTAATTGATTAAATAATAAAAGATTACTTAATATTAAATAATGAGAGATACCATCGCAAAAAATACATACGGGAGGGAATTAATATATTATTTTATGAATATGTTTTGTGTTTGTAGATGGAATTGTAACGTAATTTAGCTGAACAAGAACATATATAATGTTGAAAAACAAGCTTGAGCAACCTCTATATTATTCATATTCTTAGACAGAAAACGAATTCCAGCCAGCATTCGCTGGCGGCGAAACATTCACTTTAGCTTTTAACGTGAAAACGGATACTTAACTGTTTCACCGTAACACTGTAATTATTTAGAGTTTATACAGGGTGAGTTTCTTAAAGTGATCCAATAGCTAACATTTATATTCTATATCTGACAGTATACTTCTTATGGGGGACCCCCTTTACTTTTTTATTTTGCTTCCAGATATGTACTTCACTTTTCAAAATTTCCCGCCATTTTTCCAATATGGCGGCCAACTTTAAAATTTCTTATGGAACACCCTACATTTTATGAAGTTTTTGAAATAATCATGTAATTTTAAGACTTTTTTATTCTTTGCTATCTGTCTCTAAACCTAGCGGTTAGGGAGCTAGAAGCAATTAAAGTTCATTTTTAGTTCCATAAGAATAACATGTGGCAAACTTTATCTGCCCATATCTCCGAAACCATTGATTAAAACAAAAAATACTCAAGGATAAAAGTGTCTTAAATTGATGTTTTAAGAACATTCACTCATAAAAATTATCATTTACGCATAAATTAACTTCTTTCCAATATGGCGTCCAAAATATTAAATTTTCAAAATAATTTTATTTATTATGAAAAATATGTTCTTAAAAAATCAATTAAAGGCATTTTTATTCCTGAGTATTTTTTTATTTTAATCAATGGTTTCGGAGATATGGGCAGATAAAGTTTGTCCCATGTTATTCTTAAGGAAATAAAAAGGAACTTTAATTGCCTCTAGCTCCCTAACCGTTAGGTTTAGAGAAAAATGGCAAAGAATAAAAAAGTCTTTAAGTTACACGAAAATTTCAAAAACACCATAAAATGTAGGGTGTTCAATAAGAAATTTTAAAGTTGTCCGCCATATTGGAAAAATGGCGGGAAATTTTGAAAAGTGAATTACATATCTGAAAGCAAAATAAAAAAGTAAAGGGGGTCCCCCATAAGAAGTATACTGTCAGATATAGAATAAAAAAGTTAGCTATTGGATCACTTTAAGAAACTCACCCTGTATATCAAATTATAGAGTTGAAGTTAGTAGAAAACTAGAGAGTGAAATGGAAAATCTAAAATATTATAAAATTTTAAGATTTTTATGACATAATGGGTAGTTACATACCAAAAATGCAGTAGCGTAATTAAATTAAATATTTTTGCCATGTCAAAGTCTACTTTGACATGGCACTGGACTGAAAAGTCAGCTGTTGCCTCGTATTTTATTCTTCATTTATTAATTCTGAAATGCAGATTTAAAATTCAAACGTTATAAAGAGCATTGTTAGTGAATAACAGAAATGCAAAAACTGTATATTACTTAATCTGTAAATATAACCTATAAAATACAACTTTATAGTTAACATTTCTAACAATTAAAAGTATGATTTCGCATTATGATAAAAAAAAAATTGTTCATCTCTCGGAGCAAAAGTGTTTTTTATGCTTAATGGTTTTAAAAAAAATCCGGTGATGAAAACTACTGTTTTGAATTATATAGTCTAAAAAATACTCTGAAAATTACCAGAAAAAACGCAATTTTAAAAATTTTAACCAGTTTAAAAATGATATTATATGTATTCCATTTTTATATCATGTTCTACACAAGAAAAAAATATACAAGACCCCCCCCCCCCAAAAAAAGACCCTAGTTAGTAGCAAATCCTCTAAATATGTTTTATAATATTTTTATACAAAGGAAAAGATTTAAAAATAAGATATTAAAAAGTTTTTTTTTTAATGATTTAATGGAATTTAAATTTGGTTTAATTAAGATGATGGTGGTTAAATTAAATTAGAACCCGGGTGAAAACAATGTGTAAACAAGCCTCTGTTTCCTGAGGACACAAATTATCTGGAACCTTCCCCTTCTTCTGTTTTGCATAAATTGTCAAAAGGATGCAAATGAACACTCGTAATTTGAATATTTTGATTATATTAATTCATCATCATTAAAAATCAAACAATAAAAATGACTATCAAAGTGCAAAGTGTAAATATTATAAATTATACATGAAGCTATATTTTTAGATGACTAGGTTACATACCTTTATGTCGTCGTTAGTCCAAATATTTTCTTATAGATTACTAGGTTCGGGAGTGCTGTCCTATTTCCAAATCAGTAGAAACCTTGGCAAAACTTTTAAAACACAGTCATAATTTACAATTACTAACATAACACAACACATGACGTCATAAGCGAACTTTAAAAAAATAATTTTAGGTTGGCCGGCCAAAACATAGGTTAGCGAACGAACGCGCAGATAGGATGACGGAAGCTACGCCACGTGTGCTGTGTTATGTGTATTAATTGTATATTATGACTGTGTTTTAAAAGTTTTATGACTTTTCTCGCATTTGAAAATGGGACAGCAGTTCCGAAACTAGTAATCTAATAAACTATTTTTCGTCAAGGTTGTAACCTAGTCATCTAGTTACTGATCAATTCTGGAGGCAAAAATGAATAATACCATTTTTTGATTACATGTTGTAAAGTTAATTAACTATAAATTATTTATTTAAGTCCCGTACTAAATGCTTTGATTTAATATGGAAAGCATGCATCAACCAACTAATCGTCGATGAATTTATCATGCACACACATTGACTGTATATTTTACTATCCATTTTAAATAAGCTGAACATTATTCTAAATATAAGAAAAACAAAAAAATTATTTTTAAATTGTAAATTTATTTTGGACAGTATAAATTTTTGTTATATGAAAACCAAAGTCACCTTATACGATTAGGCTGTGTGTGTGGGCCGAATCCTTCAGTCTTCGAAGACCATAAAACAACATTTCCTGACGGATAAATGTGGAGGAACTCACTTTCATAAAATATTCATTCTTCACTTCCCGCAAAGTGTTTATAGAATACGACACTTCTATGATAAGTATTAATAGATAAAAGTTATGCAGAAATAAATACAGTAAACTTACAAAATGAATTAAAAATTATTTTAATTTTAATTTTTAAATTAATTTTATTAATTTGAACATAATTTTCAACATTTTAATATTAACATATTAGGGTAAAATATACCGCATCAACATAGAAACACATTAATTGACTTATAAAAAGTATTAATTGTAATTATATTGATTTGAAATACTACTACATAAATTATCACCTTTAACATATTTAAAAAATATTATTTTTTGCTTCTAAGTAGCTTAGTTTTTATTTGACTACATGTTTAAAATGCTTAAATAAATGTATATTACAGTATATTTCTTAGTAATTATTCGTTGACAGAAGCAAAGACTAATCTGTGTTCATCTTTCAGAATAATCAAGAACTTCTGGTAGAGTCAACTTCTGCCAACGATATTGCAGAGATGTAAGTTATAGCCTAGTACAGATCATGAATTTGAAATTAGTTTAGTTTTATGAATTGGCAAAACTTGGAATCATTGAAGTATATTGTTTATTAAGTCAATATTAGATTTTTGTACTAAATAAAACTAGAGAATTTAATACTGTGCCTGATAATCTTTCCTTTGCAGTCCTTTCAATGTTGGTTTTACACAATGTTTTCATTTATAAGAGGCAAAAGAACACATGAAAAATATAGTATACATTACATTATCAGTTACACATAACATTGATATTTGGGTGATATAATATAGGAACTTTGTTAATAATAACCCTCAGTCCATCAAAAGATACTTTCATTTTATTATATATTTTTTACAAAAAAGAGAATACACGCCTAGTTGCTAGTAAATATAAATCATGAATATAGCTTAAAACAATTTTTTTATAGCTCTAGTGGTTTAATATATTACCTGCAAATATATGATGAAACAGATTAGGTAAAATCTAAAATAGAATCCAGACTTAACAGCAAACATTAACAAGTAACACGAAACAAAACATGAAAATACTCTTCCTCCACATTCATTCTAAATTAGAAATTTAGACATCCTCAACAGTAATCTTCAATCTTATAAGAATATGTAAATAGCTCTTACTGCCATCGTTTATTTGTGTAATGAATTTAAATGTGTAAAAGTGTTTATAGTGGGTAATATTTGGCTTTGGAAGAGCAATAGTGTGATCAAAACGTAACTGGTAACGTTTCACTTTTATTAATAATCACATCAAGCCATAAACTATTTAGGGACTGTCCATAAATTACTTCATCGCTTTTGGCCAGTTTTAAACCCCCCCCCCTCCAAAATCATCATTCAATCCTAATTTTTCTGACCCTCCACCTTCTCAGAGAAATAAAGTCATTTTTAAACAACGTCCGTTTTAATAAAAAAATATTTTTCTTCGAAGCTCCTTCTAAGTTCTATTCATTATTGATTTATTAAGACTACTTATTAAATTATTTAATCACTATGTCTGTTCACAAAACAGAAATCCCAGGTCGTAACGAGGGCCTTGACCTTGGGAGTGATAAGCAGCGGTGTAATCAGCGCCTCAAGGACATCCTTAGCTCGGAGAGTAGCTCAGACGTCACTAGGTTCTGTGCATAACACTGAGTATACCCAGGTTATAACGAGGGCCTTGACCTTGGGAGTGATAAGCAGCGGTGTAATCAGCGCCTCAAGGACATCGTTAGCTCGGAGAGTAGCTCAGACGTCACTAGGTTCTGTGCATAACACTGAGTATACCCAGGTTATAACGAGGGCCTTGACCTTGGGAGTGATAAGCAGCGGTGTAATCAGCGCCTCAAGGACATCGTTAGCTCGGAGAGTAGCTCAGACGTCACTAGGTTCTGTGCATAACACTGAGTATACCCAGGTTATAACGAGGGCCTTGACCTTGGGAGTGATAATCAGTGGTGTAATCAGCGCCTCAAGGACATCCTTAGCTCGGAGAGTAGCTCAGACGTCACTAGGTTCTGTGCATAACACTGAGTATACCCAGGTTATAACGAGGGCCTTGACCTTGGGAGTGATAAGCAGCGGTGTAAAAAGCGCCTCAAGGACATCCTTAGCTCGGAGAGTAGCTCAGACGTCACTAGGTTCTGTGCATAACACTAAGTATATCCAGGTTATAACGAGGGCCTTGACCTTGGGAGTGATAAGCAGTGGTGTAATCAGCGCCTCAAGGACATCCTTAGCTCGGAGAGTAGCTCAGACGTCACTAGGTTCTGTGCATAACACTGAGTATACCCAGGTTATAACGAGGGCCTGACCTTGGGAGTGATAAGCAGCGGTGTAATCAGTGCCTCAAGGACATCCTTAGCTCGGAGAGTAGCTCAGACGTCACTAGGTTCTGTGCATAACACTGAGTATACCCAGGTTATAACGAGGGCCTTGACCTTGGGAGTGATAAGCAGCGGTGTAATCAGTGCCTCAAGGACATCCTTAGCTCGGAGAGTAGCTCAGACGTCACTAGGTTCTGTGCATAACACTGAGTATACCCAGGTTATAACGAGGGCCTGACCTTGGGAGTGATAAGCAGCGGTGTAATCAGCGCCTCAAGGACATCGTTAGCTCGGAGAGTAGCTCAGACGTCACTAGGTTCTGTGCATAACACTGAGTATACCCAGGTTATAACGAGGGCCTTGACCTTGGGAGTGATAAGCAGTGGTGTAATCAGTGCCTCAAGGACATCCTTAGCTCGGAGAGTAGCTCAGACGTCACTAGGTTCTGTGCATAACACTGAGTATACCCAGGTTATAACGAGGGCCTGACCTTGGGAGTGATAAGCAGCGGTGTAATCAGCGCCTCAAGGACATCGTTAGCTCGGAGAGTAGCTCAGACGTCACTAGGTTCTGTGCATAACACTGAGTATACCCAGGTTATAACGAGGGCCTGACCTTGGGAGTGATAAGCAGCGGTGTAATCAGCGCCTCAAGGACATCGTTAGCTCGGAGAGTAGCTCAGACGTCACTAGGTTCTGTGCATAACACTGAGTATACCCAGGTTATAACGAGGGCCTGACCTTGGGAGTGATAAGCAGAGGTGTAATCAGCGACTCAAGGACATCCTTAGCTCGGAGAGTAGCTCAGACGTCACTAGGTTCTGTGCATAACACTGAGTATACCCAGGTTATAACGAGGGCCTTGACCTTGGGAGTGATAAGCAGTGGTGTAATCAGTGCCTCAAGGACATCCTTAGCTCGGAGAGTAGCTCAGACGTCACTAGGTTCTGTGCATAACACTGAGTATACCCAGGTTATAACGAGGGCCTGACCTTGGGAGTGATAAGCAGCGGTGTAATCAGCGCCTCAAGGACATCGTTAGCTCGGAGAGTAGCTCAGACGTCACTAGGTTCTGTGCATAACACTGAGTATACCCAGGTTATAACGAGGGCCTGACCTTGGGAGTGATAAGCAGCGGTGTAATCAGCGCCTCAAGGACATCGTTAGCTCGGAGAGTAGCTCAGACGTCACTAGGTTCTGTGCATAACACTGAGTATACCCAGGTTATAACGAGGGCCTGACCTTGGGAGTGATAAGCAGCGGTGTAATCAGCGCCTCAAGGACATCGTTAGCTCGGAGAGTAGCTCAGACGTCACTAGGTTCTGTGCATAACACTGAGTATACCCAGGTTATAACGAGGGCCTGACCTTGGGAGTGATAAGCAGCGGTGTAATCAGCGCCTCAAGGACATCGTTAGCTCGGAGAGTAGCTCAGACGTCACTAGGTTCTGTGCATAACACTGAGTATACCCAGGTTATAACGAGGGCCTTGACCTTGGGAGTGATAAGCAGCGGTGTAATCAGCGCCTCAAGGACATCGTTAGCTCGGAGAGTAGCTCAGACGTCACTAGGTTCTGTGCATAACACTGAGTATACCCAGGTTATAACGAGGGCCTTGACCTTGGGAGTGATAAGCAGCGGTGTAATCAGCGCCTCAAGGACATCGTTAGCTCGGAGAGTAGCTCAGACGTCACTAGGTTCTGTGCATAACACTGAGTATACCCAGGTTATAACGAGGGCCTTGACCTTGGGAGTGATAAGCAGCGGTGTAATCAGCGCCTCAAGGACATCGTTAGCTCGGAGAGTAGCTCAGACGTCACTAGGTTCTGTGCATAACACTGAGTATACCCAGGTTATAACGAGGGCCTGACCTTGGGAGTGATAAGCAGAGGTGTAATCAGCGACTCAAGGACATCCTTAGCTCGGAGAGTAGCTCAGACGTCACTAGGTTCTGTGCATAACACTGAGTATACCCAGGTTATAACGAGGGCCTGACCTTGGAAGTGATAAGCAGCGGTGTAATCAGCGCCTCAAGGACATCCTTAGCTCGGAGAGTAGCTCAGTCGTCACTAGGTTCTGTGCATAACACTGAGTATACCCAGGTTATAACGAGGGCCTGACCTTGGGAGTGATAAGCAGCGGTGTAATAAGCGCCTCAAGGACATCCTTAGCTCGGAGAGTAGCTCAGACGTCACTAGGTTCTGTGCATAACACTGAGTATACCCAGGTTATAACGAGGGCCTGACCTTGGGAGTGATAAGTAGCGGTGTAATCAGCGCCTCAAGGACATCCTTAGTTCGGAGAGTAGCTCAGACGTCACTAGGTTCTGTGCATAACACTGAGTATACCCAGGTTATAACGAGGGCGTGACCTTGGGAGTGATAAGCAGCGGTGTAATCAGTGCCTCAAGGACATCGTTAGCTCGGAGAGTAGCTCAGACGTCACTAGGTTCTGTGCATAACACTGAGTATACCAAGGTTATAACGAGGGCCTGACCTTGGGAGTGATAAGCAGCGGTGTAATCAGTGCCTCAAGGACATCCTTAGCTCGGAGAGTAGCTCAGACGTCACTAGGTTCTGTGCATAACACTGAGTATACCCAGGTTATAACGAGGGCCTTGACCTTGGGAGTGATAAGCAGCGGTGTAATCAGTGCCTCAAGGACATCGTTAGCTCGGAGAGTAGCTCAGACGTCACTAGGTTCTGTGCACAACACTGAGTATACCCAGGTTATAACGAGGGCCTTGACCTTGGGAGTGATAAGCAGCGGTGTAATCAGTGCCTCAAGGACATCGTTAGCTCGGAGAGTAGCTCAGACGTCACTAGGTTCTGTGCATAACACTGAGTATACCCAGGTTATAACGAGGGCCTTGACCTTGGGAGTGATAAGCAGCGGTGTAATCAGTGCCTCAAGGACATCGTTAGCTCGGAGAGTAGCTCAGACGTCACTAGGTTCTGTGCACAACACTGAGTATACCCAGGTTATAACGAGGGCCTTGACCTTGGGAGTGATAAGCAGCGGTGTAATCAGCGCCTCAAGGACATCGTTAGCTCGGAGAGTAGCTCAGACGTCACTAGGTTCTGTGCATAACACTGAGTATACCCAGGTTATAACGAGGGCCTTGACCTTGGGAGTGATAAGCAGCGGTGTAATCAGTGCCTCAAGGACATCGTTAGCTCGGAGAGTAGCTCAGACGTCACTAGGTTCTGTGCATAACACTGAGTATACCCAGGTTATAAAGAGGGCCTTGACCTTGGGAGTGATAAGCAGCGGTGTAATCAGTGCCTCAAGGACATCGTTAGCTCGGAGAGTAGCTCAGACGTCACTAGGTTCTGTGCATAACACTGAGTATACCCAGGTTATAACGAGAGCCTTGACCTTGGGAGTGATAAGCAGCGGTGTAATCAGTGCCTCAAGGACATCGTTAGCTCGGAGAGTAGCTCAGACGTCACTAGGTTCTGTGCATAACACTGAGTATACCCAGGTTATAACGAGGGCCTTGACCTTGGGAGTGATAAGCAGCGGTGTAATCAGCGCCTCAAGGACATTCTTAGCTCGGAGAGTAGCTCAGACGTCACTAGGTTCTGTGCATAACACTGAGTATACCCAGGTTATAACTAGGGCCTTGACCTTGGGAGTGATAAGCAGCGGTGTAATCAGCGCCTCAAGGACATCGTTAGCTCGGAGAGTAGCTCAGACGTCACTAGGTTCTGTGCATAACACTGAGTATACCCTGGTTATAACGAGGGCCTTGACTTTGGGAGTGATAAGCAGTGGTGTAATCAGTGCCTCAAGGACATCCTTAGCTCGGAGAGTACCTCAGACGTCACTAGGTTCTGTGCACAACACTGAGTATACCGAGGTTATAACGAGGGCCTTGACCTTGGGAGTGATAAGCAGCGGTGTAATCAGTGCCTCAAGGACATCGTTAGCTCGGAGAGTAGCTCAGACGTCACTAGGTTCTGTGCATAACACTGAGTATACCCAGGTTATAACGAGGGCCTTGACCTTGGGAGTGATAAGCAGCGGTGTAATCAGTGCCTCAAGGACATCCTTAGCTCGGAGAGTAGCTCAGACGTCACTAGGTTCTGTGCATAACACTGAGTATACCCAGGTTATAACGAGGGCCTTGACCTTGGGAGTGATAAGCAGCGGTGTAATCAGTGCCTCAAGGACATCGTTAGCTCGGAGAGTAGCTCAGACGTCACTAGGTTCTGTGCATAACACTGAGTATACCCAGGTTATAACGAGGGCCTTGACCTTGGGAGTGATAAGCAGCGGTGTAATCAGCGCCTCAAGGACATCCTTAGCTCGGAGAGTAGCTCAGACGTCACTAGGTTCTGTGCATAACACTGAGTATACCCAGGTTATAACGAGGGCCTTGACCTTGGGAGTGATAAGCAGCGATGTAATCAGCGCCTTAAGGACATAGTTAGCTCGGAGAGTAGCTCAGACGTAACTAGGTTCTGTGCATAACACTGAGTATACCCAGGTTATAACGAGGGCCTTGACCTTGGGAGTGATAAGCAGTGGTGTAATCAGCGCCTCAAGGACATCCTTAGCTCGGAGAGTAGCTCAGACGTCACTAGGTTCTGTGCATAACACTGAGTATACCCAGGTTATAACGAGGGCCTTGACCTTGGGAGTGATAAGCAACGGTGTAATCAGTGCCTCAAGGACATCGTTAGCTCGGAGAGTAGCTCAGACGTCACTAGGTTCTGTGCATAACACTGAGTATACCCAGGTTATAACGAGGGCCTTGACCTTGGGAGTGATAAGCAGCGGTGTAATCAGCGCCTCAAGGACATCCTTAGCTCGGAGAGTAGCTCAGACGTCGCTAGGTTCTGTGCATAACACTGAGTATACCCAGGTTATAACGAGGGCCTTGACCTTGGGAGTGATAAGCAGCGGTGTAATCAGTGCCTCAAGGACATCGTTAGCTCGGAGAGTAGCTCAGACGTCACTAGGTTCTGTGCATAACACTGAGTATACCCAGGTTATAACGAGGGCCTTGACCTTGGGAGTGATAAGCAGTGGTGTAATCAGCGCCTCAAGGACATCCTAAGCTCGGAGAGTAGCTCAGACGTCACTAGGTTCTGTGCATAACACTGAGTATACCCAGGTTATAACGAGGGCCTTGACCTTGGGAGTGATAAGCAGCGGTGTAATCAGTGCCTCAAGGACATCCTTACCTCGGAGAGTAGCTCAGACGTCACTAGGTTCTGTGCATAACACTGAGTATACCCAGGTTATAACGAGGGCCTTGACCTTGGGAGTGATAAGCAGCGGTGTAATCAGTGCCTCAAGGACATCCTTAGCTCGGAGAGTAGCTCAGACGTCACTAGGTTCTGTGCATAACACTGAGTATACCCAGGTTATAACGAGGGCCTTGACCTTGGGAGTGATAAGCAGCGGTGTAATCAGCGCCTCAAGGACATCCTTAGCTCGGAGAGTAGCTCAGACGTCACTAGGTTCTGTGCATAACACTGAGTATACCCAGGTTATAACGAGGGCCTTGACCTTGGGAGTGATAAGCAGCGGTGTAATCAGCGCCTCAAGGACATCGTTAGCTCGGAGAGTAGCTCAGACGTCACTAGGTTTTGTGCATAACACTGAGTATACCCAGGTTATAACGAGGGCCTTGACCTTGGGAGTGATAAGCAGTGGTGTAATCAGTGCCTCAAGGACATCCTTAGCTCGGAGAGTAGCTCAGACGTCACTAGGTTCTGTGCACAACACTGAGTATACCCAGGTTATAACGAGGGCCTTGACCTTGGGAGTGATAAGCAGCGGTGTAATCAGTACCTCAAGGACATCGTTAGCTCGGAGAGTAGCTCAGACGTCACTAGGTTCTGTGCATAACACTGAGTATACCCAGGTTATAACGAGGGCCTTGACCTTGGGAGTGATAAGCAGCGGTGTAATCAGTGCCTCAAGGACATCGTTAGCTCGGAGAGTAGCTCAGACGTCACTAGGTTCTGTGCATAACACTGAGTATACCCAGGTTATAACGAGGGCCTTGACCTTGGGAGTGATAAGCAGCGGTGTAATCAGCGCCTCAAGGACATCGTTAGCTCGGAGAGTAGCTCAGACGTCACTAGGTTCTGTGCACAACACTGAGTATACCCAGGTTATAACGAGGGCCTTGACCTTGGGAGTGATAAGCAGCGGTGTAATCAGCGCCTCAAGGACATCGTTAGCTCGGAGAGTAGCTCAGACGTCACTAGGTTCTGTGCACAACACTGAGTATACCCAGGTTATAACGAGGGCCTTGACCTTGGGAGTGATAAGCAGTGGTGTAATCAGTGCCTCAAGGACATCGTTAGCTCGGAGAGTAGCTCAGACGTCACTAGGTTCTGTGCATAACACTGAGTATACCCAGGTTATAACGAGGGCCTTGACCTTGGGAGTGATAAGCAGCGGTGTAATCAGTGCCTCAAGGACATCCTTAGCTCGGAGAGTAGCTCAGACGTCACTAGGTTCTGTGCATAACACTGAGTATACCCAGGTTATAACGAGGGCCTTGACCTTGGGAGTGATAAGCAGCGGTGTAATCAGCGCCTCAAGGACATCCTTAGCTCGGAGAGTAGCTCAGACGTCACTAGGTTCTGTGCATAACACTGAGTATACCCAGGTTATAACGAGGGCCTTGACCTTGGGAGTGATAAGCAGTGGTGTAATCAGCGCCTCAAGGACATCCTTAGCTCGGAGAGTAGCTCAGACGTCACTAGGTTCTGTGCACAACACTGAGTATACCCAGGTTATAACGAGGGCCTTGACCTTGGGAGTGATAAGCAGCGGTGTAATCAGTGCCTCAAGGACATCCTTAGCTCGGAGAGTAGCTCAGACGTCACTAGGTTCTGTGCATAACACTGAGTATACCCAGGTTATAACGAGGGCCTTGACCTTGGGAGTGATAAGCAGCGGTGTAATCAGTGCCTCAAGGACATCCTTAGCTCGGAGAGTAGCTCAGACGTCACTAGGTTCTGTGCATAACACTGAGTATACCCAGGTTATAACGAGGGCCTTGACCTTGGGAGTGATAAGCAGTGGTGTAATCAGTGCCTCAAGGACATCCTTAGCTCGGAGAGTAGCTCAGACGTCACTAGGTTCTGTGCATAACACTGAGTATACCCAGGTTATAACGAGGGCCTTGACCTTGGGAGTGATAAGCAGCGGTGTAATCAGCGCCTCAAGGACATCCTTAGCTCGGAGAGTAGCTCAGACGTCACTAGGTTCTGTGCATAACACTGAGTATACCCAGGTTATAACGAGGGCCTTGACCTTGGGAGTGATAAGCAGCGGTGTAATCAGCGCCTCAAGGACATCGTTAGCTCGGAGAGTAGCTCAGACGTCACTAGGTTCTGTGCATAACACTGAGTATACCCAGGTTATAACGAGGGCCTTGACCTTGGGAGTGATAAGCAGTGGTGTAATCAGTGCCTCAAGGACATCCTTAGCTCGGAGAGTAGCTCAGATGTCACTAGGTTCTGTGCACAACACTGAGTATACCCAGGTTATAACGAGGGCCTTGACCTTGGGAGTGATAAGCAGTGGTGTAATCAGTGCCTCAAGGACATCCTTAGCTCGGAGAGTAGCTCAGACGTCACTAGGTTCTGTGCACAACACTGAGTATACCCAGGTTATAACGAGGGCCTTGACCTTGGGAGTGATAAGCAGCGGTGTAATCAGTACCTCAAGGACATCGTTAGCTCGGAGAGTAGCTCAGACGTCACTAGGTTCTGTGCATAACACTGAGTATACCCAGGTTATAACGAGGGCCTTGACCTTGGGAGTGATAAGCAGCGGTGTAATCAGTGCCTCAAGGACATCCTTAGCTCGGAGAGTAGCTCAGACGTCACTAGGTTCTGTGCATAACACTGAGTATACCCAGGTTATAACGAGGGCCTTGACCTTGGGAGTGATAAGCAGCGGTGTAATCAGCGCCTCAAGGACATCGTTAGCTCGGAGAGTAGCTCAGACGTCACTAGGTTCTGTGCACAACACTGAGTATACCCAGGTTATAACGAGGGCCTTGACCTTGGGAGTGATAAGCAGTGGTGTAATCAGCGCCTCAAGGACATCCTTAGCTCGGAGAGTAGCTCAGACGTCACTAGGTTCTGTGCACAACACTGAGTATACCCAGGTTATAACGAGGGCCTTGACCTTGGGAGTGATAAGCAGCGGTGTAATCAGTGCCTCAAGGACATCCTTAGCTCGGAGAGTAGCTCAGACGTCACTAGGTTCTGTGCATAACACTGAGTATACCCAGGTTATAACGAGGGCCTTGACCTTGGGAGTGATAAGCAGCGGTGTAATCAGTGCCTCAAGGACATCCTTAGCTCGGAGAGTAGCTCAGACGTCACTAGGTTCTGTGCATAACACTGAGTATACCCAGGTTATAACGAGGGCCTTGACCTTGGGAGTGATAAGCAGTGGTGTAATCAGTGCCTCAAGGACATCCTTAGCTCGGAGAGTAGCTCAGACGTCACTAGGTTCTGTGCATAACACTGAGTATACCCAGGTTATAACGAGGGCCTTGACCTTGGGAGTGATAAGCAGCGGTGTAATCAGCGCCTCAAGGACATCCTTAGCTCGGAGAGTAGCTCAGACGTCACTAGGTTCTGTGCATAACACTGAGTATACCCAGGTTATAACGAGGGCCTTGACCTTGGGAGTGATAAGCAGCGGTGTAATCAGCGCCTCAAGGACATCGTTAGCTCGGAGAGTAGCTCAGACGTCACTAGGTTCTGTGCATAACACTGAGTATACCCAGGTTATAACGAGGGCCTTGACCTTGGGAGTGATAAGCAGTGGTGTAATCAGTGCCTCAAGGACATCCTTAGCTCGGAGAGTAGCTCAGACGTCACTAGGTTCTGTGCACAACACTGAGTATACCCAGGTTATAACGAGGGCCTTGACCTTGGGAGTGATAAGCAGTGGTGTAATCAGCGCCTCAAGGACATCGTTAGCTCGGAGAGTAGCTCAGATGTCACTAGGTTCTGTGCACAACACTGAGTATACCCAGGTTATAACGAGGGCCTTGACCTTGGGAGTGATAAGCAGTGGTGTAATCAGCGCCTCAAGGACATCGTTAGCTCGGAGAGTAGCTCAGACGTCACTAGGTTCTGTGCATAACACTGAGTATACCCAGGTTATAACGAGGGCCTTGACCTTGGGAGTGATAAGCAGTGGTGTAATCAGCGCCTCAAGGACATCGTTAGCTCGGAGAGTAGCTCAGATGTCACTAGGTTCTGTGCACAACACTGAGTATACCCAGGTTATAACGAGGGCCTTGACCTTGGGAGTGATAAGCAGTGGTGTAATCAGTGCCTCAAGGACATCCTTAGCTCGGAGAGTAGCTCAGACGTCACTAGGTTCTGTGCACAACACTGAGTATACCCAGGTTATAACGAGGGCCTTGACCTTGGGAGTGATAAGCAGCGGTGTAATCAGTACCTCAAGGACATCGTTAGCTCGGAGAGTAGCTCAGACGTCACTAGGTTCTGTGCATAACACTGAGTATACCCAGGTTATAACGAGGGCCTTGACCTTGGGAGTGATAAGCAGCGGTGTAATCAGTGCCTCAAGGACATCCTTAGCTCGGAGAGTAGCTCAGACGTCACTAGGTTCTGTGCATAACACTGAGTATACCCAGGTTATAACGAGGGCCTTGACCTTGGGAGTGATAAGCAGCGGTGTAATCAGCGCCTCAAGGACATCGTTAGCTCGGAGAGTAGCTCAGACGTCACTAGGTTCTGTGCACAACACTGAGTATACCCAGGTTATAACGAGGGCCTTGACCTTGGGAGTGATAAACAGCGGTGTAATCAGCGCCTCAAGGACATCGTTAGCTCGGAGAGTAGCTCAGACGTCACTAGGTTCTGTGCACAACACTGAGTATACCCAGGTTATAACGAGGGCCTTGACCTTGGGAGTGATAAGCAGTGGTGTAATCAGTGCCTCAAGGACATCGTTAGCTCGGAGAGTAGCTCAGACGTCACTAGGTTCTGTGCATAACACTGAGTATACCCAGGTTATAACGAGGGCCTTGACCTTGGGAGTGATAAGCAGCGGTGTAATCAGTGCCTCAAGGACATCCTTAGCTCGGAGAGTAGCTCAGACGTCACTAGGTTCTGTGCATAACACTGAGTATACCCAGGTTATAACGAGGGCCTTGACCTTGGGAGTGATAAGCAGCGGTGTAATCAGCGCCTCAAGGACATCCTTAGCTCGGAGAGTAGCTCAGACGTCACTAGGTTCTGTGCATAACACTGAGTATATCCAGGTTATAACGAGGGCCTTGACCTTGGGAGTGATAAGCAGTGGTGTAATCAGCGCCTCAAGGACATCCTTAGCTCGGAGAGTAGCTCAGACGTCACTAGGTTCTGTGCATAACACTGAGTATACCCAGGTTATAACGAGGGCCTTGACCTTGGGAGTGATAAGCAGTGGTGTAATCAGCGCCTCAAGGACATCCTTAGCTCGGAGAGTAGCTCAGACGTCACTAGGTTCTGTGCATAACACTGAGTATACCCAGGTTATAACGAGGGCCTTGACCTTGGGAGTGATAAGCAGTGGTGTAATCAGTGCCTCAAGGACATCGTTAGCTCGGAGAGTAGCTCAGACGTCACTAGGTTCTGTGCATAACACTGAGTATACCCAGGTTATAACGAGGGCCTTGACCTTGGGAGTGATAAGCAGTGGTGTAATCAGTGCCTCAAGGACATCGTTAGCTCGGAGAGTAGCTCAGACGTCACTAGGTTCTGTGCATAACACTGAGTATACCCAGGTTATAACGAGGGCCTGACCTTGGGAGTGATAAGCAGTGGTGTAATCAGTGCCTCAAGGACATCGTTAGCTCGGAGAGTAGCTCAGACGTCACTAGGTTCTGTGCATAACACTGAGTATACCCAGGTTATAACGAGAGCCTTGACCTTGGGAGTGATAAGCAGTGGTGTAATCAGTGCCTCAAGGACATCCTTAGCTCGGAGAGTAGCTCAGACGTCACTAGGTTCTGTGCATAACACTGAGTATACCCAGGTTATAACGAGGGCCTGACCTTGGGAGTGATAAGCAGCGGTGTAATCAGCGCCTCAAGGACATCGTTAGCTCGGAGAGTAGCTCAGACGTCACTAGGTTCTGTGCATAACACTGAGTATACCCAGGTTATAACGAGAGCCTTGACCTTGGGAGTGATAAGTAGTGGTGTAATCAGTGCCTCAAGGACATCGTTAGCTCGGAGAGTAGCTCAGACGTCACTAGGTTCTGTGCACAACACTGAGTATACCCAGGTTATAACGAGGGCCTTGACCTTGGGAGTGATAAGTAGTGTTGTAATCAGTGCCTCAAGGACATCGTTAGCTCGGAGAGTAGCTCAGACGTCACTAGGTTCTGTGCACAACACTGAGTATACCCAGGTTATAACGAGGGCCTTGACCTTGGGAGTGATAAGCAGTGTTGTAATCAGCGCCTCAAGGACATCGTTAGCTCGGAGAGTAGCTCAGACGTCACTAGGTTCTGTGCACAACACTGAGTATACCCAGGTTATAACGAGGGCCTTGACCTTGGGAGTGATAAGCAGTGGTGTAATCAGCGCCTCAAGGACATCGTTAGCTCGGAGAGTAGCTCAGACGTCACTAGGTTCTGTGCACAACACTGAGTATACCCAGGTTATAACGAGGGCCTTGACCTTGGGAGTGATAAGCAGTGGTGTAATCAGCGCCTCAAGGACATCCTTAGCTCGGAGAGTAGCTCAGACGTCACTAGGTTCTGTGCATAACACTGAGTATACCCAGGTTATAACGAGGGCCTTGACCTTGGGAGTGATAAGCAGCGGTGTAATCAGCGCCTCAAGGACATCGTTAGCTCGGAGAGTAGCTCAGACGTCACTAGGTTCTGTGCATAACACTGAGTATACCCAGGTTATAACGAGGGCGTGACCTTGGGAGTGATAAGCAACGGTGTAATCAGTGCCTCAAGGACATCCTTAGCTCGGAGAGTAGCTCAGACGTCACTAGGTTCTGTGCATAACACTGAGTATACCCAGGTTATAACGAGGGCCTTGACCTTGGAGTGATAAGCAGCGGTGTAATCAGTGCCTCAAGGACATCCTTAGCTCGGAGAGTAGCTCAGACGTCACTAGGTTCTGTGCATAACACTGAGTATACCCAGGTTATAACGAGGGCCTTGACCTTGGGAGTGATAAGCAGCGGTGTAATCAGCGCCTCAAGGACATCGTTAGCTCGGAGAGTAGCTCAGACGTCACTAGGTTCTGTGCATAACACTGAGTATACCCAGGTTATAACGAGGGCCTTGACCTTGGGAGTGATAAGCAGCGGTGTAATCAGTGCCTCAAGGACATCGTTAGCTCGGAGAGTAGCTCAGACGTCACTAGGTTCTGTGCACAACACTGAGTATACCCAGGTTATAACGAGGGCCTTGACCTTGGGAGTGATAAGCAGTGGTGTAATCAGTGCCTCAAGGACATCGTTAGCTCGGAGAGTAGCTCAGACGTCACTAGGTTCTGTGCACAACACTGAGTATACCCAGGTTATAACGGCCTTGACCTTGGGAGTGATAAGCAGCGGTGTAATCAGTGCCTCAAGGACATCGTTAGCTCGGAGAGTAGCTCAGACGTCACTAGGTTCTGTGCACAACACTGAGTATACCCAGGTTATAACGAGGGCCTTGACCTTGGGAGTGATAAGCAGCGGTGTAATCAGCGCCTCAAGGACATCGTTAGCTCGGAGAGTAGCTCAGACGTCACTAGGTTCTGTGCACAACACTGAGTATACCCAGGTTATAACGAGGGCCTTGACCTTGGGAGTGATAAGCAGCGGTGTAATCAGCGCCTCAAGGACATCGTTAGCTCGGAGAGTAGCTCAGACGTCACTAGGTTCTGTGCATAACACTGAGTATACCCAGGTTATAACGAGGGCCTTGACCTTGGGAGTGATAAGCAGCGGTGTAATCAGTGCCTCAAGGACATCGTTAGCTCGGAGAGTAGCTCAGACGTCACTAGGTTCTGTGCACAACACTGAGTATACCCAGGTTATAACGGCCTTGACCTTGGGAGTGATAAGCAGTGGTGTAATCAGTGCCTCAAGGACATCGTTAGCTCGGAGAGTAGCTCAGACGTCACTAGGTTCTGTGCACAACACTGAGTATACCCAGGTTATAACGGCCTTGACCTTGGGAGTGATAAGCAGCGGTGTAATCAGTGCCTCAAGGACATCGTTAGCTCGGAGAGTAGCTCAGACGTCACTAGGTTCTGTGCACAACACTGAGTATACCCAGGTTATAACGAGGGCCTTGACCTTGGGAGTGATAAGCAGCGGTGTAATCAGCGCCTCAAGGACATCGTTAGCTCGGAGAGTAGCTCAGACGTCACTAGGTTCTGTGCATAACACTGAGTATACCCAGGTTATAACGAGGGCCTTGACCTTGGGAGTGATAAGTAGTGGTGTAATCAGTGCCTCAAGGACATCGTTAGCTCGGACGTCTCTCCTGGTTGTACAATGCGACTCGGGATGAACACTAATTAGGAGTTGGAGGGTAAATACTCGAAGTAGCTCGCGAACTGGTACACACATCCCCACTAGAGATGTGACCGTAGTTGTGACACAACAAAGAAATGTCACTTCTTTCATGAGTAGGTTTCATATAAAATTAAGTTTTTTTTTACCCAGTTTATTGCTAAGGGGATAAGAATTGAGTATTGTATCTTATTATGAATAAAAAATATTAAGTGCAACTAAAATAAACGGCAATATTTTTCTATCGAACACTATACTGTCATTTAAAAAGGCTACATTTTGTGAGTGCCATATTACCAAAGGTTTCTTTAAAAAATACTAATACTTTGCAATCGTGTTGTACCAGAAGCTTGGATAAGAAATAAATCTACATAAATGCTGTAGACCGTGCGAAGTATTTAGCAGTTCTTTTCATTCAAATGGGTTAAACGCATTGTTAAATTTTTGGTAATCAGACCGTACTCAATAAGTTTTACAAATATGTATTCTCATGTTTTGCTTTACTGTTTAAACTAAAGAAGACATAGTACCTGTTCTTTTTTCATGTGATACTATTATATATTTACAAAATAAATATAACAATAGAAATAAATTTATGAGATTGATTAACTCTTGTGTCACTTTATATTTTCAATTGACCCTAATGATGTTCCATTTTTTAAGTATTTTGGATAAACAGGGATAGCTAAGCAAGTAAAGGTAAGTGTTTCTGCCCCACTTGTTTGCCACTAGTAATTTAATTTTGGCCTATACTTCGGTAATACCATTGACTATGTACATTCACGTTAGTGTATATAGTCAAAGGTAATACTGTTGGAGGATATTTGCTCAAAAAATTCAAAAATGTTATCAATTATTTATTTAAGAGTACATCCAGAACATTTTAGTATAAAACTGAAAAATATGCCAAATAACTTTGAAGTAGCATCAATGTTGAAAAAAAAAACTCATTACATCGAGTAGATAAATAACATTTGTTTTTGAGGTCATATAGTGGTTTCTTTGTTTGAACATAGAGAAATAACTTAAATTGTTAAAATTATAGTACCGATAACTTTGTACAATCATAATCCCAAATATAGGAATACGTTTATCTTCAAGGAATATCATTGTTAAATGTACTGCAGTCAATAAACAGTCCATGGTCTGTTCACAACTTCCTTCACAATGTATTGTAAAAGATTAATAGTCTAGTAAAATTATGGTTTAAACCGGAAGTAATTGCTAACTAATATATTTTTACCAATTCTTATGTAAAATTACCTGAGAAAAACGATGATGGAAAGTGTAATACTCTTCGAGGCTACGTTTGCTTAGTATAGAACATTTTTCAAATTGGCTGCTGTAGTTTTTGTTGAATATATTTTAAACCATTAAAGACAGCTAAACTATGTAATGTAGTAAAATTTAGAAATTTAAATTTTGCACATTGTGATACATTAGATGCATTAGTTGTTATATGTAATAAAGGTGATATTGCTCTTTAAAGATCCTATCAACTGTGGGATTTTAAGAAAATTTCTTTTATTGGAAATACTTTATCGGTAAATAAATACTTTACTAAACACAAAAATCGGCTCAAAATAGAGGTTTAAGCTTATTACAGACAACTTTGAACCTATATATTACCCCTTTTCCATAGTCTAATAAATACAATCAACATAACTAATGAAAATGGACCAAATCATACACCAAGCATATGTCAAGTTTGATAAAACGTTCCGTTAACAGGTTTACTGGCTTCATGGAACGTACATACATTTTTATATATGTATCTTATTAAGTATATATATGTTTGTTTAAAAAAATTCATACATGTTTTGTCATCTAGGGACTCTGTAGTAAAAAGTTAACATGGTTAAAGGCTTCTATCTAACCTTCGACACCACCATATATAATGGCATTTCCAATAAAAGAAATTCGCTTAAAATCCCAAAGTTGAAATTACAGTAGCTTTAAAGAGCATATCAATGTTGCTACATATAACAACTAATACATGCTATATATCGTAAAAATGCGTAAAATTTAATTTCAAAATTTTACTCATTTAAATAGTTAAGCTGTCTTAAATGGTTCAAAATATATTAAACAAAAACGTATAAAGCTACAGCAACCATTTAGAAAAATAGGCAACGCAAGTACAGAGAGTGGTATACTTTTTAACATCGTTTTCCTCCAGGTAATGTTACATAAGAATCGGTCAAAATGTATTAGTTTACAATTACTTCCGGGTTCAGTCATTTTTAAGCTAATTTTACTAGACTGTAATGAAATATAACTTACATAATTTTATTCTTACAAAACCGTAGAAAACTGTTAATAGGGATTTATATTTGACTTTTACTTCTATTACAGTCAACAAACATAGAAGTTATTAAAAATACAACAGCAAAAACTGTAGTAGTGACTGCAAAGTTCCATTTTAGGCATTTAAAAACATTTTGAAGAATTTTAGGGAATAAGACTTAAAATAAAAATAAATAAATAACTGAAATGCAGGATGTAAAATCACGAGTTCTTCAATGAGCTTATAAAACATTTTAAATCCTTATCATTGTTTTATTTTGAAAATAATGTTTCGTTATTTTAAAATATTTGTACGAAAATTCCAGCAGGAAGATCCAATATTTACTCTCAACATAATAAGTAAAGCTAATTGTATCCTAAACCTAACACAAAAGAATTTTATTTCCAAGTTCGGTTTCAATTAATTGTTTGGAGCCGGTCCAGTTCCTGGAATTATATTTCAAAACTCATGTTTGATGTAAAAGAGGATTTATATTAATTTCTCTTATTGCCATTCTTCCCAAGTATTGTAACTTTTAATTCCAAATGAAAAAGCTTTTACTTTTACCATCACCATATTTTACGCTTTACAAACACTGTAGTAATTTTTTAAAGTACATTTTAAATGTTAAAATGTTTATTCTAGGTTTAGTTTTTTCAATCTCTAAACTTCCCTTAAGCATCAAACTTTTAAAAATACCTACTAAGACTTACTTAGTAAGAAGGAAAAATATATAATGAAAATCTGACCATGACAAAATAAAATTTGCAGTTATATAAAATATTCTTTGGTATGAATTTCATTTAAACGAAATATTGTAGTGTTTTGCAATATAAAGCGTTGTTTATAAAATTTTAACAATGGGTTGGTGAAAAAGTGTGAATATGAAATATTGAAAATAACAACAGGTGTAAAAATTTTTAGAGAGCCTCATAAGAAACCTTTTAGGCCCTAATTAGTTTGTACTTTTTAAAGTATCCAAAAAACAATATAGGGTTTCCAGCTAAAACTTTTACAAAATTTTCTAGGTTATTGAGCGATCCAAAATAAACAAAGAAGTTCTTAAAAATATGTGTTGAAATTGTCCATATGAAGCAGAAAAACATTGATTGGCATTTAATTCATGCAAATTTAGGGTAATTTAATAGAAAAATCGCAAGTACTGTGTTATTTGTTGTTTGATCGTTACAAAATTGATATTGTTAAATAGATAATCTTATTGGTAAACTTTGTTGAACCTTGTACCACTTTGATATAATCTATTGTTTTTGAGATATTTGGGGTTCAAAATTTTAAATTACCGCTATTTTGAAAACACACATATGAAAAGAACCATTTTTCTCCCTGAAAATAAGCATTAGGGTAATAAAGATACACTCCAAATATTAACTTAATACAACTACCCGTTACGGAAATAAAAATTATAAGGCGTAAAATGGTGTTTTTTTCTATTATTTCGGCTTGCTGAATAACATAAAGTTTGTAAAGGTTGAAGCTTAACACCCTGTATTTAATTTTAGCTTCTTTTATTACTAGGTATACAATGAAGTTGTCTGCTTGCAATATTGAGCGGAGCGACTATTTTTTAAATCAATAATAGCAAGTGTTTTATAGGTAATTCAAGTGAGCTTGTTCGCTACGCTCACTCGCCGTCAGGGTTTAGCTCGTTCGCTACGCTCACTCGCCGTCAATTTAGTTCGTTCGCTGCGCTCACTCTCCTTTTGGGTCGGCTCATTCGCTGCGCTTACTCGCCACAAGTCTGCAATACTCTAATAGTTTTTGATTACGCAGGTTTGCTGCGACGGGCTATTATATGTTTACAAGATATTAAATGGTGCGACGTCCAAGATTTGCACCACCTCTCCGTAAACGTTGCATTTCATTCACGTAAACAAAAAACTAAAATAAACAAAACAACAATTTCACATAAAACTACTGTACTGACAAACAGCTGATAGTAACAGTCTGCAGTTAAATTTGATCCTAATAACGGCTGTATAATCAACACACAGTAAACAAACCAAATAGAATATTTCTCCTATTAAAATAACATGATAACTTTAAAGGGCCGTAGGGCAGAACCCTTATGTCCGATTTGAACCATTTCAGATTTATACCTTCCCATAGATGGTTACTATGACCGAGCAAAATTTCGTGAGGATCACTCCAGCCGTTCAGGAGGAGTACTTGTAAATAAAAAGCCAGAGTGTAGTATAGGAGCTTCGCTCGCTTTGCTCGCTCCGCTCAATTATATTTATTAAAAAAATAAAATAAGTACCACTCTTGTTACTGGGGCACCTTGTAGCATAATGATGGCTGAGAAATTTTAGATATGCAAGATCATGTTTTAGTAAAACGAACAAAGTTTGGACATACTGGATTAAACAAGTTTAGGCTGTGTTAAAATTTGAATCTCCAACCTAACTCTGACGATGTCTCGTCGCGTCGCGGTCGTCTCCCTCCCGCTGTCATGACAACAGTGAGGTTATGTTTATCAACAATGGCTCCCCAGTAGCAGTTCATGTTGCTGCCGCCGTGCCACGCCACAGGCGGCCATCATCTGTCAAAAGTATACTATACTCGTTGAAGAAACATTTCAAAAATGAGAAAGAACGATTTGAAGGAAGCTTTTCTTTTAGCAATTACAAAATTAGTACTTACAATGTTTCAGTAGACTATTAATTTAGTATATTGTATTATCATTATTGAGGTCTGGTTAGTTTTTGGTAATCTATTTTCAAAACAAATATTAGAAGAACTAAACATATATATTAATAAAATTAGCTTTCAAAAATAAATTTATCATCTTATTAAGTAAATCAACGATATCATTTATCTATTCCGTGTTTTCTTACACTTTTGTAAACATCAAAAAAGTCATCAATTAATTACACTTTTTGTTTGAACAAAACTACAAAAATTGCAGTCTAATATTTAACTTTAATTTCTACTATTAAAATGCATCAAAATTGTTTTCTGTACGTAGGTAATACGAGTACATGGAACTACGTTAAACCACGGAAGTAAATTGGTGCAAATCTGCATAAAACCACAGTGACTCAGCAATCGCTTCGCTTAGCAATTCAGATGGGAATGTCACATGGATGTGACTATAATGAGACGATTTTAACACGTGGTATTGAAAAAGTAAATGGTTAGTAACTACAAGTAGTATCCCTATTGTATTTCTTGTGAACTTTTAAAAATTTGAATACGAAAAAGATGTTAGTGCCTACTTTTTCAAATAGCCAAAATCAAGAAAAACAAATATTTTATATATTTAGGCAATTTTACTTTTTCACCTCCGGAATCCTTTATAACACGAGAAGTATCCGTGGCAATGTGTTTTCGATCGATCTGGAAATCCCGCGGGTAGATTTTGCTTAAACATTGCATCTGAGAGTGTTTTGGTCCAAAAATAAATTTTGAAACATCCTCAACCCCACAGAAAAAATAGTTATTTTTATCCAAAAATAATTTTAAAAATTATAACTTTTTAGCCTTGATATTATGGGTTGCCATAAATTCAACGACATAACAAAGAAATTCAAGCAAAAACAAAAGATTGCTACTTTTAAGCATTGGTTTTGAAACAGCTGTCACCTGTGAAAGGGTAAGGTACAGTTGACATTTACTACAAAGCATGATAACCATTTACCATAGCGGAGTCAGAAAATTAACAAGTAGCAAACTGAACTTAGACTACAGACAGAAATGTCACTACCGCACATACCTGGGTCTCGGTCTATATAGTCTGCCGTGAATTTCTCCTTATTCGTCTCAGACGGTTATCTTTGGACTTGGACCCTTTCTACTATTCTATTGTAACTTAAATGCTCTTCAAATATGAACTGAACTAAATTTATTTATAACATCATTATACTATATCAAAAGTGAATTAAAACCAACGAGCTAGGTTTGCTTAACCCGGTACTGGTAGAAAAACAATGTAGAATTGATTACATTAACAAGTTGTAAATTTTGTAATCTGAAAATGTAGTTGTGGATCAGAGTTATCGAAACATGAACATGATCTCTAATCATGCAATAAACAATAAATATTTATGTACAATTTTCAATTTATAATATTTATATGCTTTGGAATATATGTTGCTTGTTTGTCATGTTCTATAAATTGTACATGTTTCTGGATGTAAGGGATAATAAAGGAGGGGACAGGGCCATAGAAACGAGACATCAGATCGCCAGATGACCATTCATAGGTCCAAATTCTGTGCTCCTGTTACAAAATAAATAAATAAAATATATAAATAATAGCGATAAATAAAACAATAGGTAAGCTTAGTTCCCGCAGGAAAAGTCACAGGGGTTTTCGCTTTTAAAATCGTAATTTATAAGGCCTTTAAAATAGATTTTGATTTATTTGATATTTAAACTTGCAAAGAGCGTCCAATTTAATTATTACTTTTGCATACAAAATGCCTTTAACTTTTATGGTGTCAACGATACTCGTATAAGTTACCGTGCGTCATAAAAGTTTTTTTTTATGGAATGGAGACAAGAATAAAAAAATCCTTATCAATTTTAAGACGCCGACGCTACCAGGGCGTATTTCAAAGAGAATATGAATGAAGGATGAGTGTATAATGTTTGTGATGCCTCGTGTAGCTTTGTTACTAAGATCAGTTTGCCCTTTAGACAGGGTTATTAATTAATAGCAAAACAACCAATGGCAGATGGGTCCAGTTTCTGTATAAAAATGCAAATACAGTCACATGCTTTGTTCGGCTCACGGCCGTGTCGTCCTACAGCAATGTTCATGGCTCATATTTCCCGCACTTGGTGATTTATGGGAATAAACCCTTGTGCAGAGTTGCAGGCTCCGCGTTGGAATCAATAACTGGATGTTTTGTGGAAAACGTGTCGTATTTTTCCTACAATTCGTGGTATGGAGAAGCAATTTATTGTTTAGGGCTGTGTATCGTATCATAAAATGTGATGACCAAAAATGAAATGATACATATACCATTCACTGATTAGTTGAACCAATAACAATTATTATTAACCTTAAAAAAAAAAAATGGCAAAAACATGAAAAAATGAAAATAATAATAATATACAAAAGTTAATGAAAGTCACTTTTATACACATAGGAAAACTGACGTTTGTGGCAAAATGTTGATATTGGATCATAACAAAATTTTATAACATTTAATTTGTTACTTGGTAATAAATATGCAGGAAAGTGAAACATTTTTTCGGAGAAAAGCTATTTACTCCATTCTTATACAACCCAAGATTAAATCAACCAGTGTAATCTTGATGGCAGGATTTTCCATCTCGAATATCTCGAATTTTATCTGAACCTCACTATTTACATAACTAATGCAGGATGTATTATTTTCTCTTGAAAGAGTCTTCTGAGACGACTCTTGATTTTCATCAATTGTATCTTATTTTCAGGTAACTTTTGTATTGTTTGCTTCAGGTGGTGCCTTGAGAGCACGATAACATATAACAATTTAATGAAGAAAGAATTTTATTAAATTATGTCAGGTTAGCGGAATGACAAATGAACTATAAATAAATGACAAATACCCGTCGCAGCAGACCTGCGTAGGACTACTCAGCGAATTTCCAACAAAAATTTCGTATTTCTTCTATTTCCCCTTAAAAACCATGTGGTTGAGTACATATTTTTGCCACCGTATGGGTTTTGTTGGTAAATATAAAACTATACCTAGTAAATGTACATACCGAATTTTATCAAGGGCTATTTTTACAATTTCTTCATAAGCCCCATGGGGGTGAGTACTTATAGGTTTGCCGCCATTCGGGCTTTGTAAGCAAATATATGTTAAACCCTTAATAGTTAATATACAGACCAAGTTTTATCAAGATATGTCAATAAATAAGCAAGATAGAAGATTTTGTTTATTTCCCATAATACTGACATGGGAAACATATATTTGGATTATATTTGTAACCATTTAAACTACAATAACAATTCGAACACTAAATTGGTCATTATTTAGCTCTTTGAAATAGTGTGTTAAAATAACTGTATTTAAAAAAGTAAAAAAATGCCAAAACCCCATTTCGGTAAAACTAAGACATTAACTGTCTTGGCTAGATTGATTTAACTATAATTACAAACACCATTTCCTAAAATATAATAAATAGTGACATTAAAATTGTTATGGTAAGGGATGGTGTAGTTTAAGCACCACATTACGTTTATCGTACTAGGAATTTAGGGGCCTTCGCTATGCAACCAAGTCAAACGAGCTAGTTGGCAACTACCTAATCTACAAGCCTTATAACCTCAACTTAAATAATTTTTAAGTACAGTCTTGGGGATTAAAAGTACTAGTCAGTAAAGTTTAAGTAAGGGACGTTTGGCACACATGTAATTATTAAAGTAACTCCTAGTTTATTTTCTTAATATAAGAATAACACTTAAATTAAATTCTTAGTAAAATGTTTTATTCACTTAATTCGGCGTTTTAAATCTCAACATAATATTACCTCGCATTCATCTGAAATTCAGCATAATATGATTCCAATCAGCATATCGTGATATGTCTTCAAAATCCAATTAATCCGACCCCACGTTTGCTTGACATTTGTGTAGTTGTGGTTGCCATGACGACGGTTCGGTCATATTTGTCAATGACGCGTCGTCGGTCGATGGGAACAAAGTCAATTCAAACAGTTGAATTGATGAACGCACAACAATAGAGTCGAAATGAAAGTCGTTTAAAGAAAGGAAGGCAAAGATTTGAATTCTCAATATTAACCATTAGTGCATAAATAAACGGTATCAGATAACTGACACATACTTTCTCCCAACAATATAAAAACATGTGTTAAAAGCTTTAAACATTAATGTCTAGATGACTCTGTCGGATAGCTACCAGCTGAGCAGCGCGAGCTTGACCCTACGCGCATCTGTGACTTTTAACAACGTACTGCGTTTACCGCTAAACGAAAAATTGTATTTTCTCCTCAACCACTTGACGTAGAGCAATAATTTAAAGTACTGGATTATTTAGTTTTTTGAGCTTGATTTAATGGTGATAAGTAAAATTTATTTTGAGACAACAGCTATTTTGAAAATAAAAAAAAAATTGATTTTTTAAACACTTTTTACTCCATAACTTTTGAACGCGCATTTTCTCGGAGATGCAGGTGGTGTCATTTTATCCACCATTTTAAGCTTAATAAACCACAAAATTTTAATCAAAATCGTTAGAGCCGTTTTTGAGAAATTTTGATTTTTGACGATTTTTGAGGGTTTTTTGGGGTAAAATACCCTTAAAAATAAAAAATTCAAAAAAATGAAAAAAACGCCTGGAATTATCGTGGATTTGGACCTATATACCAAATTTCATTAAAATTGGACCATTAGGGCATTCTCTAGCTCTGTTTACATCCTGACACACAAACACACACACACACACACACACACACACACACACACACACACACACACACACACACACACACACACACACACACACACACACACACACACACAGACATCACTCCGAAAATCACTTTTTTGGACTCAGGGGGAACCATAATGGATAAATCCACCAACAACTCAAATTCGAAAATTTTGACGAAAACAATACTTTCTCCATATACTATGGTATAGGGGGAGAAAGTAAAAATTAGTCATTTTGAGACGTTAAATTAACGTATACAATGTACTTTGAACTGAGACATGAAAACTTCAATGTTAATCTTGAAGAAGAACGATCATTAATTGATTAAATACATTATGTTTTGACAGCTATTGTGATAACAAATTCTAGCATAATCGAAAGAACTAGCAGTTATAAAATATACTTTTATGTATTTTAGATCAGTTATAAAATATTTTTAACTAATGATTTCAGATTAACTGAAATTTTGGTCATATTTAGACTAGTGAAGTTCTCTGTTATTGATAAAAGTACGCACATTCATTTTGCTATTGGATTACTATAATTTACCTTTAATAAAGCTAATGTTGGTTTTAGCTTGGAAAAATGGTTAAGTTTGATTATTAGGTTCATCTATGAATGGAATGGTATCTAATGATTTATTTAGAGGAAATGGATGATTTAGTCAAAGGGGCAATCAACGTAAGGGCTACATAGCTTCACACATTTCCGTAAGCTCGTTAACTCTGGCATCTTTTATTTTGATTATTAACATTGTTTATGACATTTAATGACACTATGATTAGCTATAAAATGTGTTCTTTATCGAAATACCTAGAACAATAATAGTGAAATCCGGCAACCCACCGGGTAAAGCCAGTGGTTGTTACTTAATTAAATATTTTTATTTATGAAACCAGAATAATTAGCAAAATATTATGAATACACTTCTTCGACAATTAGTTACATACATATTTAATTACATACATAGTTAATTACATGCCTTTTAATAAATTTTAACAGTAATATTTTCATGCATTTATCATTCTATTTGACGTAGTATCATGTGAATATTCCTCTGACTACGTATAGGGCTTCTAATTATCACTAATATTCATCTTCATATCCCAATTTCATATTGGAAGCTTCCCTCAAAGCTTTGGCAGGCTTCATCACAAACTTTGTTAAAGCCTTTGGCCTACTAACGCGTTATTGCGCATACCCTTATATTGCTCACTCCACCGGCATTATCATTCCCATAATATGGAAGAAAATATAACAGTTTTCATAGATCGTACATTTCGAACCAGTGCCGTATAGTAAAGTGTATACAATATTATCATTTATGTAATGTTAGTTATATTAGATACTAGCTGACCGGGCATGCTTCGCAATGCAAACTTGACAAATTTTTGCTCTTCTAGTGAGCTTGTTCGCTACGCTCACTCGCCGCAAATCCATATCGTCTAGTTTTTTATTACCAATCTTCCCTCAATAGTTTGAATGAGAACCGCTGTTTATAAAATTAACTGTCCCTTAATTAATCATTCATGTTAGAATACAAAAATGTTTCTTCCATAAGAATAACATGGTAACTTTGAAGACGTCTGGGGCGTAGCTCTTTGTGAATATTAATATGAAAATAGTCAGACCTGTCTATTTTGAACCTAATTTCAGCACCTAGCTAGTCGGGAAGTTGGAGAAGTGATGGAGTCAGTGAGTGAGGGTTTCCCTTTTATATTTTTAGATGATTGTAAAGAATAAGATAATGTAAAACGTTCTTGAGGCAGTAAAATTTAAATTTATCCGTAAAAAAACAATAGTAGATTGAAAAACATTTACTTAAAAAAAAAAAATACTTTTAAAATACTTTTAAAAATACTTTTAAGTATTTAAAAAAAAAATACTTAGCCTAAATATTTGTAAATTTGTATACATTGTTTTTACTGCATACTTTAAATGTTTAAGTTCTCCACAAACCTAAGGATTTTTGTTGACATAGTGGTGCGTATCCTGTCTTTGATATATATATGAAATTAGATTTTGTATTTGAGATCGTATATTAATTTTTATTGTTATAACAATCTTATTGGTTATTGTTTTATTATAACACTACCATACTTTTAAACCTCAAGCAGCAGTATTGAAATTACAGTGGTAAAAAGAAATAAGTCTAAATCTGGTTGAATCCATCTAAGCAAATAGAAAATTAAAACTCCTAATTTTAAATAAAATTTATAAAACAATTTCTAACTAGCACTAATTTCTGTTTCAGACGTGAATACCAAGGAGCTATTGCTTCGGTAAGTACGGTAGGCCCTACATTATTTTGTGGCACTGCATTGCTCTGAACCATTGCCAATAGGGCTGCATGTTATTGAGTGGTAATGTCGTTTTCCAATTTATTATAACCATTTTTAAAGTTAGGATTGCAAAACCAACGAGTTTATTGGTTTTTGGAAACTATGCCAAACACATCAAATGTATGTTGTAACAAATAGACTATGTTGCCCACTTTAATGGTTAACTCGTTCCGTTAACTTGATTGATATAGGGACGAAAATTTAACTGGAATTTAATGTAGTCTTACTGTTGATTAAATATAATTTAATTTTAATTGCCTGGTAAAATTTTATCAGAACAACCTAATGACTGGAAAACTATTAATAATCGAAAAATAAATCTAAATAATTTACCATTTTATTTTAATCACGACCCAGAACGAACTAAACGAAGGAAACTCTCCACAAACGAATCCAATTATTAAATTCAACATATCGAACAAAGTTAATTGCTGCAGCTTAGGCCGGGAGCAAACAAGGATTTAATTCATAAAAGGGATTTGGTTAATGCTTTCGAACTTGGTTGTATTGTACTTTATTATTTATGGATGAAATAGCCTTGACTTTAAACCCTTTCAAAATGCCATACTGGATACAGACTTATAGCATTTGTATCCAAAGTAATATGGAACAAACAAGAATATATATATTTTTTAAACCTAAGCTCATTAAATAGTATTTTTATTTTATAGCACTATTAATTATTTATTTGTAGTTGAGTATAACTGTCATAAACATAAAATGTCAGTTTCGAGATTTTAAAAATTTTGTAAATTTGAAAGAGATTTCCTTTTTTATACTTTATATTTAAATACTTCAAATTTTCAGGTTCGTGGACACTAACGTGTTAAAAAAATTATACGTGGAGTTTATTTTTCTACGCAAACCACACAGTAAATTGACAACATGATTATTGTAAGAGTTAAGATACATGAAAACACTATTGAGGATCTTTAGACAAAATTCACTTACAAAAATGAGTCAAACAATTAACTAAATAGAACAGGATATCTTGTTAATTATTGACTAAGCATCAGAACTGAACAAATATAATTACAATCATGTAAATATATGTAATAAATTTGACTAAAACTAAAGTATATCATAACTACATACGTATTATCCTTGTGAAAATTTATATTTTAAATCTTCAGTTGTGTCTCAAAAGAAACAACCTATTTTGGATTTTTTTTATTATTCGAATTATTAAAATTAGGCTACTTCTGAATAGAAAAACCGAATAAGCCACTTACGGAAAAATAAAAAAGTAATTCATATATTTTTATTATTTCCTAAATAAATCAATCGAATATAAACATAAAATTATTTTATCTTTCCTATTTTGATAAAATCGTCAGTCTAATCTAACCCTTATAAATTTCATCACTTTCATAAGCATTTGGTTGCTGTGAACCACCTACACCAATATCACAGAGTACTAATGTGTTAAAATCTTTCTTTGTATCCACTCAGAAGAACACGTTTGTGATAAATTGTTTGGGAGGAAACTAAGGAAATAGAGATGCGGATAGTTTAGAGTGTATATTAAATTAAAAATAACAGTATTTTACTTTCATAGACCAATGATCTTTCCAAAGATAAACAAACCAAATTGAATTTGCATGTATAATTTGGTTGATGTTATGAAACCGAAACGCAACTAACAGCTGGTGGATACCTGGATGTCAACAGAGCCACTAGGACTGCGCTACCGCCTGTATAATCTAATCACTTTTGTAATTCAAATGCGAAAAACAAGCTAATGTTGATGTCTGGGAAATAAGGTAATATTAAGTAGTAACCCGCACTCATCATTGTAACGTCTATATACCCTCATTAATGTAAGACAATAAGTCAGTTTTAGTAAATACTAAGAGTCCTGTGCGCAAATTATGCATTTTGTTATATATTTCTTTATGTGTGTGAGAAAATCACCTTCAGTATTTTTTACACTGTCAAGGGGGACATTTTCGTACAAAAACAAAAATGTGATTGTTTTAACTATATTATTTTGATTATAGACGATCGATTTTTGTTTACAATCTAACTTGAAAAATAATCTGAAGGTAATCAGCTGTTAAGTTACGATTCACATTTAAAAAAACTTAAATAAAAATAAAAGTTGATAAACAATTAATTTGATCTATTTGGAGAAATAATACAAAGGCCACGGGGGGCGAAGGCCGAAACGAAATGACCTTTACGCGCTAGATCATCAAGGATTCAATCAACTACGGCAATTTTAATGGTGGATTTTTCTTTTAAAAAATATTATTTTACAGTGCTTATTCTAAAACTGGTTAATCTCGAATGACACATCAATCTTAAAAATTGGTTTAGTAGGTCGAGAGAAAAAAAAACGATGTAACAGGCGAAACCCTAATAGAAATAAGAAGATAGATGTAATAGGTGGAGTTGGGAGAGATATGGTTTTCGATTAAAAGTACTAACGGAGATTAGTCAGTCAAGAGATAAACGGTGGTTAATTTGAAGGATAATTTAAAGGAGGTTTGCTGTAAGATAAAAATCTAAAATAATCTAGAGATTTTAATAATGTTCACCATGCTTTCAATCAAATCTCTCACTATAGCAAAATGTAAGATACATTAAGTACGTGTCGTATTTTGTTGCTGCTTTCAAGTGTCCTTAAGCAGGATAAAATAAACGTTATTTGTTACAGGTTTTACATGTCTTTCTTTAATAACAAGAGTGTTCTCACAAAACTCTTGGTACAGCTAGATCAAAGGTACAGCTTGTACAAAGTTAACTGTAAAAAAGTAATAACATTGACATATAAAAAGGCAAATACAGTCACATACTTTGTACCGGCTCACGTCCAGACGAAGCACCTACTGTATTGTGTCCTACAGCAATGTTCATGGCTCATATTTCCCGCACTTAGTGATTTATGGGAATAGACCCTCGGGCAGAGTTACGGGCTTCGTGTTGAATTAATGACTGTTTTGTGGCGACCGTTCGTAGTTTTTGTTTCTTCCCATGATTCATCCAATAAAAACAACTTATTGCTTACTCGTGTTTATGGGGTTTCTGCCCTGTATTAATGTACAACGTCACGAAACATTTTAATTATTTAAATTATACCCACCCGAGTAATTTTTTTATGTTTCATGAATGGCCGGAATAAGAAATATTTTGTCTAACAACGTTTTTGAATAGCCATGCACCAAAACTAAGAAAAACTACAATGTCTTTCGTTTTATATCAGTTAGCTATCGGAATACAAAATTTGCAATTCTTGACTTACACCTAAATATAAAAAGTATAATTTTCTATATTGAAATATTAATTTTCCATTAGTTTGTTGTAGTTAAAAAAAAAAATTATTTTTAAGACAATGGTCTCAGTATTTACCCCCCAAAAAAGACAAAAAGAAAACAGGAATGATAAGTGCGGTAGATTAAGTTTGATTTATTCTTCTTTTTTCCTTTGCCTGATCAGTGCCAGTAGTAAAATTTTAAATTCAGCTGAAAAACTGATAACCAATTGAATTCAGTTCTTGAAATTTTTTTCCTTTTGGTTTAGTGTTTCGTCATAGTCGAAGAACTTTCATTCTGTTCCCATTTGTAGAGGGATAATTTATGTCTCTTCACTGAGAAATCATATACCTAATAAAGGATGTAAAATTTATTTTCTAAATTTATAGACCATTAACATTTTTTATAATAAGACTACTTTTTTAAACGCTATATTGAAAAGCAACGTAATTCAGTTATTTGTACTGCTAAGTAAATAGGTCCTCAAGAGTTAAAACTTCTCTTAACACTAACCCGTGTAATATATTTATCAAAATAACAATAATATATACATGACTAAATGTGATGGATAAAAATCATTAGTATACATATCTGTTCAATGTATTTAATAAAATTGCGAAGGGTGTGATAAATGGAAAGTAAGCTCGAGGATCAAACGAGATTTCGCAAGAAAGGAATTTCTGCTCATTTGTATACAGCCCAGGATTCAATCAGCTAGGGTAATTTTGATGGTGGATTTTTCTTCTTAAAAATATTTTTTACAGCGCTGATTCTAAAACCTGTTAGGCCCTAATCACACCAAACGTGTTTTCTTCAATACTTGCAATACTTTGTTGTAAGATTCTATAAGGTTACAGATTTTCATATCATTATCCGATTAATTGCTAGTCAACTAATAACTGATTACATCAAGTTACAATACTTTCATTGTTGTCAATGTATTCTCTGGTAGTTATTGACCAGTTAATCTCCCGAGTGATTTGGTTTGACTTGTTTTCTTCTTTCATCACAACAATTACTCCCCCACCCTAGGTTTGGTTGGCAGTTGTGTAGTTGTGGTTGCCATGACAAAGAGTTTGTCATATTTGTCAATGACACGTTCACCGGTCGATGGGGACAAAGTCAATCATAACTCTCGATCAACCACACGGCCGGCGCGGCGACGAAGCGGTATACAAAATTAGTGTCATGCCAAAACAGTTTGATTAAATTATGTAAAACATACCCTATAATTTCATTATTCTCTCAACGAGGATAAACTATACAGGGTGGTTGAAAAGTAACTTGCATCCCCCTTAACTTTTTAACTATTTGAGATATTTTAAATCGGTTTGCGGCAACCTTCTTGGATATGAGGGGCTACAATAATGATGGTACAATCACCTCATGTCCAATAAGGTTGCCGCAAACTAATTTCAAATATCTCAAATAGTTAAAAAGTTAAGGACGGGTGCAAGTTACTTTTCAACCACCCTGCATAAAGTGATAAACACATGTTAATTGTTTGAAAGTGCTTGGTTTGTAGTTGCTTCCACCAAAAACTTATGAGACTATGGAAGAAGGGTTATTGATGGGATCATTAGACAGCTGTTGTAAAAACAAATGTTTGCAGATCAGAGAGAACATATATTTCAGCTACAAAATTATTTTTAAACTAATTAATTGGTCCTGGCGGTTTAAATAAACTAAAACTTTGGTCTAATTTTGACCAGCGGTGATCTCTACTTTATCGCAAAAATGCTTTGTAATCTTTGTAAAAAAACCCAATAACTGAACAGATCTCAGTTATTACAAATAAATATAATTTAATCTAATTTTATATTTGAAGTGTTTAATTCCGGACGTATAAGGGGCCGTGATAGAGGACATAACATAATTCACTACTTTACTCGAGTTATGTATAGAATAATTCATTTTCACAGAATTTCAAGTTCAGTTACGAGGAAGGAAACTCGATTTAACCAATGTGGTGTCATATTTATGCCGAGTTTCTCACTCCGTGTACCAGGATTCTGATTACCGGTAATTCTAATTCTCATATCCAACTTGATATCGGACCACCACCCCTCAAAGCTTTGGCGAGCCTCATCACAGAACCTGCTAAAGCTTTGGTGTACACGGATACGTTATATTAAACCTCCCCTTCTATGAACCTTATATGAGGTACACTACTGTATACTGCAATCTGTACCACTAATACTCGCATTAAAAAAATGTTGTATTTAAAAATACAGCTGCTCTTAGATATAAAAATAAAGACGTTTTTTCTGTTAATTTAAACAGTGCTACGCTATTCCTAAAAAAAGTCTGTCTTCAACTTTATACTTGATAATTCAAAGAAAAAGAGCAGTTTACAGACGAAATTGTGTGGCTATAAACTAAAGTATGTTTGTTTATAATCAATAAATCAAGATGGATGAAAAATTATTGAACCAGTAGAATAAATAATTAAATAAGTTTTTGAACCAGTAGCATTAAAACAACTTAACAGACATATTGTATTACTATTGTTCACTTTATATGTGCTTTGGTACAGCATGATAAAAAATACAGTATACGAAAAATAACAAGTCTCTTATAGAATTTTTACCCTGCATATAAGTTTCATAGTGTCAGATTTAACACAATAGAGATAATCATCACTGAAACTTTCAAAAATAACAAGGATAAACTATATTTTAAGCTAAAAATGTAATTAAAGAGTTACTGGTTATTTTCATGTTAACTTTCACATTACATTACGCTTCCTTTATGACTCCGAAATGTTGGGTTTCCAGGTATGAGCACATCAGTTTATTGCTAAAAGTAATTACAGGGATAGAATATACGATAAAACAGTCATATTATTGTCTAAAAGTATCAAAGAATGTGCGATTTGAAGTTACTAGTTTTTTCTACTACATAATTCATTTCAAATTGTTACCACTGACAACTAAAGGTAGGTTTACACGTGAGAGGTTTTCACTCTCAGAGAGTTTCGTACTCTCAGCAGGTACTCGCAGGTGTACACAACCAAAGAATTTTCCGGAATGGTTAATCTCAGACAATTTTCTGCAAGTGCTATCAACAGCTGTCTGAGATTATTATGAGAGTAACTAACTACTCTCCGAAAGTGAAAAGTTCTCACGTGTAAACCTACTTTTAGAAACCAATATGAAAAAACAAACATTCAAAACAACTTACCAATGATAAAACATACGAAATGTTTTTAGAGTATAATTTATTCTTCTATAAAAAATGCGCTTATAAAAACCCGAAAACATTTGTTATAGCTAGTAGCGGATGGCTTCTGCATGAGATATGACAATAATCCATCGTTTCAAAGTAATGGCTCGCGTGATTTAGCCAATAACTGCATTTACTCCAGCGCCGCTGTTGTTCGATCGACATATTTTCCGAATACATAGCTAACAAATTATGTACTGTGGTCATATATGCAACAATGGTTTGGATGCCAATCACATTTTTTAATGCAAAATGTTCGAGATTCTATCCATCTCACTTTGCTCCGTCCACGTTGTCTACATACAATTATGGGTAGATTATAATAAACTAATTTATGGAGTGAGTTCCCCCTCGCAGTAAAGGGGGCTTCTGTATGTATGGTACTGATAAAAACTATTATTAGACCTCTATTCACATGTTGGCAGCAACGGCGGTAGTCCTACACGAAAAGTTTATAGAATCTTTGACAAAACGGAATATTTTGGGAACATGAAACCTTTTCGTGAATCTTACCTTAACTCTTAAGAGTAGTTAAGGAGACATTTAAAACTTTTCGAAGAAGTTATTTTTATCAACCAAACGTCATATTAAAACTGAATGTGCTGTAAAAATCACTCGTTGTGGAATTATAGGTGTAACTTAGCGAATTATAGTATAAAAGGTGGTACCACAATACCACAATAATAGTATTAAAACATAAGTTTCCCTTCCTAAAAAAAAAAAAAAAAAAAAAAAAAAAAAAAAAAAAAAAAAAAAAAAAACACCTACCTATACAGTATACATATACATATTTTGATAATTATTTTGGGTTCAAATAAAATTATGGTCTTATATATCAACTTTAGCATAATATAATCACACTAGTAAGCGTATAAACCTCTTAACTATGACTGAAATTAGCTAAACTGTATTACAGTTTGTACATCCAAGACGCAAGTTTTATTGTCCATAAACATCGCCCCCGGTTTAATAATGCAAGTTTATATTACTGCGATGCCCATTTGAGCGATAAAACCCTCAAGTCGGCCGTAATCTGTATTTAAGATTCAGAATAATCAGCAAACTTCCATCCCAGTAAACTTACTGTATGAAAATTTAGACTGGATCAAGTTCACTGAAACGTCTGCTCATTTAATTTTCATTCTGTTTGAAATTGAGTAAGTACGGACGAGCTCAAGCTTACATCGGAGTATACAAAACTATGTTCATAGTTTTAATTTATCTATACACATAGAACTTAGTGTATAAATGTATCGGACGTCCTACTTATACATGAGTTTACATAACTTTTACTTGGATTTTAATCTTATATTCATCATCAAACGCAATATGACTCTTCACAAAAAGTGATGTAAGTTTTCAAGTGTTTTCGTTGGACTCTTAAAGAGAAATAATTAAGCTAGAGGTGAAGTTGTTCTCTGTAATGTGAAGTTGTAAACTTTAATGTGAAGAATACAAGATACTTGGTAATGAAGACTTTCACCATTACCTACAAAACGCTTTTTTGTTAAAAATGGTATTGCTCATTAAGATTGACAATATAGGTAGAGTTGGAGTACAATAATTTTTTAATGTGAACAAAAAATAAATGCTGACAATAAGTTCAAAAGCTAACAACCATTCTCATAAATGTGTTATTTGCGTAAATGGTAATTGAGAGCGGGAAATGTATTTTTGAAACAGACTATATTGCAAAACTATAAAGGAGTCACAGTGGATGTGTTTTTGTTGGCGATTTTCAGAGTTTTCCACCGAAACAAACACGACCGCTGGGGGTAGTTTCCCCGACAAGGGAGGGTGTCGCGGTTCACGGTCGACCTCCAGGAGGCCTTGGGGTGATGACGTCACCAAGGGGTGCCGGGATCGATACTGGGGGATGGAACATAGGAATTAGCGCCGGCTCTGACCCCTGGCCGACTGTCAGCTCGGTCTCGGTCCATGGAGTAACGACGTGTGCGTCCGCTAGAGGATAGGTTTATCACACGTATCTCCTGTTTTCTCTGGGTTTCCTTGAGCCATTTTAGAGGGCGAAATTGGTTTGTGTGGTGAAAATCAAAATGAAAAATTGCGCCGGAGTTCTTCTTGACTAGGTTAATCTTAAGAGTCATCTTCACCTTTGGGCCAGTAGGCCATTGTTGCGCAGTCGGCAATGTTAACCATACGGCTTTTATGCTAAAACATGGTATTTCATTCCCCTGTTTCGGACGCCGTTTTTCAACAGATTTTCTTTAAACTTGGTAAATGTTTTGTCGAATAGTTATATTAGGCCCCTCATACCCCGAAATTTTGAAAATTTAACAAATATTCTCTGTGACGTTGCAAAATAACTCGATTTTGATTAGTAATATTTTGTTAGTAATATATTTGGGATGAACTACCTTCCCAAACCTGTGTATTGGTCAACCGACTAATAGTGTAACCTCAAGTACAATTTGGTTTTGGTTGTCAATAAATAGTGTTAAATTTTGAATGGAAAATTCGGGAGCATAATTTGCATGTTGTATGTCTATTTATTGCCCTATAATCCACCAAAATCATTTTAATTCATAGTGAAAATTGTTAATTCAAATGCGGAAACAATAAGGCGCATAATACCATACATCATTACTTAATTTATTATTCTGCCTATCGTTTTACCTTATAATTATAATGTACATTTAACCTTGATAATGATATTAGGCTATAAATATATTTTTTTATTTAATATTTTTCCCTTTGGTACGTTATTTGTTAGCATGCCTCTGATAGAGACCATTGTTTGCGTTTTATTCTTCTTTAAAACTACTAGATTCACGCCATTAACTATGAAAACACAGGGAGGTGAAGCAACGTTACGCTAGTCTCAAATATAAAGGATCCAGTATTTAAAATAGAGGTTAATAATATAAAAATATTCATTACAATTTGTAACATTATCTTCAAGCCAATCTGAGCATGCAGTAGCCACACAATACAAGATTATCCATGAATAAGTTTCAAAGAATTGTATAAAAAGATAAATCTCTGACATTACTTCATTGTTAACTCAATCCTTAAGAGATATTGTACCAAATTTATTTAATATTGCTGCCTTGCTACATTTTACTGGAACTGTCTATGGTCCAAGCTACGGTAAGTAGCTTAAAACTTTTACAACGTTCTTACTCTTCAAATACTTTTTCCTATATTTTATAGAGATATTTATTTACACTTGCTGACTTATTTGTTACTATTGTCTTTAAATATAAACAGTTCATGGTAAAATAGTTTGTTAAAACACAATGAAATTCGTACAAAATAATATGAAACCCAACTATATTTACAAAAAAATTATTTTAATTTTGTTTCAATTGCTTGTACAATGCAAAACTGGATAAAAATATTCAAATTCAAATTCAAATTCAAATTCAAATTCTTTATTGCCGTAGATTGACAATTGTACATGTCAAATTATTGTACATATCAAATTAGGAACAAAGAAAATGACAAAATACTACTCTTAACTATCGCAATTCGTCGGTTCAATAAAAATACGGTTTTTACATACGGTTTATTACATTTTGCTTGTCGGAAATGTTTTCAACTTTTAAAATTAAACTAGACAAATAATACTAACTGGACCAAATATACGAATTAGATCAAGATCTGCTCTGTATCAGTTTTTAGACTTTTGGTTCTCTGATGTGTTTCAGCCTGATGGAGAGCCTGTACGCGAAGGACCTGAGTGTACATTGAAAAACAGTACAAAGTGCTGATGCAGAGCCCACTTATAGCAAAATCTTGAAATAGAGGCCATAAAAATAATCATTGGGTATGATTTTATTGATTGTTGTACGTGTTTGATAGAATGTTCCAATAAAAATACATAAAAAATAACAGTGAATTATTTTGAAAAAAATTATATCCAGAAATTATTATCCGATCTTTTAAAAATTATATTTTTATACATTAAAATAAAATGTTTCTCATACAACTTGTACATTATTTATGGAGTATGTGTCACATGGCACTGCTTGTGAAACATTACATCCTTATTGTAAGCCATTTTAAAAGGATTTCATATATAAAGTGATAGTAAAAACACATACTGGACAATCTCTCAAACAGTCAAAATAACTCCAGTAATGAAACTTTCATAGTTAACATTTAATATTTATTCAGGCCTAATAATTCACCAACACTTTACAATTAGTACCATATTAAATTAAAGAAATATCTAAAAGTTAGAACATTCAGGTTTTGATAGTACCTACAGGCTTATTACCTCTATTGTAATGGGTGAGTCGGGTGAGTTTGTGAGTCGGTGCCTTGAGTAAACATTTTGCTCTACCTGACCAGTGTGTTGGTTGAAATGGTATAAATCACATCTCCTATACTAACGACCATTTTGTCGAAGGTTCAAATCGTATATGAAACGGTGTATAGGCAGAGGAGACTTAGGACTATGACGTCATCGACGGAGTGTCCCCCTAGTCGATACTCATGGATGGAACGTGTAATTTGTGCCGGGGTCTGACCGCTGGACCGGCAGCCGTTATGTCCCTAGGAGGGGAGGTTTATCACACGTACATCCTGTTTTCTCTGCGGGTTTTGTTTAAGTCATTTTCAGAGACAACACTGGTTGGGGTGGGGAAAGTCAAAAGAAACCATTCAATTCAGAGTATAAATTATTCTATACGTAAGGAGGCACAGTCTTTGACCCTTATATAGGTCAGAAATACATAGAAAATAGTTTTTGACTTTATCAATAAAAAGGAAGTATTCCGGAAAGCACAATAAAATAAACAAATAACTTGCGGAAAAGTGTAGCCTATTTTTATTATACTAGAGATCGCATCCTGATCGAAATTCGATCAAAGTTTCAGTATATCTTTACCCAAGAAGCTTAAAAATATTTTAGAACTAAAACATCTGTTCTTCCTATTTTTCTAGCAGTTGTTTTTACAACAGCTGTCTAATGATTTATTCAATTCTCCTTCTTCCATAAGATTAACATTGGAACTTTAAAAGCCTGTGGGGCGTAGTCCTGGAGTCTGATTTGAATTAGAAAGGGATTCTGCTCATCTAGAGGGTTATACCTTTCTAACGGTAGGCCTATGCGCGGAATTCTCCTAGGATGCACACGAGCTGAGAAAAAAGGATTAAACGAAACATGCTTGCCTAATAATATATTTTTATTATATTTGGTGTTATCATTTATTTAAATCAAATTTATGCGTTAAAACGAGCTAATTTTGAGGTAGTAACTGACGAAAATATTTTAAAATTGTAAGATCTTCGGTTGAACATTTAGAATTGGAAAATATAAAGCTTACTTTGCTCAATCTATGCCATTTAAACATGTAACTCAAATGAATAATTCTTGGGAACTGTGTAAGAGGTTGTAACTGTAAGTATTTGTCCTACTTTAAAAATTAACTAAAGAAACTTTCAAAAATTACTATTAAATTTAGAATACATTTTGCCCAAAAAGATCATAATCATACTTACACATGCCACTCTTTATGTATACTTTATCAATGTTACAATAATATGAAAGTTGAAAAGGTTAGTTATTTAATAGTATAAAATTATAAACATTTTTTATCAGAGTGTTAACAGTTTCTATGCACATTGTTTAAATGTAGACTATGCTTTTGAAATGAAAGGAGGAGAAGTTGTTAAAATATGTATAACTTGGTGATTTATGACCAAAAAGATTTTGAGCTCACCAGAAGTTGGAAGAACGAAAGTTTAAATAAGTAATGAACCCTGCGGGATAACTTTAACCATTGTTGATCTTTCAAGCTGAGTCTTTTTCATAAAATATTATTAGGGTGTTAAGATTTACTATAATGAAAATGAAAAAAAAATATTATTGAGTTCTGACATGGATAAATTTAAGTGAGCCAATGTATAAAATAATTAAGAAGAAGAAACACTAGATTATACAATCTATATATGTCATTATAATGATAACACACTTACCACATTTATCAGTCTATTTTTTTAGTTCATATACATTATAAAACCATTCACAAGAATATTCTTGCATTCGTAGGATATAAATTTAAATAATGATAAAGCGTGATGAAAAGTAGTGATGCAATTAAAATTATTAACGCAATTTCGAAATTGTTTGGTAATATTTATCGATCACCAGCATGAGCAGATATTGTGCTATTCAAGGTTACAATAACCATTTCTCGAGAATTATGGTCGCAGTTCCTTAACGTGACACTGTCTTTTGTAGTATACTTTACTACAGTACATGGCTAACCAGGCTGTAGAAACTACATTCTTAATAGTTAATAACGTATTAAATTTTAAATTATTTAAACACCAATATACTTCTTAGTTTTTTATTTTTACGGAAGGCCTTTCGATAGACAAGCTATCATCATCAGCCGTACCGTAAACTAAAACGATTTTTAGTTTTACGTATTTTTTTTTTTAATTTTTAGTTTACGGTACGGCTGATGATGATAGCTTGTCTATCGAAAGGCCTTCCGTAAAAATAAAAAACTAAGAAGTATATTGGTGTTTAAATAATTTAAAATTTAGATTTGTACCAATATAGAGCTGTTAACCTAATAACGTATTATTTTCTTTTTATTTGCTATAAAACTATTTAAACAAGATAAACATAATTTGATGTAGAAGTTAACTGTATTTACCAATAAGGTTACTACATCTTTTTCAAACTTTGCTGGGACTAGTAGCTTCTAGAAAGAAAGAAGGGTTTCTAAAGTAAAATTTCTTTTCATCATACCATTGAGATAAACGTTGTTTTCGGAACGGTCAGCTGTGATCGAAACTAGTTGATTTCCGGTGGGTTAGATAAACGTGTTGGTAAACAACGTTTTCGGGACTAGACCGCGTAACAGTGGTTTAAACAACAGTGGGACATTAAACAAGTAACAGTGGGACATTAAACAAGTTAATTTATTTTAATTAATAATAACAGCTGTAAATAGATCAAATACAAGATAAACAAATAACAACGTAAGAGGGGGTATATAGGTTAAAATTTATTAATATTTATCCAAACTGTAAATTTATGAAAGGTGTAATGTAAAGGTGTAAAGGTACTGTAATTTGTATGATGAAAAGTACTGTTCGTAACTCGTCCGAAAGTGGTATATCGGTGCTCGATCGAATTCAAGTACTCGGCTTCGCCTCGTACTTGAAACTCGATCTTGCACCAATAACGACCACTTTCCGGACTAGTGACGAATACACTATTGTTACACATGTTTATTGAATAATAAATACGCTACAACGCCTATTTCGTTTAAAACATAGATAGTTTGAAATGTAAAAAAATGTGATTTATTTTTTATAAGTATTTATCGTTTAAAGTATCAACCTTCCATGAAATTATTTTCTGCCATAGAAAACTAATCATCATTCGTTTGAATTAACTCCCTACAAGCTCGATATAATATCAACTTTTATCAAACCATGCACATAACGAACACTTCCTACTTTCCTACGGCCCCTTATTTCCTGAGCGGTCTGTTAATAGCGTCATATTACGGTCCGTATCCAAAGTACAGTCTGTTTCCATGACAACCATCACCTCCCGACATAAACTTTATGGTATTGTCGGTCGATATTCCTCCACACCTCAGCAAAACGACGTGGTCAGCTTCACTAACGTGTGCTTCATTGTTTACCCTATCTATCAGTTGTTTGGTCGAAATTATTACTTCTACAAATGGTTTCCATATTTTGCTCCAATAATGGAACTTATTAAAATTATTTTTCATAGGACATTAAACAAGGCACTTTTTACACTCTTATATTCACTCACACCCAGATTATTAATAATTAGAAAATAGTAATAAATATTAATTAGTTATTTGTGTGTCTATATTGAATTCCATTAATTTCCAAAGAAATTTTGGAAGGCACAATTTTTATTTACTTTACCATATTATGGGATTTACATTGCCTTTATGTAATACATAGATAACTAAAATAATCCAAGAGTCATACGTATAATTTATACTATTTGTTGTGACATAAGTATTCTACATTTTTACGCATTTACTTGCAAATACATTGATTATCTTAAAGAAAGAGAATAATAAATTTATAAATTAATTTTAATGGTGTTTTATTGTTAAACTTTTATTAATTTCAACGGGTTATTATTAAGTTATGTAAAACATTTCAAAATGCATTTTGATTCAATTTTACACTTTTTTGGAAAATTTCTAAAATGCATCGTATACTTTTACTGCCTTAAAACAAACCAGTAAAGCAAGCACTTGTGAATCAACAAAACCGACTAGTCGATGATATGATCGAATCAAATTGCGAAGGGAATATGAAATAGACATGCTATTTATATTCGTATTGCTCTAACGGAAACGTCAAATAAACATTTGATGTTTCCGAAAATCTTTGTTCGTTCTTTTACGAGAAAATACTGACGTTTTGAACACGGTTTACCATTTTTATGAGTAACGTTTGAGCTGCATTTATTTTCTGCAAGACTTTCAGTTGCCTCAAAGGTTATTTTTAACCTATCTATAAAACATCACGTCATGTTTTTATAGAAAAACTTACATCTAGAAACTTAACATAAATGTAATATTCATTCGACACGATCAAATATTGAAAAACATATGAGACTTAAAACAATATTTTATAACAAAAAACCAAATTTTGTTCGAAATTGAGTTGTTCAAGAATAAATTGTTGCATTGATTGATTGAGGGTATCTGAGCAATTATTTATCTGTACTCACACTGAGATATAATTTCCAAAATATAATTTCTTAGTTTTCATAAACAAATACGGGTTTGAAAATGGAAATTTTATCAGCGTTTATGTTCTTGTGACTAAACTGTTATCGTGACTTTCAGTTATAAAAGTATTCATCCCATTAAAAAGGAAACTTCGAGAGTTTTTCGAACAATATTATTTAAAGATATTCGTAGTTACTTTTTATGATTTTTCCAATTAAAAGTTGATTCTCAACAGATATTGTAAATTCTACAGAATAACCAATCACATACGCAATAACATGCCCTAAATTTGAAAACGATTGGAATACCGATACTTGTGCGAAAGCCAAATGATATCACTTACCAATTATTGCTTTAACACAGGTGTTGAGTGCACTGATGTAACTTCAACTTTCTTGTTTTGTGTGGAATTATGTTATATATTTGTTACATTTAGTTTGTTATAGTACGAATTGTTACTCTTATTCTCCTTCGTATGCCTCTTCCTCGTCTTTTAAGTAGGCCTACATTCAAAAAACTATCAACAGAATAAATAATGATTTATCAATCAACTAATAACACAAAACATAAGTTTCATACACCTTAAAAATACTTTAACTGTATTTTGAATCAAATTACATTTTAATTTTAGCAGCATTAAAACATATTTGTACTGCTTTACACAGTAACTTGACTATAATTTTACTTATACGAATTAAAAATTAACACACGATTAATTTTTGAAAACTTTTATTCATAATGCCTTTAGCCAGAATTGTCAGACAACTCACAAACTTATTATATCTTAATTTAAATGGTCTTTTTGACATCAACATAGTCATTGAATATGGCATAAGAATATTAAATGCATTTTTACTCAGTGGTATACGAGGGTGTCTTTTACAATTCAAACGACACGAATCAGAACCTATATATATATATATATATATATATATATATATATATATATATATATATATATATATATATATATATATATATATATATATATATATATATATATATATATATATATATATATATATAAAAAGGGTATATAAAAGGGTACTTATGGTTATTATTTTTTACACATTTCAATATATATATATGTATATATATACAATGTAAACCTGATATGTTGAACCCTTCCCCTGGTTTCCTAAACGTCTATATTTTCAAGGACTGCCGTGCTTCAGCCATAATGATGGCTTACAACGATGAATAAAACGTTGCCTCTTGACCTCCTGTTCTTTTTATACCTCGTTAGCATTAAACCGTGTTGGAACTGCGAGACTTCTGCACAACTCACAAAGGCAGCATTGTTTGTTTACGTTAAAGTCAGAATTTCTGTAATTTTTGTACGACTCCGTGAATATGATATGTATTTTTATAATAAGTGCAGACTTTAAATTACTAGTGGCTTACAAATTTGGTTGACATTTCAAATCAATTAGGATTTTCATTTTACACAATTGTGAGTGCTGACGTTATAAAGCAGTTTATTTTGCTGTGTTAAATATTTGACATACTCCATTATCAAGTGTATATTTAGGATGTCTAGTAAAATTAATGAACATTATAAGGTAGTAAAAAAAATTTAAAAAAACACTCCTAAATTTTTTAGGGATATATTTGTTTTAATTTATTATTTTTACAAAATTATCATCGTTTAAGCTATTCTGATGATGCTATTGAAAAGTCATTATTATAACCTTGTATACTTTCTTTTTAAATATAGAAATGAGTCTATTGAATCGATTACTATATTTATCAATCTAATTAGTAAAAGTGTAGTAGAGATTCCTATTATATATGTTATGTTTGAATAAGTTTAGTTTAATTAATTTAAGCTTTTTTTCTATTGTTACTGATTTCTAAAGTGAAAAACAGTACGCATTTGTTCACTTTTCAATAAAAAGGAAGAAATTGGAATTGGACAATTAAAAGATAAGATAGAATTTCCCCCAGCAGCTCATTAGTATGCATCTATAATTGAATGCCGTGAAGGGGGGAGGGGGGTGGAGTACACAGATCTGGATTCGCTCAACTCTTTACATTTGCTTAAAGGGGTTCCATTCACCAGGCAACATAAGCTTTTAAAATAATGTCATACCAAAAATGGACAACGTTAAAAAAAATATTCAACCACTTTTGTTTATGAATAAGTTGCTATTAAAATATGTTTAAGATAGACTTTGTTAATTGCAAGTTTAAAAATATGGTTTATGAAAGGATTCTATCCTTTGAGGTATTCCAGTATTTATTTTAAAGCCACAAAACCATAAGATTACAGTTTCGTTGAGGAGGAATGCCATTTAACTTTAAATTTGGGTTAAGAAAGCATCGTAGATAAAAACTAAATACTTCGTGGTTTTTAAGAAAACTAACAAATCGTAAAATAAGAAGGCTCTATAATACTCAATAACATTAAATTCATTTTCTTTTTTCTTTAATTATACGCTTGACTAAATAATTTATCGGGACTTCATGAGTTTAAACAACTGATTGTTAAATTGACAGTGACAAATAATATAGTTAATTTGTGTGAATTACCTCCTTTAGTCAAAAAAGATGGTGTAATAACTGTGTTTAGTTAACAAGGTTAAATTACTCTATTCTACAGTATTTTTCGCTTATTTTTTTATCATAATGCAAAGTATTTAAAAAAAAGGAACAAAAAGGAGGCAATCCCTTTCCCCGCAAGGGGAGGTAGCTCTCATTTTTGTGTGTGTTTGTGAGCACTTGTCTAGAAGGCCCCATTTCGGAATTGCCTTAAAATATGTCACTTAAAGAGTACACTTTAAGGTTTCAATTCCAAAATACTAATTAATTTACATAGTGAGAATAAAATTCCACATTAAAGTTAAATAAACCGATTCATGTAAAAGTCGATTTAGGACTTAGTTCCCGTTGTTAATTTGCTACAAAAATAATAATAAAATGAAACACGTACAATAGTAGTTTTAAACCCGAGGAGCCCAAAGTGGCTCTTTTAAAATGATTAAGCTCTTCTGCTCCGAGTGATGAACAACTTTTTTTATCATAATGCAGAATTAATTACACTTTTGATCGTAAAAAATTTCAAGTGTAAAGTTGTATTTTTGAGGTTATATTTACAAAGTAAGTGATATACATTGTTTACAATTTTGTTAGGCCTATTTACAAACAATGTTTTAATATAACGTTTGAATTTCACTATCTGCATAGAAATTTAATAAATAACAGGAAACAGCTGATTTTTCAGTCCTGGGACAAAAAATAAACGGTTTAGGTACTATTGAGGCTAAACAGGCTGATTTCGTGCAGAATAATAAACAAATATTTTACTAATATACATGGTGACTAAAAGGGTGAGACACAGATTTTCCAGTAAAGCCGGAAAGCCAAATCGGACAACGAGTGAATCTTGCGAGGATCGATGAACAAGGAACACAACAACATGACCCCCAACGGCAGCCGGTTGTCGACACCGGAGTACATCAGTGGCCTGGGGAGAGGGAGGGTGGCGTTCCTAACAGAGTGCGCCTTCACTTGACAAATCGACTAATGTAGTGACAAGTTAAGGAGGTACTTTGCCTATTAGCTGGAAAGCCTACTTATTAGTTACATTGTTACTTACTTAATAATGCAAAGATCAGAACTTTCTAGATCTGTTCGGAAATTTCCTCTCTTCTACATCTAGACCTATGCATTTCCAATGTAAATTAGTTATCATAAGGTCGTTCTTTCAGGGAAACTTCTTTACTTGTTTATACAAGTTTTAAAGGATGGGTAAAATGCAGGAACAGTTTTGTAAACGATTGTGTGGTTTTGATTTTTCAAATATTAGGTAGCCTACCTATGCACGTTTTAGCAAATGAGAATAAAACTGCTTGAGATATTAATTCGAAGAAACAGTACAAAGGGTTGTTAACCCTAAATTCAAGTATTTTGAAATTCATTAAAAGGAATTATTAAAAAAATAACATGACTTACGGTTATTATAAAATTAATTGTAACATATGGAAAGTTTTATCAGATATGTTTCCAATTAACTCCTAATAATTGCGCAAAACTTCAACCGTGGTAAAACGTATAATGTTTATTGGTGTGGTACAATTATACAGTTCCAAGAACTAGACCCATTACAGTGCTGCTTTCTCGGCCGCCTCTCTGTGTACTTACACACAGAAATAACACACAGTACAGGCCGCTCTGTGTACTTATACAGTGTGGTAGCGTTATAGCACGCTACCAAACTGGTTCATCGTACTTTTTATAATTTGGAAGTTTGATGATATTTTGGTGAGATGTACGTAAATTAGTAGATAGTAATTAATTTATTTTCCATTTATATTATTTAAATTCTTATATTTGAAGGGAATACATTAACATTTGAAACCTAGTCATGAATTATATTATTTTGTTCTGCTATATTGCACTAACAGGCAGCTATTCGAAAATAAATAATAGCCTATTAAAACACTTTATATATTTTTATACCAAATATCCCTCACTCATACAGTTTTCTAAGATTATGAGTTTATCTCCTACGGATGGATGTTTTCCTTGCTCTGAAGGACATTTTTTGTGGGTTTTTAGTATTTAAAATCAATTATATAGCACTACCCATCTCCAGGATTATGGCGACTGTCAGAAGAGTGAAAATGTCAAGTTATCCCCTTGAAAGCTTTCTTTTTATTCACACGAGACAGTTTGTTTGTTACAGTTTGTTATACAAAACACAAACACGCGAACATTGACGCTACAAAATTGTTACCCGACGCGACGTTTCGAGAAACCACACAACGATTCCCGTTATCTAGGATGGATTTTGAGATAGAAAATTCAGATGGTTGTACCGTAGTTATACAGTGGTTTGTTGAAAAATTTAAAACAATGACCAAAATGGTTTTTAGAGTTTTTTTTAAGAATTATTTATTGAACCTAGTCTAAAGAGTTATAACATTTCAAATGCTGGTATTTATTTGATAATAACACAACAACATGATTAGGTCCTAGTAATACTTCATCGAGGTTTAAAGCAATACATGTTGCGAAAAAAACCTCAAACCGGTGGTGCAAAAATTCACTTTGAGAACAAATATATTATATTTTATATGGTTTTTTTAATTTTATTTAATCTTCTCATATCATACTCAAATACAATAATGTTTACAATTATAGTTTCAACGATATATATTGAAAGAAACGCTAGACGCTCTTATTAACTTCACTTAGTTTCTCTTCAAATTATCCCCGACTGCAGTACAAAGGGTGCGAGTCAGATATGTAATCATCAGCGGGGATTCCCCAGCAGTTTGACATGGATCGATAGCACCGAGGGGTGCGTGAGAGTGAGAGAGAGCACATAGCTCTGTACTGTAGTGTGAGAGTGAGAGAGAGCGTAGAGCTCTGTACTGTAGTTGCGGGGGTGCGGTGTACAGGACGCCACGGACGCCCGCCGGCGGAGTCGGGAAGTCTACAATAATGGGCGAAAATAGAGGCTACCAGTTCCGATTAGTTGTGGTGCAACTATTTAATAAATATTTCCCCAGCATAAATTCGTTTTACTATGTTGGCAAATTTATAAAGGAATAGATTGCTAAAACATTCTAAACTGATTATTTAATCAGTGCTGGTTTCTAAAATTAAAGAAATATAGGGATTAGGTTGACCAAAGAACACTTAACTTTATTGCACTGTAAGATTTTGTGCATACACAACTCTTCAACAAAGAATAAAATATAACTGTAGCAAAACACTATAACTTTAACTTCTAAGGTTTATTTTAGGTAGATTAAAAAACGGTGTTGAGAGTTAGCTCGCCGATACCATCTGAGAGTAACGAATTTTTTCCGAGAGCAGGATCTTGCTATTTTTGACATTTCATGTAAACGGAGTTTAAACACTTCTGTGAGTAATTCCTGAGAGTACCAATCTCTCTTATAATTAAAAACGCACATGTAAACCTAGCTTTAGAACTATCTAATGATACCCAAGGTTACATAACCAAGTTTAATCACAAAGTTTGTAACTAGTTACCATTTAACATTGTTATTTTTTAATATTTACTTTCTAAGTTTTATTTAAATTATTTTGGTTTTAAATATATGAAGAAATTATTCAAAACCAATTTATTAATATTTTATTAACAATAAAATATTTGCAACTAAAAACAATACCGTAACAAATTCTGGTAGTGGTTTTCGAAGAACAGTATATTGAATAATGGGAAAATATTCATTGACAAATGTTCAATCGTGTAATAATTTAATATTCAATATAATGCCTGAGGCCACATTAAAGCAATAAAGTAGAAGTTTTACAATGTTTTAAAACTTTGATTTTTTTAATATTATAATTAATTAGTTTGGTATAAATATAGTTTTATTAAAACTATACAGATTGGCTACATTTCTAATAAGTAAAACATCACAAATTCAATTTTTTAAATAATAATGGGAATAATAAGTGTCTGTTATAGACAAAGTATTTGATTTTAAATGCTTAATGTAAAATGTGGCCCGGCCAGTTTGATATTAAAGTCACGTGTTTGGACAAAAAGTGGCTAAGCCCTAATTGCATGAGATTGCTGGAATCGGAAAAAGCCCAAACGTGACTCTTGAGCCTTTGTGTTAAAATAAAACATCACCATGAATCACAAAGCTCGTTTTCTCATTTAGCCAATAATTTATGATCTTAACAATTAGATTACGTCAAGTCTGACAGTAACAAAGCTTCGCAGTAGAATAATTATGCATTGATTTCATTTCCACTCAGATTAAAAACACCTTTATGGAATCGACAGTACCACAAATAATAAAATATTAAATTTATAACAATAGCTCTTTAGTTTCAATTGAATGCATTTTGTGAGTATGATTTATGCTGATCATTTAACATACACGTTCTGGATTTTGGATAAAACAATACATTCATGTTGTTAAGCCTCCAAAGCTGATTAAGACAATTATAAATAGGTTACGCACCTCCGTCTTCAGCTACAATAAATCCAAACTAATCCTGGACTACCATGGTTTCTCCAAATAAATTGTCATCATCGGGTCCGATTTCATGAGACCAAAGTAGTGTCAAATTGTTGGTGCTGGCTCAGTTCAAGGTCACCTGAGGGATGACGTCATCGAGGTCAATGACCTCACCGATGACGTCATCGATGACGTCATCGATTGCGTCATCGATGACGTCATCACCAATGACGTCATTTCTATGACGTCACACCCATGACGTCACAGAAATGACGTGCTGATGACGTCATCACCCCTTACGTCATCAAAATGACGTCACCGACGCCACTGAGGTCAAGGTCACGCCGAAACTTAAAATTTTTTGGCACTTTTGCCGTTTCTCGCACTACGCTCCGAGTTTCAGTCAGAGTCCCCGTGACCTTGACCACTTGGAGCGAATTTTCGACGAGAAACGGCAAAAGTGCCAAGTTAAACTCGAGTTTCTGACATGACCCTGCCTAAATGGGCAATCGGTTATCCCTCAGGTAACCTTGAACCAGCACAACACCAACAATTTGATATTACTGTGACCTTGAAAACCTAACAACGGAGCGCCGACACCGATGCGCACCCCACGACAGCCACCGAGTTACTGACTGCCAGGCTCTGTGTACTCTAGGTATATGGGGAAGTGGAGGGGGAAATCTCAAGGTCATCCAAATGGAGTTTTAAAAAAGTTGAAGAGTAGAAAGACTACTCTTGTGCTTCCTGGGCGACCTCATCAATCTCTAATGGATCTGTAAACCAATCCGATCTGTAGCGGCAGGAGTCCAGAAAACAGGTGCACCACCCATCAGGTTGTCCGTAGCATTTCCGACAATTGGTAAGATTGGAGAAGTGAAATTTAATACACCGCTGCGGACAACAAGTATAAAAGTATTTGGATTTGTAGATTTTGAAAGTTTGTAGTACCGGCGGTGGCAGCTGTTGGTTCTTGCATCTACACCTGCAACATCCGAAGCATTCACATTGCCGGCAGGCCAGCCCATCCACTTGCCACTTTGGTAAGAGGAAACACTTATCCTCACAGCAATAGGTTGTCCCCGTCTCTTCCTCCCAACGCTTCTTTGCACAATATGTGACGCCTTGTATCTCCAAACACCTATGCTCGCAACATGAGATGCGCTTACTTTCCATAGTTGATGTTGCTTTGACGAGGGAGCACGATGAAGTGATGCTGTGGTCAGTGGGAATGGGGTTTATATAAACTAAGGTGAGTGGAGGGGGAAAGGTCAAGGTCATCCAAATGGAGTTTTAAAAAAGAAAAGAGTAGAAAGACTACTCTTGTGTATCTATAGCGATTTCATTGATAGTGAGTGCTTCTGTATGCCAAGTTGATCTGTACTGACAGGCTCCTAAATAATGTTTGCAAAAACCTGCAAAATGATTGTTGCACAATTTGCAGCCAGTTAGCTGTTTTAATGTGAATTCAATGCAACGTTCAGGGCAACAAGTGTACTTATGCCCTCTCATCTGGTACACATGGAATGTCTTCAACTCCGGTTTCGGCTTCTTCCAAGACTTGCACTTACACATGCATTGACCAAAAGCTTCACATTTTCTACACGCCAGGCCATCCGCAACATCAATGTCATTCGGCCATGAAAAACATTTCCGTTCGCAACAGTAGTTGAGTTGACTCTCCATGTTGCTGTGGTGAAGGTGCGCGATGAAATGATGCTGCAGTCATTGAGAGTGCACCTTAAATAAACTCAGTGGAGGGGGAAAGGTCAAGGCCATCCAAACGGAGTTTTAAAAAAGATAACTAGTCGTCCTCCTCCTCCTCCTCATCCGTTGTACTTAGAGAGCTGTCAGACGAAGAGCCCCGTGCAGGTGCTCCCCAGATGAAAAACAAATCAATTTTAAAACGAAGACCAGGATCTTGCATCATCAATTCCTTTAATTTGTCACATACTAAGTCGACCTTGTGTAAGGTGTCAACAACAAGCTTCCAATTCGTTGGTTCAATATAACTTGTAGTAGAGTCTGCCTCGCTGATAACCACATCCTCCGGCCGTATTGGAGTGTAAAGATGTGTAAAGTTCTTTGGCTGTAGCTGAGGTTCAGGCTGGCTGGAAGTGGAAGGTTGAGTGTGGACCCCTGTCGCATCGAAATCCATAGTCATTCTACATTCAATGTTGGGGTTTTCGTTTAATACATACACCAATTTCTCATGCAACATATCCACTTCTGCCGAGTCTTGCAGATGAACATTCCAGGAAAATGGCCATTCTTCATCCGTAGTGGAGTCAACTCGAGAAAGAGTGCTGTCCGCCATGATAGCTAAGCAAGGAATGATGTGAGCTACAGACTGTGGTAACAGTATTGAAAAGTAGAGGGGGTAAACCAAAAGTACGTGGAGGGGGTATTTTCAAGGTCATTTAATTTGGGTTTTAAAAAAAGGAAATAGTGGAGGGGGAATTCTCAAGGTCATCCAATTTAGGTTTTAAAAAAAAGGAATGAAGCTTACTCCTCTTCAGCCTCGTTGTCCCCTGCATCTTCATCAGCCTCATCTTCATCGACGTCAGACTCGCCGTAAGGATAGATCGGGGACATGGGCGAATATTGTGGAGATTGTTGACCGTTGTTGTCGTCCCCTTGCATTCTAACTTGGGACCAATCATAATTTAAATTCATTTGTATTATGATACCAGGGTTGTCCCGCAGTATTTCCTTCATACGTTCGCAAATTGACTCCAAATAGTGTACACTATCGATCGACAGTGTCCAACCCGTACTTGTACCGACATCAGTAGTGGAGTCAGCTTGGCTGATGGTGTTGTTGTCTGCCATGGTTGCTTGCCGGACAAGGAATGACGGTTGATGTGATGCTCATGCAGGAACATGGTGAAGTGGTGGGGGGTGTGGTGGAGTAGTGGGGGAATTTTCAAGGTCATCCAAACGGAGTTTTAAAAAAAAGGAAAACTTACAAAGTAACATTGAAACTTTCCAATTGATGGTGGCGAGCGTTTTCTTCTGCAACCTTGCCGACACATGTGACTATGCCGTACAGTATGAAAAGTACAACCATAATAAGGCCGAACAATAAAAGATAGCCGTTGACTATCATGATATTTTCTGAGTGGATCTGTTTTCTTCTTATCGCCCTCTCCTGCATCCTCTTCTCCAACTCGTGGACGAAGTCACAACATGCGTGAGGACATCTTTCATCTGTTGGTAGGTTTGCCATTGTTGATGTTGTCGGTGTGGCTGTTGAAGATGGAATGAGGTTTCCAATTGCGATGTGCCATGTACACCAATAGTCAAGTGGTGGGGGTAACAAAGCAGTGGAGGGGGAAGTTTCAAGGTCATCCAAATTGTGTTTTAAAAAAACCTATCTTGTTACTGAGCTTATATGTCAGTAACAAGATAGGTGTTTTTGCTCTTTTACTTCTTTAATATAATGAAAAAATATACATATTCTACAATGGTTAGGACAAGAAATACAACTGCTAGTCAGCTGAAGTAGTCCAAGTTGTCTGGCTCGGTCTTCATGGACGCTGGTGAGGAAGCCGTCGAGGAGTGTCCAGGCTCTTCCTTTGACTGCCGGGTGTTCCGTATATTGCAAGCGTAAACTTGCACATTTATACGGTAGCCTCGTGCCACCATCAGCTGCAACTCCTTGTATAAGTCGTTTAGCTCCTGCTGAGTCTTGATGCTCACCTCCTCGTAACTTGCGCAACTAACGTTCAGAGACATCTTGATGTTGCTAGGTTGGCTGCTGGAGTAGAAATGAAGCCGAGGCACAGCGCTTGGAGGTACATGAAAAAGTGGTGGGGGTAATAGTGGTGGGGGTATAGAAAATCCAGTTAAACAGTTCTAAACTTTTTCCATCGATACAATGGAATGGAACAAATAGCGCAGGTGTCCTTGTAATTTTCAAATCGAAACAGTGGCGCTAGAAATCCGAATTGTTTTATACCACCATCCTGTACGAATCGCCGAAGGTCTCTGACGGCGGCCTCGCCACAAGGCCTACAAAACTTTTCCCCGTCGTGGAACTTATACCAGGAGTATTCCGAATACCCTGTATTTTCCCTCCTGTAGCGTTTGACATCTTCTTTTATTGTTAGTGGGATATTGTCTTGTAAACATGTTGGGAACAAGTCCTTGTGAGTTATAACTCGTTGTATGCAAAGCTCGTACAAGGTGCTCATCGTTTGCTAGTTGGCAACAGACTGACCGTTTTTCGCATCCAAGCAGGTTTGAATCCTAGTGCGGTAGTGGGGGTAATTACAGTAGTGGGGGTAATTGTGAAATGCAAAGGTCAAAGGTCAAGGTCACCCGCGAAGTTTAAAAAAAAAATGCAACATATCAATACGTGAAGTCTGTCACATATTGATATGTTGCATTTTTTGTTTTTTTTTTTTATTTTTTTTTTGTCTTTTATGATTCGTTTATTTATAAAACATTACAACAACAACATATGTACAACATTAAAACTTAAATCTAACACTGCTGCTTGTCAGCGATGTGGATGGTCAACTCTGTAGAATTGCTACCCGTGCAGCCGTGGGACACCAGGTATAGACACCCGGGTTGAATAGAGCGAAGATCCTCGTTTTGTAGAAGATGGACGAATCTCTTGGGCAGGTACACCTGGAACTTTGGTTCATCCCCCGGAGTAAACGGTGCCTCGCTGAGACTGCAGCAGATGGCCTCCCCAACTGTAGTCTCCATCTTCTTCATAGCATGGATTATGTAGTGCTTCTCGTCTTTTAGTTCCGAGCACTTCTTTACAGGTAATATTGTTGACTTGGAGTGAGCATTGAACTGCTCGACCAAAGTCTGAAGGAACTGGTGAGATGCCATGGTCAGGTTACAGATCGTCTTCTTGCTCGGAGATGTTGTCGTCTCGGAATCTCGAGTAATACTCATGCCAGGTCCCTGTCTGCTCCCCACTTATATACTCTCCGTTACCCCCACCACTCCCCAATTCCCCACTTTGAAGGTAAGAGGCGAGTTTATAGGCATTTTTCAAAGCGCAATGTCTATCTTTATCATGTTCTGGGCTTTTTGTACAAATACATATGGTTTCCAGCATGTATTGATAATTCTTATCCAATTCCACATCATTAACCGGAACATGAGTAAATCCTTCGATCCATCTTTTCTTTTCCAGCCCCTTTGTGTAAATATTGGTAAACTTGTCTGAAAAGTGATGCATAATGTGATACAAGTCCGTGTAACTTGTAAAACCATCATACCAATCGATATGATGGAAGTGTTTTGAAATCCATCTGTTGGTAGTAGCGGCTTTACTAGTTAAAGACGAATAAGAACATGGTGGTTTAAATAAAAACGAATAAGGAACACTTGTATTCATGTCCAAAAACACAAGTTCTTTTATAATGAATCTATCATCATTACCACGAAACGCTTGAAACTCAATAATACCAGGCTTGGACTTTACTTGTTGTTCTTCTCCCTTGTCCATTTTGAAGGTCACACGTCTGCTCATTACGAAGTCAGGAGGTCAACTGATTTCCACACCACGGTAGGTACTACTTTTATACCAGGCCGTACAGTTGTTGGCGCGTTGGTGTATATTTAACGTGGGCACCGTCCCCAATAGGCCTAACCCCACAAAATGTTGGTTATTGTTTTAAAAACTAACCATTGTCATTTAAGTTTCCATCTTTATATTTTCCTTATTTTCATTTTCATCACTAACACTTGATTCTTCTCCTCCATCTTCCTCTTCTTCCTGTTTTACTGATTTCTTATGTAGTTGAGCGTACTTTTCCAATTGTCTCCACATCTGTACTTCATGAGGAACTCTATTAAATATAGAAGTATCCACAGGTCCGTATAATATAGGTGCGTCCGGTTGTTTGTCCAAAGTGTCTTCCAGATAATCTTTAATAATCGAACTTGAAAACACCAGTTGTCTCAAGTATCTTGTTATAGGTTCAGTAGCACAAGTTAAAATGAAAAACTCCTCTCGATTAAGTTGAATTTTGTTATCATGTCTTGTTGTGTCTCTAAACCGTAGCTGATGATCACCACGTTGTTTAATGATATCAATTTCCACATTTGAATCCAAAAGTCCTACTCTTGTCTTTCTTCCAAACATGTTACTACTTAAATAGCATTCTAGTAGATGCAAATGTTTCATAAACGATTCCCAAGCACTGTCCGTAAACAAAATCATTTTGGGTCCATGAGTTAAAATTACAGTAGGGGAATAATCTGTAGATTTCATAACACCGATTAAAACACTTTTATCCAAACTGGAAGAGATTGGGTAAAATATTCGCAAAAATACCTCACTCAATATGTTTGGAGAAATATTATCTTCAATATCCCTTTTTCTCTTTTGTATAGTCTTTCTTCTTTTACCTTTTTCTTCAACATTATTACTGGCGTGAAGTTGTCCGCAAACGTTTTGTTCACCTCCTTCCTGGTGACCTTGAGGATCTAAAAACTCAGATATCTCCTTCTCAATATCTACCACATTTTCAGGTGTACCACTAGGAGAAGCCATATTGAATACGATGCTACCCATACAACAGTAGGCAACAAACTGATGAGGAGCGGTCTGTACGCTCTGCTTTTATACTCGCGGAATGAAACAAAACCGGTTCTTACAATACATTTTTAACAATTCCAGTTAAAGGTGTGTATGTTACGATTTTATCATGTAGAATTAAACAGTATGCAGTTGTATTAGCCGGTATAGCATCGTTGAATTCCATTTCTATTTTTATATCCACACTTGAAGACTTTACTGATTCATTTTGTTTAGAACAATCGATTACAACTATTGGGTAGGCATCGAAATATTTGTCAGGTGGTAATAAAGGTGTATTTGTTTTACCGTAATATGAACTTTGGAATCTCGCGTACATATCGTACAATATACTGTATTTCTTCTTAGTGAATGACACATTTAAATTGTCGTATGGAAAGAATTGTGAATTTAAATAAACTTTAATATTTTTCAAGTCACAATGATCAAATTGTCCTGCATGTTTAGTAATGGCGTCTCTTCTACCTGTTTGTAAACCAAATATAATATACCTGGCTCGTTCTACATAATTCGATGTTTTAACAGTCCAAGTGTGTCGATCCGTAGTAGGTAAACTGGGATGCTCATGAAATTCCCAACTTCTAAATGGAATAACAATATCACGATCGGCTTTTAATTTTCTTAAAAGTAGCATTCTATGCTCGTCAGCCAATTTAACATGTGGAACTCTCCATACAATTTTGTCTAATTTTAATTTCCATTCTAAAGTCGCATCTGTAGTAGCATCTGCAGCTTTAATAATGTCTTTATCGTTAGAAGATCTCAACAAAACTAATTCTTGTTTAACGTTTAATATTATTTTCCTATAATCTTCAGCAAAACCAAGCAGCAAACGTAATGGAATATGAAAATCAAAATATCCATTTGGATTTGGAGTGATCGTGTCAATCGTAGGTAATACCCATCCGGCAGGTTTAAGTAAATTGGTTTCATTGGGTGTTATAGATGTTAATCCTTTTAAAGTTGTCGTAATACCTACTTTTTTAGTGGAATCAACTGTTACACCTGATATTTCATATCTAATTTCATCAAATAGGAAAGCCATAGGATTATTTATAAATGGAACTGTTGTACCAACAGTAGTACCGTCCTTTTTAGTAACTTGATTTTGATTTTGTATGGGAATACGAATTTCATCGTTATTGTTTAATTTCGATGAAGTGTAAGGGTTGTGGGTGTGATATTCTTTTTCCCATAGGGTTTCGTCGAATGTTGGACCCTGCGCTATATCCAGTATATCCATACTCGGTTAATTTTAATCCAATTCTCTCTAAGAAACGAATGTTCTCGCGTGTTAACTCCTCCACAGCTGAAGAGCTACTAATGCGGTTTCCCGTAGGTTGTTCGCTTTTAAATGTTAAACCCATGGTTTTGTATTAAAGTGTCGATTTTAAATGTAATCTAATCGTAATAGGCTCTTCTCTGAAGTCTACCAAGTTACCGTCTTGATCCAATACGCTCAACACGATGTCTGAAATGAAAGTGGTGTTCAACGGTAGATATACCAGGTTTTGTGGCTTTTCAACAATTTTAAATCCAGGTGGTACACTTGGGTAAAAAGTATGTATGATGTGGGTGTTAGCCCCATCCCTGTAAGCACCTTGTATAATGTTACAAGTTATGTCTATACTATTGACTTTTAATATTGTTACTGTTTTCTTACCGGAATGTGTTACATCTGGTTCTAAAACAGGCTCATCGTTGGAAAATCCTAATAAATCACCAATTGAGTTTGGTTGAGTGAAATCTATATAATATTTGGAAGTAATTTCAGCTTTCATCGTATTATTATTACCTTTTAATGTTATATTGTCTTTTCCCATTTTAGTTTGCAAAAATTCATTTATATGATCAATTTCATAAGAACCTGTGGGTAACCTGCACTCTTGTAAGTCTGTAAATTTTCCACTGGCATCCTTTCCCTTATAATAATGCAATACGTTATTTTTACCTTCCGTAACATTGGGGATAGAGTTGTAAGTTGTAAAATCCAATAGTGCCGCCTCCCAAAACCTTCCTTTTTGCAAGCGTAACGCTGGAAAAAGGATACTTCGTAAAGTGGACGATTTTCCTGTTAATGATACCGTATAGGAAGACATCTCAATAGTGACTGATACTTTTAGCTAGAAATTCCAAACATAAATGGCCGCATATTGAAGTATTATCAGGTTGTTCTCTTTTATAGTTATAATATATGTTTTTAGCAGATTTAAAGTAATTTTGAAGTTCTTTTGGTGGTGGCAAATTACCGAAACTATCAAAATAATATACATTGTTATTTAGTTTCTTATAACAAACCCAATGGGTGCCAGGCCCTTCAGTATTATCCAAATTTACAATTCCAGTCTCATTTTGCCACATTTTCTTTGGTAAACTGTCTTTCATAAACACACCGCGGAAAAATGGTATTTTTAAACAGGAAATATATTTAAATAATTCAATATTGGTTAATGCTTTATGTGGTATGACCAATTGATTTCTTTCATTTAATATGCACGATAAGGTCTTAGGTAAAGACCTGCCCCGTTTTTTACCATTGACCACACGGTGGGCTTCTTCCTGCCTTTTCTTGTAGATCGTCGTCTTCTTTTTATATTTCCTCCATGTTTTCTTGTGGTTGACCTCCTTTTTACTCTCCTTCTCCTCCTTCTTCCACCTCCTACTGCTGTTTTAGCCTTCATACCTGCTGTTACTGCTAAAGCTGCTGCTTTTTCTGCTATGCTAGCGTCACTTGATTTTACTCGTTGCCAAGCTATGTCCGCAAGCTTTTTGTCAGCTATTGATCTATTTTTTGAATCGGCAAACGTGGAATATGCGATATCGTGTTCTTTACAAGCCTGATCTAACTTGTTTATGCCAGGATCGCCTCTTTCCAGTCGTTTTTTCAATTTAGTTCCTGGTCCGCAATACTGATAACCTCCTGGTATATGAAATTCGTATGGTAATGCGTCTATTGCTCTATTTACTATGGATCCAACTGGAATTTGTTTTAAAGCTTTACTTAACAGAGAAACCGCTGTGGACGTGATCCCACCTCCTTTTCTTGCAGTGTCTCGATATGGACTGATGTACTTGAACGTCATTATTGTCCTTTTATAATGGCAATGTGCAACTCATGTGTTAACTCTATGACAGGTTGCACATAAATGAAGTCATTTATTGAGTTATTTACTTAAATATCAATATCACCCCAATCTGATGATCTAAACTGTTTCGTTTTAGGGTTAGTAAAGTATTTATTATAAATTTCTCGTTTAATATACTCACCTCTCATGGATTCAGCATAAGTATTATGACCTGATTTTCCTTGAAGAATATCTGGTGTAAAATGATTGTGTAAATCAAATATCGCATTACCTAAAACTTTTACAAGAAAATTAACGGTGACAGCATTATCTACATGTTCAGGGTCTTTAAGGTTTGTTATACGTTTATTATTACAATCATACACTTTACTATCCTTTAATGATGTTGTGATGGTTTGTCCTACAGTTGCAGCATCATTTGGATCCCTTCCATTATGCAAGTTTTTTATTACTTTATTATTACATGTAAAGAATCTAAAAGAATGATTTGGATCTAGATGTACGGTTTGTGATAAAGCAGCTGCATCTTGAGCAGTGTAACCCAATCTCATATTTGATAACCCTTTACCCATGCAATCCCAAGCATTATTTTTGTATGTTAATAAATTAAATATTTCATTACCTTGAACAAAGTCATCCCCTTGCTTCGATACTACTTGATCTTGTTTTACAAAAGAGGTTGTTTCTTGTTTTAAGGTTTCCATCATTTGACCCACTGTTGCTCCATCTGATGGCGCCGAACCATCTTTAACATTTGCTAAACAATTATTAAAACAATCTATAACCCCTACATCACGTATGATACAATGATCTTTAATATATTTTAGATTTACAGCATCGTTTTCAGTTTTTGGATAACCTATATCATTAATAACAAATTTATAAAAAGAAAATCCATCTTTTGTCTTTTCAGGTATCAAAGAATGTAAATAGCGTCTATTTACGCTGTCTTTTGCATCTTTAGGGTCATCTACGTTGGATATACGTTTATTGTTGGCACTATACGATTTCCCATTGAATTTTAACGTATTTTTTAATTCAGATGACAAATAACCTTTGTTTATCGCATCACCGTTTTGATTTGGTTTACCAACGTTGATAATTCTATGATCTTCTGCGTCATATGTGTTATTTTGTAGTTTTAATGTTGGCGATATCTTTTCCTTTAACATTTTTAAGTTTATTGCATCGTTTTCATCCGAAGGATCTTTTATGTTTTTTAACCTTTTATTACTCATATCATAATCTCCATCAGGTGTTTGTGGTAAACCAGCACTTCTTTTTAAACTATTCGCATAATATAACCCATCCGAGGAGTAACGTCCGAACTTGTCAACACTCATGGTGCAACTGAATAGTACTCTAAGGAGTAACACATTTTTAAAAGATTACCCCACGGTTTCGGAGTTCATCCACCAAAGCCACCCATTCGTTTTCCAATCCTGTATGACCCGCTTCTTTAGCTTCATGTATTAGTTTCATTCTATCCACCAATTTATTGATATTATTGTAATAAATCACATTTGTGTTATATAGTTTCTTCATTAAACCTGTACCTGTAACAGACTTACTTCTTTTTCTTCGTTCCTGAGCACTTACATCCAAAGTGGATGCCATAAATCTTCGTTTTACAGGTTTTCTTTGTGTTAACGGCATTGTTTGTCTTCTAGTTGGTATTAACTTGGATACAAATTCTCTATATTTTAAAGACTTAGATCTAAAAGGAAGCTGGTCAGGTAAATACTTTCTCCTATATGCATTTGTCTGTTCCAAAATCTTTTTATATGCTTCCATGTCTTTTTCCTTTACTAACGATACTGAAGGCTTATTTTCAAATAATAATTCAAATAATCCTTTTGTGCCCTTATATCTTTGATCACCAACAACAATATTATCATGTTCGTCAACGTTTAACGGGCTATTACCTATCATTAAACCATCTTCTGTTAATCTCGCTCCATAACTATGGTAATTCTTATTAGGAATTGTTCCGAGTAACATTTTTACCATGTATTTCCTTCCTAAAGGTCCTTTGTTATGAATGTTTTCACCCAACAAGCTTATGTTTGACGGTCCTTCTCTTGCCTCTTCTCTTTTTTCCTCTTCACTAGCAGTTGGTGCTTCTTCAGGTCCCCTTTCACTATATCCTGGTGATTCTAGCTCTCTTTCAGATTCTGCTCCGGTAAAGCCGCTGTATGTAGAGGATTCCGGGTCTTCATCACTAAAACCTTCATATTTTACACTTTCTCTTTCAAACTTTGTGATAGGTGCAATCGCATCTCCTTCCAATACAGGTTTAGCGAATTTTTTGTTTAATTGTTTCAAGGGTTCAGTAATAGGTTTAAAAGTAGATTCAAGGAATTTCTCCCTTTCGCTGATACCTAGTTTTAATGCTCTGTTTTTAGCCCGAATAGAATCACTAAGTGATTTTATTTCTTTTACTAATTTTTCTTGGTTAACCATGTTTGTAGCAAGACGTGTTGTACAACAATGAATAGTTTATACCATGTTCAATGTATTAATATAAATTTATCAAATCCTATCCTGTATCGACCATTGTTTAGCGGTTGTTCCTTCATAATTGTTAGGAACCCATACTTTTCAGCCCAAGCCTTTCCACATAACTCTTTAAATCGTTCAAATGTCATATCCGCATTTACATGATCAAAATATATATGTTTTAGGTTGGTTTCGTCCTGTTTAAATACAATTAACATGTTTGCATTGTCTCTAATAAGTTGTTTTGGTATTTTGCTGTAAGTTTGACCAATATAAATGCTATCTATGTTGTTATGTCGACCCATAGCGAAGTAATTTCTTATTGTGTTTTGGTTTTCACAAGATACATCGTCGAATATGAACACGGAGAATGGTTTAGCTTCTTGTGGTTGCATGACACTCTCGCTTGCATTAAACTTTAAATATTTAACTTCAGGCACATTAGTCAGTATCTTTTCCAATAATTGATACTTTGGTTGTTGTAGTGATTTTGAAAATACATATAGATTGTTAAAACGTAATCCTTTAGGGTTTGTAATCAAATTGAATACTACATTAGTTTTTCCACAGTTGGAAGGTCCGGTAACCAGACAACGAACGGTGTTTGGTAACAAATTGCCATGTTTCCCACTATTAAATTCTGAATTATCCACTGTGAGTTCATCTATATTATTAATAGTAAAACTCTCTTTTTGTGGTACTATCTCCATCCTTTGTAATGGTTCAACCTAAAATGATTCTCTATCGTTATATCAAATCCTTTTTAGGTATCCAAGAATCTTCCGTCTTATTAAATCCTAACCATCGTACTTTGACCTTATCTTTTTTCCGTTGCAACACCTTTTCAACTAAATATACATCGCCTACTGTTGATTTTAACATTTCATGTCCATAAAACCCTCCTTCAAGCAATTGTCCTTTATTATCTTTTAAAATATATGTCTCAGGTACTGTAGGTTGTACTTTGAATACAGTAAAAACCTCATTGGTCCAATTTGGCAGGTATCTTTTACTGAATACACCTTTATATTTACTTATTCGCACTTTATCACCCACATTAAATTTTTTAGGCTTTAGTTTTTCAACTTTTGGTTTAGTATTCGTTTTTATACGTTTTAATACAAGGTTTTCATTTTTACTAGTTACTTGGTTTGGTTTCATCCCGATAGTCCTATGAAATTTGTTATTGTAATTGTTTATAAGTTTTGGTAACATATCAATCCATATGTGCGATCCTCTGTTGGAAAACATTTTATACATTGCACTTTTTAAAGTTCTGTTGAATCTTTCGATTATTGAAGCTTTTACCTCTGAATTGGTTGAGTAATGGTTTATATTGTGTTTTTTCATTAAATTTGCAAATTCCTTATTAAAGTATTCTTTTCCATCATCTGTTTGTAAATGTTTAATAGTATGTTTGTCTCTTTGTATAGCTGTTTCCATTGCTTTTGTAACACTTTTGCCACTTTTATCTTTTAGTGGTAAAGCATCTGCCATTTTTGAAAAACAGTTAATAACAGTCAATATGTATTTATATCCTTTATTTTGTTTGCTATAAGGAATCATTTCGATTAAATCCGCTTGATATAAATCATTAATTCCTTTTATCACCGTATTTCTTCGTGGAAACTTTCTTCTTGCAGGTTTATGAAGTTCGTTGACAATTTGTTGCTTCAAGTCCTTCATATTGCAGGTTTCAATGTTTGTTGTATCACATGTATAATCACAATGAATGTTGTTTTAAATATTCACATCATTTATATGGGTCAAGGTCATCCAAACTTGTGTAAAAAAATGGGGAACACGGCGTTGGACTTGCCGTGTTCCCCATTTTTTTACGGAAGGAGAAAGGAATAAGGTCGTAGTTGTAGAAGGACGAAGAATAGGTTACTAGTTGATAGGGTTTAGAGAGTAGTGGCCAAAAGGAAGAGTGTGGATTTTGTCGGGCATAATGTATCTTTTATCATCCCGAGCTGACAACGCTTTTTTAATTTCGGTGACACTGTAGACTTGATGCTTGAAGCTTCGGATATTGTTGAATGTTGCTGATATCGTAGTATCTTCAAACAAACAAGTCTTGTAGTGGTCAAATGTCACGTGTTTTTTCAAATAAGATGTCTTCACTCCTTTTGCTTTCTTCACTGTCGGTGTGTTGTTCTCGTGGTACATCTTAAATGAATACAATTTCGCCATCAGCGCCACTATTTCTTCTAAAGGCATTCCATTTGCTTCATCTTTGAATTTTCCAATTACTTTTTTATATTTTTCATTAAAATTTGGATGGTTCTTCGGATAGTCAGAAAAATCGAAATCTTCTTTGTATGGAAAAGTCCTTAGGTCTTCATACATGTCCAAAGTCTTTATCCAGTAGATAAACGCGTCCGTATCCATGTATGCGACTCCAATGTTTTCCCTTCCGTAATGTTTAACCATTTTGTTATAATGGAAATCATACATCAGGGTTTTACTTATATCCAAAATCGACATACCTATGTATAACGGACGGTCCATGACTATTGTTGTTTTCTTCATACTGACAGCGACTAGATTTTCGTTTATAATCATGGATGTTCCGAAATTTGGTTTTTGCACTAATTTTTCCAATTTTCTAGGATCACTCACTAATTTTACATTTTTATGTTTTCTTTTGTTCTCCAAGGTCTTCCCAAAGATGGCGTTGTTCATTAATTTATAGAAGTCCTTTTCAAATGCTGTTGTTGCTGCAGCTCTTCTTGTAGTGTTGGAATCAATGTATGGTTTCAACCAACAAGACTGGGTGAATTCAATTGCTCTATGAATTCTCACTATACGTAGACCCAATTCAAGAGCCTGTTGAACTACCCAGTAGTGAGCCACATAGCGATCTTTATTCTCCAAGGTCATCATCAATTTTGGCCATCTTCCTGTCGGTGAAACTTCAGTCTTGGCTAGGAGAGGCAAGTCGTAGTGATGGTCATGAAGGTGCTCCGGGTATTCAAAATCACAGTCCAAAATATAGCCTTTTGGACCATCCTTTGGAATCTGTGAGATGTCTCCGATGGTGGCCGGGTCGATCCATTTGAAGTCAGCGTAGGGAAGCGGATTTGACATTGCCCAACCATAAAGGTTGTTTGCGTCAAAGTAGCCAAGGTAGACCGATGGTTGTTGCTCGTCGAAGCCAGGGATGTACTTGTTGTTGGCTTTGACATGACGTGTTACAGCTTGTGTCAAACCGCCCCGTACACCAGATTCCATCATGAGCACCATATCAATATCCGTTAGAAGTTCCAGTCGACAGTTGGTTGACTTTAGCATAGCTTGCCATGCTAATCCTGGAGATGTGTACGAGTGTAGAGGGTCCAGTCCATAGGCGGAGAAACAGGTGTTTCGAAATTCTTCCATCACATCGCACAGCAGAGTTACGTCCAATTTCATATAAAAGTCAGAATATTCCCCTAAGGTTTGAATGTTTAGTTGGTTCCAAACATTACAAGCATGATTGTAGTCTTCAACGGAGATTTCACTTTCGTTTAATTTGCTGTTGAAGGCTTCAATCGGTGGCAGACTGGTTTCTTCGAATTTTTCTGCAGACGTTATGTAATCATAGGGGAAAACTCCTTTCCGTAATACTAGGTCTAATTTATCTTCAGGTACAATTTTTCTGGTTTCTTTTAGGTCTTCTCTTCTTAGGTTCTCTGACAATTTGGCTAAACTAGATGCCATAAATCTGTAAGAGTCTACGAAGCGAAGTTTAATTTTACCTACTGTTTTTGAAAAGCTGATGTACTTTTCCAATGTTGTAGCAAGAACATCAATTTTACCGTCATCTCTTCCTAACTCTGGGATAATAAAGTGGGAGTCGTAGCCGCTAAGATTGTGTAAAACGACAGGAATAAAGTTTGGCAGTTTGTAATTTATATTGCATGAATTACAAGCAGCTCCTCTGTATAACCCTGTCAGGTGATCGTGATCTCTTACTTTTGGATTTTCTTCACTGAACATCTTCTTGCATAAATAGCATCTTGTCGCTAAGTTGTATTCTTCTTGTTGATTTTGGTTTAAAGGTTCCATAGGTACAATATTACCGAACAAGCGTTGAACCTTTCCAGCAATATCGTACAGTTGGTCTACAAAATACTTAGCGGCTTCTTCACCACGGTAGAGTATTGGAGTGGATGTTAAACCATAGTCTTGCAATTGGTTTTCAGACAAGGTTGATTTAACTAGTAAACAAAAACTGTTGGGCTGATGCAACTGATATTTTGTTCTTCTAGTCACTTCGCCGTCCGGCAGCTCCTGTGGTACTAACGTTGATTCAAAATCTGCATAGACCACTAGTGGAATTCGGTATTGGTGAACTGTCTTGTTAAATTGTATTGAAGCTCGGGTAGGCGGTGGAAGACTTATCTTTACTTCATAGTTCTCGTTGCAAAGTCTTTTATGTTCCAATAACCAGTCCAATCCTCCACGTCTTGAATCTTTCCAAGAAAAGCAGAAACATCTCTTGCAAACTGTAATCCTATTTACTCTTTTGGTCAATTGTTTTACAACTAACGCTTCAAAGTCTTTTATCCATACATAATGGGAGATTTCACCCTTGGTTATCAATAGCAAATCCGTATGGTTTCTTTGCTCAACCTTTACTACCCGCAAAGGATAAACGTTGTTGGAATCATCCAGACCAAAAACATTGACTGAAACGCCAGGATTTTTCTTTTCAAATTTGTCAATATCTTTTAAAGTAACTGGGTAAGTAAGACCTTGAAAGTTGTAGCGGTGTTCATTTTCGTAGTATTCTCTACCAACTCTACAAGGATTGTTTTTAACATAC
>CM061532.1:270335451-270409351 GCA_030545055.2 Neoaliturus tenellus
TTCATGAGACCAAACGTCATTTGGTTGTCAAAAAGTTAAAATTCACACACACATAACACGAATAAGTTAACATTTAAAAAACTATTAGTGCACTATACAACGCGTACCGGCCGGTAGGTTTCAAATCAGTCGACTGATTTGGCAGTCGGCGTTCACCTACCGGCCGGTACGCGTTGTATAGTGCACTAATAGTTTTTTAAATGTTAACTTATTCGTGTTATGTGTGTGTGAATTTTAACTTTTTGACAACCAAATGACGTTTGATCTCATGAAATCGGACCCGATGATGACAATTTATTTGGAGAAACCATGGTAGTCCAGGATTAGTTTGGATTTATTGTAGCTCAAGATGGAGGTACGTAACCTATTTATAAAACAATACAACACACTGATTTATACTCTGAATGGTTTTCTAATGCAAAACATGTTTTATAGGCCTATTTACATGTTGAAAAAGATTATATGTGCTATTGTATATTTACTTTCTTAGTAAAAAAATGAAAAAAGAAAACGTATTTATACAGCGAACCAGTTAGTTGTATTGGTAGTTGCGAGTGGGACTGAAGTGTGGTGCAATGCAGAGCCTGGGACTGACGTTCCGTGTTAGTTATAGCACGGGTGGTCTATGACTGGCAGCAGCAACAGCAGTGCCGGGGAACTGGCGGCAAAGGAACGTACAGCAACAACATACCAGTTAGTTGTATTGGTAGTTGCGAGTCGGACTGAAGTGTGGTTCAATGCAGAGCCTGGGACTGACGTTCCGTGTTAGTTATAGCATGGGTGGTCTGTGACTGGCAGCAGCAGCAGCAGTGCCGGGTAACTGGCGGCAAAGGAACGTACAGCAACAACGGAGCAGTTAGTTGTATTGGTAGTTGCGAGTCGGACTGAAGTGTGGTGCAATGCAGAGCCTGGGACTGACGTTCCGTGTTAGTTATAGCACGGGTGGTCTGTGACTGGCAGCAGCAGCAGTACCGGGGAACTGGCGGCAAAGGAACGTACAGCAACAACGGAGCAGTTAGTTGTATTGGTAGTTGCGAGTCGGACTGAAGTGTGGTGCAATGCAGAGCCTGGGACTGACGTTCCGTGTTAGTTATAGCATGGGTGGTCTGTGACTGGCAGCAGCAGCAGTGCCGGGGAACTGGCGGCAAAGGAACGTACAGCAACAACGGAGCAGTTAGTTGTATTGGTAGTTGCGAGACGGACTGAAGTGTGGTGCAATGCAGAGCCTGGGACTGACGTTCCGTGTTAGTTACAGCACGGGTGGTCTGCGACTGGCAGCAGCAGCAGTGAGGGGGAACTGGCGGCAGGGGAACGTATAGCAACAACGGTGCAGTAAGTTGTATTGGTAGTTGCGAGTCGGACTGAAGTGTGGTGCAATGCAGAGCCTGGGACTGACGTTCCGTGTTAGTTATAGCACGGGTGGTCTGTGACTGGCAGCAGCAGCAGTGCCGGGGAACTGGCGGCAAAGGAACGTACAGCAACAACGGAGCAGTTAGTTGTATTGGTAGTTGCGAGACGGACTGAAGTGTGGTGCAATGCAGAGCCTGGGACTGACGTTCCGTGTTAGTTACAGCACGGGTGGTCTGCGACTGGCAGCAGCAGCAGTGAGGGGGAACTGGCGGCAGGGGAACGTATAGCAACAACAGACCAGTTAGTTGTATTGGTAGTTGCGAGTTGGACTGAAGTGTGGTGAAATGCAGAGCCTGGGACTGACGTTCCGTGTTAGTTATAGCACGGGTGGTCTGTGACTGGCAGCAGCAGCAGCAGTGCCGGGGAACTTGCGGCAAAGGAACTTATAGCAACAACAGACCAGTTAGTTGTATTGGTAGTTGCGAGTTGGACTGAAGTGTGGTGAAATGCAGAGCCTGGGACTGACGTTCCGTGTTAGTTATAGCACGGGTGGTCTGGGACTGGCAGCAGCAGTAGCAGTGCCGGGGAACTGGCGGCAAAGGAACGTATAGCAACAACGGAGCAGTTAGTTGTATTGGTAGTTGCGAGTCGGACTGAAGTGTGGTGCAATGCAGAGCCTGGGACTGACGTTCCGTGTTAGTTATAGCACGGGTGGTGTAACCAAGTCACAAAAAAGTACAACGCAATAAGCCCACACCATATTTCCTGTTTGTTCCACATCGCAAAAACCTAACTCAACAATTAAATCTAACTGCGCAATGACAAGTCAGCAGGACCATCGAAGTTTATTGTCTCCATTGCCGGTCGTGGACACTCTAGAAAGTTCCAGAATATTCCCACCAATCATTATCATCCAAAAATTAAATCACGCTCTCCTATTGGCCAATAATAGTGTGGAAGGGGAATGAAGACAAAAAGGGAGCACTGTGGACAGGAGGAAGTCAGCTCGGGAAATTCGGCGGAAGACGGTCTTCTTTAAGCTCGGGGACGACGCCACTTACGCGAGTGTAGTGAAGTGTTGTGTTTTCATGGCCTGTGGCCTTAAGCCTCTTTTTTATTGTGTCATGTGAATAAGGAGTGATCCAGCGTGATTAGAGTAAGATATTCTTTCTAATTTTTGTAATGATAGGGCCTGTCTGGCGGTGTTAAATTCCTCAATCTTTATTTTCAAAATTTAATTATTTATTATGCACCATCCCTTCAGGATGGTTGTACTAAACCCTTCACAATTACATCTAACTAACGATGTTGAGATTTTTGTAAACAACCTCTCTCCAACTGCTATTCATTTTTTATACTAAATCAAGAATCCAAATTTTGTTAAACTTATAAATCGATTGTCTGAAATGCAATTTAATTGAGACTCTCGTGCTGGTGTAAATATTAGTTTTGGTAATGTAAATATAAATTAATATAATTGTTATTGCTGCAATTCATACTTGATTGTTAGAGATTGTTATTGAACTCACTTAAATACATTTGTTACAGTTTATTTAGGCTTTGATTCCAGTACCCTCTCATTTAGCGAGTTAACAGTAGTATTCCCTTCTTGGGAACGCCCCTAAGCTTATAGTGGTCTGTGACTGGCAGCAGCAGCAGCAGCAGTGCCGGGGAACTGGCGGCAAAGGAACGTATAACAACAATGGACCAGTTCGTTGTATTGGTAGTTGCGAGTCGGACTGAAGTGTTTTGCAATGCAGAGCCTGGGACTGACGTTCCGTGTTAGTTATAGCACGGGTGGTCTGCGACTGGCAGCAGCAGTAGCAGTACCGGGGAACTGGCGGCAAAGGAACGTAGGCCTATAGCAACAACAGACCAGTTAGTTGTATTGGTAGTTGCGAGTCGGACTGAAGTGTGGTGCAATGCAGAGCCTGGGACTGACGTTCCGTGTTAGTTATAGCACGGGTGGTCTGCGACTGGCAGCAGCAGCAGTACCGGGGAACTGGCGGCAAAGGAACGTATAGCAACAACGGAGCAGTTAGTTGTATTGGTAGTTGTGAGTCGGACTGAAGTGTGGTGCAATGCAGAGCCTGGGACTGACGTTCCGTGTTAGTTATAGCACGGGTGGTCTGTGACTGGCAGCAGCAGCAGCAGTATCGGGGAACTGGTGGCAAAGGAACGTATAGCAACAACGGAGCAGTTAGTTGTATTGGTAGTTGCGAGTCGGACTGAAGTGTGGTGCAATGCAGAGTCTGGGACTGACGTTCCGTGTTAGTTATAGCACGGGTCGTCTGTGACTGGCAGCAGCAGCAGTACCGGGGAACTGGCGGCAAAGGAACGTACAGCAACAACGGAGCAGTTAGTTGTATTGGTAGTTGCGAGTCGGACTGAAGTGTGGTGCAATGCAGAGTCTGGGACTGACGTTCCGTAATAGTTATAGCACGGGTGGTCTGTGACTGGCAGCAGCAGCAGTACCGGGGAACTGGCGGCAAAGGAACGTACAGCAACAACGGAGCAGTTAGTTGTATTGGTAGTTGCGAGTCGGACTGAAGTGTGGTGCAATGCAGAGTCTGAAACTGACGTTCCGTGTTAGTTATAGCACGGGTGGTCTGTGACTGGCAGCAGCAGCAGTACCGGGGAACTGGCGGCAAAGGAACGTACAGCAACAACGGAGCAGTTAGTTGTATTGGTAGTTGCGAGTCGGACTGAAGTGTGGTGCAATGCAGAGCCTGGGACTAACGTTCCGTGTTAGTTATAGCATGGGTGGTCTGTGACTGGCAGCAGCAGCAGTGCCGGGGAACTGAAGGCAAAGGAACGTATAGCAACAACGGAGCAGTTAGTTGTATTGGTAGTTGCGAGTCAGACTGAAGTGTGGTGCAATGCAGAGCCTGGGACTGACGTTCCGTGTTAGTTATAGCATGGGTGGTCTGTGACTGGCAGCAGCAGCAGTGCCGGGGAACTGGCGGCAAAGGAACGTATAGCAACAACGGAGCAGTTAGTTGTATTGGTAGTTGCGAGTCGGACTGAAGTGTGGTGAAATGCAGAGCATGGGACTGACGTTCCGTGTTAGTTATAGCACGGGTGGTCTGTGACTGGCAGCAGCAGCAGCAGTGCCGGGGAACTGGCGGCAAAGGAACGTATAGCAACAACAGAGCAGTTAGTTGTATTGGTAGTTGCGAGTCGGACTGAAGTGTGGTGCAATGCAGAGCCTGGGACTGACGTTCCGTGTTAGTTATAGCACGGGTGGTCTGTGACTGGCGGCAAAGGAACGTATAGCAACAACGGAGCAGTTAGTTGTATTGGTAGTTGCGAGTCGGACTGAAGTGTGGTGCAATTCAGAGCCTGGGACTGACGTTCCGTGTTAGTTATAGCACGGGTGGTCTGTGACTGGCAGCAGCAGCAGTGCCGGGGAACTGGCGGCAAAGTAACGTACAGCAACAACAGACCAGTTAGTTGTATTGGTAGTTGCGAGTCGGACTGAAGTGTGGTGCAATGCAGAGTCTGGGACTGACGTTCCGTGTTAGTTATAGCACGGGTGGTCTGTGACTGGCAGCAGCAGCAGTACCGGGGAACTGGCGGCAAAGGAACGTATAGCAAGAACGGAGCAGTTAGTTGTATTGGTAGTTGCGAGTCGGACTGAAGTGTGGTGCAATGCAGAGCCTGGGACTGACGTTCCGTGTTAGTTATAGCATGGGTGGTCTGTGACTGGCAGCAGCAGCAGTGCCGGGGAACTGGCGGCAAAGGAACGTATAGCAACAACGGAGCAGTTAGTTGTATTGGTAGTTGCGAGTCAGACTGAAGTGTGGTGCAATGCAGAGCCTGGGACTGACGTTCCGTGGTAGTTATAGCATGGGTGGTCTGTGACTGGCAGCAGCAGCAGTGCCGGGGAACTGGCGGCAAAGGAACGTATAGCAACAACGGAGCAGTTAGTTGTATTGGTAGTTGCGAGTCGGACTGAAGTGTGGTGCAATGCAGAGCCTGGGACTGACGTTCCGTGTTAGTTATAGCATGGGTGGTCTGTGACTGGCAGCAGCAGCAGTACCGGGGAACTGGCGGCAAAGGAACGTATAGCAACAACGGAGCAGTTAGTTGTATTGGTAGTTGCGAGTCGGACTGAAGTGTGGTGCAATGCAGAGCCTGGGACTGACGTTCCGTGTTAGTTATAGCACGGGTGGTCTGTGACTGGCAGCAGCAGCAGTACCGGGGAACTGGCGGCAAAGGAACGTATAGCAACAACGGAGCAGTTAGTTGTATTGGTAGTTGCGAGTCGGACTGAAGTGTGGTGAAATGCAGAGCCTGGGACTGACGTTCCGTGTTAGTTATAGCATGGGTGGTCTGTGACTGGCAGCAGCAGCAGTGCCGGGGAACTGGCGGCAAAGGAACGTATAGCAACAACGGAGCAGTTAGTTGTATTGGTAGTTGCGAGTCGGACTGAAGTGTGGTGCAATGCAGAGCCTGGGACTGGCGTTCCGTGTTAGTTATAGCATGGGTGGTCTGTGACTGGCAGCAGCAGCAGTGCCGGGAACTGGCGGCAAAGGAACGTATAGCAACAACGGAGCAGTTAGTTGTATTGGTAGTTGCGAGTCGGACTGAAGTGTGGTGCAATGCAGAGCCTGGGACTGACGTTCCGTGTTAGTTATAGCATGGGTGGTCTGTGACTGGCAGCAGCAGCAGTGCCGGGGAACTGGCGGCAAAGGAACGTATAGCAACAACGGAGCAGTTAGTTGTATTGGTAGTTGCGAGTCGGACTGAAGTGTGGTGCAATGCAGAGCCTGGGACTGACGTTCCGTGTTAGTTATAGCATGGGTGGTCTGTGACTGGCAGCAGCAGCAGTGCCGGGGAACTGGCGGCAAAGGAACGTATAGCAACAACGGAGCAGTTAGTTGTATTGGTAGTTGCGAGTCGGACTGAAGTGTGGTGCAATGCAGAGCCTGGGACTGACGTTCCGTGTTAGTTATAGCATGGGTGGTCTGTGACTGGCAGCAGCAGCAGTGCCGGGGAACTGGCGGCAAAGGAACGTATAGCAACAACGGAGCAGTTAGTTGTATTGGTAGTTGCGAGTCAGACTGAAGTGTGGTGCAATGCAGAGCCTGGGACTGACGTTCCGTGGTAGTTATAGCATGGGTGGTCTGTGACTGGCAGCAGCAGCAGTGCCGGGAACTGGCGGCAAAGGAACGTATAGCAACAACGGAGCAGTTAGTTGTATTGGTAGTTGCGAGTCGGACTGAAGTGTGGTGCAATGCAGAGCCTGGGACTGACGTTCCGTGTTAGTTATAGCATGGGTGGTCTGTGACTGGCAGCAGCAGCAGTACCGGGGAACTGGCGGCAAAGGAACGTATAGCAACAACGGAGCAGTTAGTTGTATTGGTAGTTGCGAGTCGGACTGAAGTGTGGTGCAATGCAGAGCCTGGGACTGACGTTCCGTGTTAGTTATAGCACGGGTGGTCTGTGACTGGCAGCAGCAGCAGTACCGGGGAACTGGCGGCAAAGGAACGTATAGCAACAACGGAGCAGTTAGTTGTATTGGTAGTTGCGAGTCGGACTGAAGTGTGGTGTAATGCAGAGCCTGGGACTGACGTTCCGTGTTAGTTATAGCATGGGTGGTCTGTGACTGGCAGCAGCAGCAGTGCCGGGGAACTGGCGGCAAAGGAACGTATAGCAACAACGGAGCAGTTAGTTGTATTGGTAGTTGCGAGTCGGACTGAAGTGTGGTGCAATGCAGAGCCTGGGACTGGCGTTCCGTGTTAGTTATAGCATGGGTGGTCTGTGACTGGCAGCAGCAGCAGTGCCGGGGAACTGGCGGCAAAGGAACGTATAGCAACAACGGAGCAGTTAGTTGTATTGGTAGTTGCGAGTCGGACTGAAGTGTGGTGCAATGCAGAGCCTGGGACTGACGTTCCGTGTTAGTTATAGCATGGGTGGTCTGTGACTGGCAGCAGCAGCAGTGCCGGGGAACTGGCGGCAAAGGAACGTATAGCAACAACGGAGCAGTTAGTTGTATTGGTAGTTGCGAGTCGGACTGAAGTGTGGTGCAATGCAGAGCCTGGGACTGACGTTCCGTGTTAGTTATAGCATGGGTGGTCTGTGACTGGCAGCAGCAGCAGTGCCGGGGAACTGGCGGCAAAGGAACGTATAGCAACAACGGAGCAGTTAGTTGTATTGGTAGTTGCGAGTCGGACTGAAGTGTGGTGCAATGCAGAGCCTGGGACTGACGTTCCGTGTTAGTTATAGCATGGGTGGTCTGTGACTGGCAGCAGCAGCAGTGCCGGGGAACTGGCGGCAAAGGAACGTATAGCAACAACGGAGCAGTTAGTTGTATTGGTAGTTGCGAGTCGGACTGAAGTGTGGTGCAATGCAGAGCCTGGGACTGACGTTCCGTGTTAGTTATAGCATGGGTGGTCTGTGACTGGCAGCAGCAGCAGTGCCGGGGAACTGGCGGCAAAGGAACGTATAGCAACAACGGAGCAGTTAGTTGTATTGGTAGTTGCGAGTCGGACTGAAGTGTGGTGCAATGCAGAGCCTGGGACTGACGTTCCGTGTTAGTTATAGCATGGGTGGTCTGTGACTGGCAGCAGCAGCAGTGCCGGGGAACTGGCGGCAAAGGAACGTATAGCAACAACGGAGCAGTTAGTTGTATTGGTAGTTGCGAGTCGGACTGAAGTGTGGTGCAATGCAGAGCCTGGGACTGACGTTCCGTGTTAGTTATAGCATGGGTGGTCTGTGACTGGCAGCAGCAGCAGTGCCGGGGAACTGGCGGCAAAGGAACGTATAGCAACAACGGAGCAGTTAGTTGTATTGGTAGTTGCGAGTCGGACTGAAGTGTCGTGCAATGCAGAGCCTGGGACTGGCGTTCCGTGTTAGTTATAGCATGGGTGGTCTGTGACTGGCAGCAGCAGCAGTGCCGGGGAACTGGCGGCAAAGGAACGTATAGCAACAACGGAGCAGTTAGTTGTATTGGTAGTTGCGAGTCGGACTGAAGTGTGGTGCAATGCAGAGCCTGGGACTGACGTTCCGTGTTAGTTATAGCATGGGTGGTCTGTGACTGGCAGCAGCAGCAGTGCCGGGGAACTGGCGGCAAAGGAACGTATAGCAACAACGGAGCAGTTAGTTGTATTGGTAGTTGCGAGTCGGACTGAAGTGTGGTGCAATGCAGAGCCTGGGACTGGCGTTCCGTGTTAGTTATAGCATGGGTGGTCTGTGACTGGCAGCAGCAGCAGTGCCGGGGAACTGGCGGCAAATGTGGTTCATATGTCGTGCTATTACGAATATTCACAAAAATGAAGGTTCCTGATTTTACAAAAATAAATAATAAATGCATACCTCAAAAATTCAATTAATGTTAACGCAAACATAAAAGTATAACTTTCACTCAAGCAATTAATTACATATTCAATAATTTTAAATCATATGTTTTAAATAATTTTTTACATTACGAAATTGAGAGTATATGTTTAAAACTGTTGAAGACTTCGTATTTAACAATTGGGATGTTAAATGGTAATTTAAACAAAAATTCTAATAAAATATTAACAGTTATAACTTTATCATTGAAGCTATTATTAATATAGCAATAAGCTTAATTGATAATGAATAGTTGATAGCTTAACATAAAACCAATCAAATGGTCGCTTTTAATTACTAATCGATAATTCCTGGAAATCATATTACCGAGTTTTTTTATCAGGGAGTTTAACTATTGTCGCCCATTGAGGTTTTTCCCTAGCGCTGGGGATAATTGAATTTCGCTCATTACAAGTGCATTCGCTTATATGCTAATTTACCAGAATTACGGTACAGATCGATTTAATGTTCTGCAACAGTCTAAATTAGCCACACAAATGCTAAAGTTCCCATGTTACACACAGGCCCACTGTTAGGAATCCGTTGACCAATTCATAAGAAATATATTAGTTTCCTCAAATGTATTCCGACTTAAATTGCTTAGGGATACTATTTAATCCATGTAACTCCTTTGTCAAGTTTTATTACTCTCTTACGTACCTTACTCAATACCATATAGTAAAGTTGAAAGATCTTGTAATGGGGAATGTTATCATTCATTTTATTATGGAAACAGAGTATATTGTAACAATTAAAACTTCTCAAAATAGTCATTTGACCATGAATTGTTTTATTCTGTAATATTAAAAATTGACACCACAATTTGTTTCAAACCCTTAAGTTCGTAAGAAAAAGGTAAGACATACGGAACTTAAAGAGTTCAGTTAATCACACTACTGTATCTAAATTATGATAAGTACAGATTGTATATGCAACAAATAAGGAAGTTATTATCCAATTCAGTAGGAATTTGAATGGACTATTTGCTTTCGACTAAAATAACCAGAATATACTTAAAAAGTAGGCGTATACTTGGCAAACATCAGCAGTCAAGTCCAGTGAGTCGGGCACACCCGTCACCACCCTGTCCTGTCTTGTTATAATTTTTATTAAAACAAGCGAAGAAAACTATACAATTTAACTTTTAAATTGGGCAACTTAAGAAACACAAGTTGCTGAACTAAAACATAAGACAAGTAGTTTTAGTTATATTCATAAATAAAACATATTAATGGTGTTTTCAAAATTCTCTAAAGGATATTGCAAAACAAATGAAAATGGATCGTTTAACAGGAGGAAACCATTAAAAATATTGTTATCAAATAAAAAACTACAAGAAACTCGCTATTTCATACTAATGCCACTTTTAGAATCTCTAAATAACAAAATATTACTTTTCCTGTTCATGAAGCGGCAGCCCGAAACCCAACAGTGGCAAGGTTCAGCTTGATATAAAGTTTCTGTTAATGAACATTCTTTTGTTTAGCAGCACGTGTGGTTACGTTTATTAAAAATACAAATAACTGAAACCCTAGAAAATTTTGTGGTATAGAGAGCCGTCCTGCGCACAGAATACTGGCCTTAAGACCTACTAACAATAAAATTTACGATTGAAACCAAGGATTTAAGAAGAGTAGAGATAAGTGGTTTTGTTATCAAGAAGCATATTACGCATTTAAAAATTATAAAAAGTTATAAATACAACAATTTCACATCGTTAAATGAATGGCCTCCCAATAAAATTGATATTTTTGGGATTTCTCTATAACCAAAAGTTGGATTTGGTTGAAAGTAATTTCGGTTTTAATCAAGTAGGCTAAACAAGAAATGTTTTCCAAAACATTAATTTTTCAAGGTTGCCGTTGGGCCGCTGTTCCTACGGGATTTCACGGTCCGTTAAGCCATTGCATTCTGGATGGCTGCCTGAACCCCGCTCACTTTGCATAGGAAGTCCTCGAATTTTTAATTTCATCAACAATTTTATTAAACTTTGGGATTGAATACGAAAACTAAACTGTGACTAGGAAATATTACGATAAAATTTAAAATATTTCTTGGACATAAAAAGACATGCTTGACTTTTATAAAAATAATTTGTAACACAGTTTTTTCTTCTCCAAAATATAATTGAATATATTAATGATGTGAAATCTCGCACTACTATTTATAATGGTTATAGTTACAAATCAAAAATACAATAAACATACTGTGCCTGATGGTTCGATTCAGCCTCGGCCCATATTATAAATTGCATAAACTTTATCCAAGACTAGCAAGTTTAATTCTTCCAACATGGTTATTCACTGTGTCGACTTAACAGTTTTCCTCTCAAATTTACTCTTTTTAACAAAAGATTTCCTTTCCATGGTAATGTTTTTGTGAAACTAGGATTTGTAAATAGTATAAGAATAATTAATAGAAACTATAAATGAGTCTTTGTTATATTTGGTTTATGTACAACTTTTTCTCCAGGAATTTGAGGATTTACATCCCAAACTACAAATTCTGTACTTTTGTTACAAAAAAAACTCACCTAAATGTTATAAAGTTATAAAGAGGTTTGCCAATTTCTTTAAAAAAGGAAACAACTAGTTCTGTTTAACTCGCGTAACTTTACTTGCAAAGCAGTCTAAGCTACTTAGTAAAATATTCTTACTAATTAAACAGATTTGTAAACCTATTACAGCGGAGGAATCTTAGACTGCCTCGCTAAATTTCAAACATTTTCAACATTTCCTCATTTTATAGGTATATATTTTTTAGATTATGTTATTTATTATGTTATAGGAATAAGCTAATCAATGTTATCATTTCAAATTAACATGCAAAAAAGAGCAATATACCACTTATAGTAGGCCTAGTATGTGTTTTGACGATATATTTATTATAAACTACCAAATGGGTTTCACAATTTATAAGAGTTTAAATTTTTTCAATGTACAACTATGGAAGGTTCAACAAACACTTCAACGTGTAGGGAAAATACTGGGGTGAAACTGTCAAAGTTTCTGCATTCAATTTCCCCCAAAGTTTTACAAAAAAAATATGAATTATATTAAAGGGCATCATCTGTTCAACTCTATCAAATAATGCTATCTGTGTAACTCTACTGGATAATGATATATATTTATGTAAATATATTTAAATAATATAAATTATAGTTTTACCACACTTACCATGAGTTGGCGGTACAAATCCGTCTATTATTTCCAAATATACAATTCTGTTTTATCGAGTTCATTCGAATATATAATGTTTAACTTTAGATTTGTCTACAGTTAAATATTATTCATGTATCCACTGGTGTCTTCTTCATCCAATTATATTAAAGTGGGTTCATGCCCTTAAAATGCTCTCTCAAAAGATGTTGATAGAGTTTGTCTGATTTGATGAAATATATAACAAATAAATTTGAGATTGTTTTTTGCACATTCAAGAAAAGATTAATAATTGTTAATTAATATAAATTCAAATTTGAATAAGTTTTTTTTACATGGCTTACCACAATCAGATGGAATTAAGAAAACAATATCGTGAAAATAATCATTTTTCTATTCAACTATAAACAAGTTAATGTGAAAATTGTGTTTACCCGTAAGCATGTTGGCGGAAGGAAGTAATATGTGGGATCTCCAGTAGTGTTTCCCAATCGATGACGTCACCGATGCTCGCCTCGAGGGAGGTTCGTATGAGATCAATAAAGTACAATAGGGCGGATAGTCCACATTAGTGCAATGATCTTGCTTCGAGACTGCATGGTTTGCAGTGCAGTTTGGGTCACAGTAGACGGTAATTAAATTCAATGAATTTATAAAAACTTAAGTTGCCTTCTAATAAAAATTTTAACGTAAAACATCTACATTGAAAATTTTCATTTTAAAACAAAATATTTGTTTATTTTTAAAATAAACATGGAGTAAATAATTAAGAACAGTTTAAATATTTTTGTTGTCAGGCGAGATATGAGCTGTTCAAAGATAAAGTAAACTAGAAACTAACATAACAATTATATTACTAAATTTACCTATCAATTTAATTTTTATTGTTTAAAATTGTATCTCGAATTAATACTGTTTCTCAAACTTAATAATAAGGTGTTAGTCAGTCTTAAAATTTAAACTAATAGTGTCTTTGTAAAATTTAACCAATGTGCTACCTTTGTTTGTAAGGAAATGCAGTAAAAATAAGAATATTTTGAAAATGCCATTTACCCAAAATAAAAACCTTTTCTATCTATATTGCAATAATATGTAAAAATGGTATTAAGGCAAACCATAAACAAACTAATAATAATAATAAACCAATGGAACTTGAAGGCAAATTTAAGTTTCTTGTAAAGAACCCATTTGAAAACACACGATAGATTTTGTGCGGATATAAATACAATGTTTTTTAAGCAAGCTTGTATTTAACCGCCCATTTGACCGTTAGTCAACCGACGGCGCGGGCTTGGGTGCCTGCCGTTGACGCCGTCAGATAGATATCACCAACTCTTACAACTCCGTTTTCAACTTCTTTTTATAAAGAAGAAAATTAATTCTTCACAATTTGACAAAATACAAAACAATCTCGCAGAGTTAATTTCGTAACAATTAATAATAAGTATCATAAATAATTATCGTTGTTAATATTATTATCTAATACTTACATTTTTTATTTATTCATTCATTTGCAAATCATAATCTAGGTATTACAAAACAAATGACAAAATATAAGAGTAAAATTGTTTCCATTACAATTTTATGTTTTACTCTTAAATGTTTATTGAAATTATTCCAATTATATGTAAAATTAGTAGAAATACTTTAACTTACTTTAAATCATATGACTTATTTTATTCAGTAACTGTCCCTTATAAACTTGACATGTTTTAATATATACAATTTATGTATCAAATGGGAAGCTTGAAACTCTGTTTAGCATGACAATAATATACACTGCTCTGATTTTAAAAGGAATAATAACAAATATATATCTAGTTATCCCATACAATATTGAACAGATTGAACTGATACAATAACAAGTAACTACTTTATTAATTCTTAAATAAACCTTAAAATTATCTCAATTCGAATTCACCTTCTTTCAGAGATTCTGTTTCCACGAAAGTTTTCTCAGTAAACTCTCGTAGGCGAAGTGTTTCCAGATGTTGCCTTTCCTGTTTATATTTTTACTTTCTCAAGTTGACTTGTTTATCTATTCGGATCTTCTCTCCTTAAACCTATTATTTATATTCATTTTCATAACTATTTTTGTTTTAAATTGAAAATTCAATTAACCAGTTTTTAATCTAATTGGATTATTTAGATGTTCTTGTTGTTCTGATATTTGTTATTTTTAAGTTCATGTTTGATATAACACGTCATAAATTACTTTTTTTAGGTTTTATATAGTCTAACAACTTATAACTTATAGTCTAACATTATAACCAAGTGTAAAGCAAATAAGTAATTAATTTATATAAATTTTAAAATAAAGTCTTCAGATTTCTAATAATATTATTAAAAATCTGAAGACTTTATTTTAAAATTTATATATTTATTTCTAATAAGAAGAGCTTGTGCAAAATGAAGTAATTAATTAATTATATTTTAAACTATAGCAATAAGCAAATGCTAGCAAATAAGTCTATCATTATAATGTAAAAACAATATATAAAAAAATCAAATACTTTGCTTAGTTAGTACCAAATTAGCAAAAAGGGGGAAAGGGGGGGGAGTTAATATTTTCCCAAAATATAATTGCAACACTTTGTAACTGTCTAGTTTACTTATAGCCCCCCCCTCCCCCCCCCCCCCTAGATAGTCATTTACAAAACCGTTCGAGTAAAAGCTAACTTTTAGATTATGCCCTGTAATTTTCAGAGGAAAAGTTTGGCTTGTTCAGTTTGGTTTAGCATTCCGAGTAAATTAAAGCGAGTAATATACTCGTTATGGACTAAAAGGGTAGTGATAGTAAAGATAAAATGATTGAAACTCACTTCAACTTGTTATAATGATGTGTATTATACATTATACAATTTTAAACAGATTAAAATTATGAATACTTTTTTCTTCACAATCGGTACAAAACAATCTTCATAGTTTAACATCTCGTCAAATTGCTCGTTTTTATAAATTTTCAATATAGAACAAAGTGCGATATCCTTAGGAACTTCAAAAACATTCTCGCAATTCACTGACAATAAATATAAGTCATTAACAATACTTTTATGTGTTCTTAACAAAATCGACCTAAAACATTATGAGCTTTAACTATAAACATTATATTTTTCCTGCTGTAAAATCTATACATAAAATATTCTGGTTTAGAAATTCACTGTTACACCAACAATACCCCTATTATTATGTTTTTCAACTGAAAGAAACATTGGAGTTGTTATCCTCATTGATACATCATTTCTGACTATCCACAAAATTCGAAAGTTATAGTTGTTGAATACTGTATAGTATATTTAAGCATTGTGATGGCTCTACTACAGAAATCAAAATGGACATTTATCTGAGGAGCTAGTTGTAATTGGGCAAAGAATGCAAAGAATACATGTTAATTAAATAAATAATATCTACAATTAAATACTAACTGTACTATTTATATTTTATATTGTCATAATTTCATAGGGCAATATGAATGAATGTACAATAAAACACAACTCTTCCATGGAAGAATTGCTTTAGACGATTTAGTGTACCAAACATACTTTATCAATATCTTTAGATAAAGATGGAGGTATTAGGATCTGATTTGTTTGGTGAGATTAATTTTATAGATTTCATAATAAAGGAAATGATCTAACTGTACACGTACCCCAAATGTAGGGAACAAAAAAGTCTCTTTCAATGAATTGTCATTTTATTAATATGCAATGAGTCGAGCATACTTACGTAAGGTTTACGAGAAAAAGGGCGAATGGATTACAATTGACAAGGATTAAGAAACATATTTCTGAATCAAGAAGAAAAATCAAAAAGTAGAAAAACCATGCAAGTTGGATTGACATGGAGTAGAGACAAAACATACATTTAAGAAACAAAAGTAGTGTTACTACTTATGCAAAGTAACTCTACTTTGCATAAGTTAGTACTCTACTCTTGTGGCTTAGTGGTGTGGTGTTGGCAAAACAAAAGGCACCACAATCAGCTCAGGTCTTGTGATTTTGGTGGTCAGAAAATACAAGTACAGTAGTGTTAATATTAAAACAGTTTTATATCAATATGGTACAGTGTAATCTATAACCATCGCAATTTCTTACATCGGATCTGAAGCTTCAAGTGTTGAAAAATCCATTCCATTGAAATTATTGAAATATTTTGGGATCACTCATCCTCGGATTTACTAGTGTCTGTGCATAATTAATGTAATATTAGTCTTGTTAAAATGCTACAACGACTTCCAACGCTATTCGATATATTTACCCTTACATTGTAACTATATACAAGCCGGTACATATATATGAAAGATGGTATATGGGGATCGATTTCGACCAGTCACACCGCTCATCATCAGGCCTGAGTCTCCTAAGTTACTCCTGAGTCTTCTGAGATACTCCTGAGTCTCCTGAGTTACTCCTGAGTCTCCTGAGTTACTCCTGAGTCTCCTGAGTTACTCCTGAGTCTCCTGAGTTACTCCTGAGTCTTCTGAGATACTCCTGAGTCTCCGATTGGGCCTGATAATGACCGGTGCGATTTTTCGAAACCAATCGCCACTATACCATATTTCATGTATTACCTTCTTGTATATAGTTACAGTGTAAGTGTAAATACATTGAATAGTGTTGGAAGACGGTTTATTATTTCAACCTGTGTAACAACAGCAACACGTATACAGCTAATCAAGAAGTTATTTTGTAATATTAGCTAAAGAGGTTTTATAAAGTCTCTGTGAGAAATCATTGAGAGAAATTAACGCATTCTATATCGTATCCCATTCATACAACTGTTACTAAAACAATTCATTCTTGAAAGAATATAGAATATTACACATTAAGAATGAAAGCAATCTTTAAAATTTTAGTAAAAATTATGTGTCATAAAGTAATAAATTTTATTTTTACGTTTCGAATTAATATTAATAATGTTACTCATTAAGTAAATTATACTCGAACAAAAAAATCCTACCTACATGTGAAATATTTTTTTTATTTGTTGTAAACAGGCATGTAAATTTGCAAAGAAATATAGAATAGTAGTAATATTAATGAATCAGGTTCGTTGTGTATTTAGTGGCTGAGAGTATTGTAGAGGCAATATTTCACCCGGCTCGCGCACCATGCACGATAAGCCATTGTGGAAGTGAAACGATGTAACCCAACATGTAATTGGAAATGAGCGGAAAACATAGAGATTGTAAATCAAATAATAATGGCGGCCAAACAGACAGAACTGATGGAGCTGTGTTTACATTATGCTTATTGTTCGGGGTGATTCACCTGTTTGTGTTGTGATTGTATCTATATATTAAAAGAAAAAACACCTTTGGGCATGCGTCGGAGACTTCTGCTGGATCGATTAAGAGGTGGGATTTTTCGGTCCTAAATTAACAGGTTTTATTTGAAACTTATGTCGAAAATATTTACTTTAAATTAGTCTAAAAGTAAAAATAAGCTTTTCTTATGGGGACTGAACATGGGAAAAAGTTTTTATTTTAATGCTTTATCCATACGAATTTTTAGTCGCTTTTTTAGGTTGAAGTTTTGTTAGTGAATTATTACTCTTAGTGCAAATATGCTTGAAAATGTATGGCATTATCGAAATCAATGAAGTTTTATTTTTAAGCCCTTTTTAAAGGACTTCCTCCAAGACAGTCTTAAAAAACTTATATTGTCTTTGTCTTATTATGCATGGTTTTAAACATTTTAATTCAGAGTTATGATCCTCAAACCTGTAGTCAAAAGGTTAAAAATTAAGAAATTTATTAAATTTATTTTAAAGTTTTGCCTTTACATTTTTAATGGAGTTTGATTTCCTACCATTTAGGTCTTGATCATCTATCTAAAGTCAAGTTTGCTACATTGTACTCGATAAGGATGACCTTTAATTTAATGAACTTGTCATTGTACATAGGCATATCAAGTTATCAATCTATGCTTACATGTTATAATTTCTTCTGACTCCTTTTGGGCCGTTCCGTTGACACCACTAAAGTTTGTTTATAAAGACAAAATATAGTTTGTGTTGGATTTTCATCGCTCCCAAGAGGATATTTATATCTTGGCCGGGAAAAGACGTTTTGTACAGACTACAGTGTCAGAGATAGTTGGTTTAGGTAAATGGTTTAGTTATAATTTATGAATTGTTATTGGATAGAAAATGAACTTATTGAATTTTATTTTTAAACAAATAATAATAAATATATTACTTAATATGTATTATATAGTATATTACTTAGTAACATAACAAGTGTTATATACAACTAAAATATTAGAATCTATAAATTTAGTAATTATGTTTACAAAATAAAATAACCATAGTTCAAATATTTGTATTATATACTCAAGGGGCGGAAAGAGAGTCACAAAAGCTAAATTGGCGTATCTGCTTAAAAAATATAATTGCGATTAAATCAGAGTAATCCAGGACTAGCCATATGTTATTCATATTCGCTGAGATGTTTTAGTTTTATCCTTGAAAACACTCAGAGACGCTATTAATTTTCATTGTTTTTACAAGAAAATAACCTATGAATGTCCTCTAACGTAAGATTTGACAAAAAAATGAGCATTTAAAAATAATTTTCTAACGAATACGAGTGGTGATATCTTCGTTGCGTGGCAACCACAGGGTCCTCAGATGAGGGGGTTCTAATCCCTAAGTAGACTTCAGACGCTTGCCGTGAACAAGTCCCGCTGATTTGGTTCATACTCAAAGGGAGTATCCGTATGAATGGGGTTAATTGGCGTCTCCATACTACACTCAAAAGACTTAAGAGACGCTCTTTTTTATCCATAGTCTGCAACTGCTTCCTGCGTTATTTACATTTTGTAATGCTACTCTTACTTTTTCACGTTTCTCCAAACAGTTTTGTTTGTTTCTACGCTAAAGGAATTTCTCCCAAAAGTAGAAAGATACTCTACAGGTTGTTTAATATTTGTTAATAGACCTGCAAATAGTTGAATAAATAAAAAAAATCATTACTCATAAAAGTTGAAAGCAATTAGCACAACGAAAATCGTTAACTTTATGTTCTTTCCTTGTGTTTTAATAATTAATTGTATGCCCAAGCCTATAATTTCAACATAAAGTTTAACTATAATAAGTAGTTTTACAGGAACAAGTTCTGCATTCACTAACAGATTAATTGCCAATTTGAAGTATATTTTTTAAATACTTTTATGAAATTAATTATACTTATTTATTTATAATAGTTATTTATAATAACCATTCCAGCAAAACTTTTGATATATTTTATTGTTAGATGTGTTATTAGGTATTAATTTTATCGATATTTATTAAAGTTTTACATCTAAGCTCAAATTTTTTAGTGTAGGCCCTATTTAAAATTTTTTTATTACTATTTGTGCGAGAAGAATTCAACAGGTGCACTGCCGTGGTTTTCAACGTAATTAACATGCATATAATGCAAAATTCTAATTGAGGTTAAACTTATTTTGTAATCTTCATTGAAAATAAATAGGTAATAAAATGCCAAAGTATTGCATTTTAAATCGGTTCGAAAAGTGTCCTTTGTCTGTGCAGTGTAGTTTTGAATTTGAACGTCAGTTATCGACGTCGATTTTACGTCGCGTTCTTGAAAACATAAATTTCACCAAAAATTTAAATTTATTATGAACGTAACTGAGCGTGAGTGCCACCCACACATGACGGTCTCCAGTGACGGGGGCCTATAATCCTCAAGAGTGGCGGTAGAGGATTTCCCTGTTCAATTCCTTTGTTGACTCTGAAGTGTCACATTACTGGCTCAGTTCTTTACTGCTCAACTAGAGCAAGTGAACGGTTTTAAACTAAGATTTCACAAATATATCAGGTATTTTATGACATTATTTACGTAATAGACATGATTTTTTCTGGTCGGTGTTTTATATAAAGATCAGTATTAACTCTACAAAGTGTTTGATGTAAGGCCTTTATATTCATGTATTTTACATAAGTTGAGAAACCGTACAAACAGATTAAAAGGAAGGCCCGTTGTATGAACGCGGCTTGGCGTGACAACTCGACGGCATTTCTCGTTCAATAAAATGAACATATGATACTGCGGTTTTGTGGTGAAAATAATACTTTAAAATGCTGGGGGCGGAGAAACAAAATCCGTCTTAGAGGTTCGGCGAACAATTGTAATTTCTGTAAGACTCCGATTAAAATACCGGAACTATAATTATAAAATAGTGTAGAATAGAATATTTTGAAAGTATTTGCAAGCTAAAATATTTGGGCCATGGTAAATCAGCTGATCTTGGAACATGTCCTATTGCCTCTTGAAAAAATGCTGCCTGTAGCGGGATTTTTTAATTAAAAATTTTAATGTTGGCTTCTAATATTATTTTAGAGCTTTGTGCTATTACATATAACTTTTAATGTTAATGGTAGACATTTTTAGCAGTGCTGAGTATGAGATTAATTTATATTTTGTACTATCTATGCATATTATATTTTGAATAATAATAATATTTGTTGTATCGATGTCTCTTGGATTCATTTCAATTTCAACAGAAACACAATAAAATGTATAATTATTGCTAGCCATTTAATTTCAGATAAGGTTATATATTATGAGTAAAATTTTCAGTTAAAATTATTTTTATTGTCTTCTTGTAGTTAATAAGGGTTGCTTTCTGGTAATTTGTTAAATAGTATAGTATTTAAATAGGTAAAACTTTTCTAGATTCTTTATATTTTACTCTCCTAATCTGTAGACTATTGTTGTGTCTTTATAGTGGTCACAATTATCCATAACTTTTGTACTACTGTACTTTCACGAGATATACTTAAAACTGGATCATTTTAGATCAATCCTTTTAAATCTATTTTATATTACGACTAGTTTCATAATATTAACTTTGATGAAAAAAGATTTCATATTTATAATTTGAAAATTTTCTAATATTTAAGTTTATATGAACAACTACTTTGTTTTTAATGTCATGTACCAATATCATACTGCAAACGCCCATAATTAAATAATTAGAAGTCGGTATAGATGATTTTGGACAGGTTTATATATTTACACAAGAAGGGAACCGCCAAGATAGAAGTGTCACGTTACGCCGCTTTTTTAGTTTTCATGATCAGTTCACAACTTGTATTAATTCCTTTTTATCGAACATGCTTTTTTCGCTTTAGAAACCCATGCAATTCTTTCAAGAGCCTAAAAACTAATTTATATGGTAAATATAAATTAATTAAATTAACTACTACTGATTATTCTATTCTATGAGATGTTTCTTATGGTTTGAGCTTATAACTTGTATCTGGAATTGCTGTAAGTTGCCCTGAGTCTAAAGCACGAAAAAAATAAACATTATACACCTTTAATGATATAACATTTAATAACAACAAATATATTATAAGAATAATTATTTAACAAGTATGACATGAAATATATGAAAATTAAAGCCAAGGACATAAACATGTTCAAATTCAACGACGGCCGGCTTGCCCCAGCTGTCGCCGCCTTGTCCTGTTCCTTGTTTTCGTTTTTATTCAAAACAACTCCCCTAGAGTGTTTAATTAAGGCTATTTCAAAGGCAGGATGAACGTTAATGGATTATTCTTACTCAAACATTTTCTTTAAATACTTTAGTTAATTTTAATTTAATAAAATACTAACAAAATAAAATGTTAAAATAAAATAATACAAATTCTTTTTTTTATTAGGTGTGTTTCTTATGTTGAGTAGGTTGGTCTTCAGTTAGTTTGAATGAAGTTCATTCAGTCAGTTAGTATGAAGGAAGACTGACTTTGTATAATGTGAAGCGTTGTTTTACCATTATTATAAATACTGTTAACTTTTTAGTTCATTTTTATAGATAAGCCTTTGAAATATTGTTAATTGACAGTGGAGAATTGTTTTTTTTATGAAAATAATAACTATACATTTTTCATTATTTTTAAAGCTTATAGTAAGATATTATATAGCACCTGATAGCACAAAACATATTAAATTTGATATCCATTTAAAACACATTTTATCTTTTGAAAGATTTTTAAGTCGAATAAACTATAGAATGCATTTTGTTTTGTTCTGTACGGACAGTCCCTTTTTTAGTAACTCACAGTTAAACTGAGCAAAATAAAAAATGCGTAAGAAAATATTAATAAAATTTTTATTACTAGTAAAATAGTGTAAAAAACTCTAAGCTATAGTAAATATTTTTAACCTTAAGCTAGTAAATATATAAATATTTTTTTATTAAATTCAATGAAATATTTCTAAAACGTCCATGTTGCAGGGCTATTGCTCAAGCAAGCTTTCCCCCTATATTTCACAGGCCGTTTACCCATTACACTGTTGGATAGCTTCCCTGCTCCACGCTTTGCATGTGGTTCGTTCGAGAGCCGAGAACGTTGCAACCTTTCAAAGAGTTTCATTCAAACGCAAAGGAAAATTGTTACCACATTCTGTAATGGTCATGCTTTCTTTATTTTGCAGTTTTTATGTGATTTTTGCCACGTGCTTTTGCTTTCATACGTGTGATTAAAAGTTAATTGTTGTTAAATTAGTTATTGTATAAAAAGAAACAATATTGTAAAATTGATTGAACAAATATTTGTTATTTAAAATCGAATAATAAACCCAAACTTTTTGTTTCCTTTGCTAATCGGTTTGTTGTCTAGAATATCCAAACAATCTTTTGATGTACCAGATTTGGGAAATGTTCTCGATCCACTGTGAGATCATAAAGATAGTAGAAAGGTACCAATAACAATCGTCTTGTATGATAAGCGTTCTTTCACATGGCATTTATTTTTATTTGGGGTTTTTTTCAGTTTTAAGTTCAAAGTTATCTTAGTATTTTTATGCCTTTCTAGTTTGTCCAGAAACAATAATAATATGTATGTTTTAGAATTAAAAGAATGCTGAACAAAAAAATCCCACAATGGAAAATTCAGTAGCTTAAATAACTACTTCGAATTAAATCTAATAAATATCATTTTCGTTTACAAAGTCTCGAAAACGTTTTATGTTCCAATAAAAATCTAGCTTTATGGCAAAAGGAAATTGCAAGATTCAATAAACGCTGAGCTTTGAAAGGAACGAAGTTTGTAAAACTGTCAAAGTTTGTGCATTTCATTTAGCCTATTCTCCATCTTTGATCGTTATAAAAGATGATTTTTATCTTTGGGAATATCACCTTTTACACACAACGTAACGCAATTGCCACTGCATTATTGATTCATTTATACAATAATAAATACTTTATTAGGAAATCGAGGTGGAAAAAATTTATTTCGAATCTGTTAAACTGTCAAAAAACCCCTACTACCCCACTTCATGCTCTCTTTGAATGTCAAAGTATAACTGTACTACTTACAATTAAATCACTTTTTTTAAGTGATACATCAATTTCTGGGAACCAAGCATTTTTATAAAAATGGAATAAATTTTATTCTCATAAATTAATATTTTTACTAGGCCTACTGTTTGTTGATGAATAAAGAAGTTTACTCTACAATTGAACGTAAAATTATCAAATTTAACTTTATCCTTGTTTGTTCCAGATCCTGATCAAGAAATAACATCGAAGGTAACAACAGTCAATTTCATTGTATACGATTTAGTTTAGATATGTAGTCCGATTTGCATGTAGCGTTACATAATTAAAGTATGCAGTGTTTTTCTCAGATTCTAGGGGATTTTTATTTAACCGTTCAAAGCATTGAATCCATAAAATAATATTATTTGTCGTTATTAATTTTATTTACGGTAGCAAATAGAATAATTCGGGACATTATTTTCAAACACCTACTGACACTTAAAAGTCTTTTTGGTACTTGGTAAATAATTCATCGTAGAAACAAATTAAACAAATTTTTATGTAAACTTGACCCCCCCCCATCCACTATCCCCGTCAGACAGTCGGGGCTGTAGCCAGCTAGACGTCTGCTGCTGACAGCCCCCAGTTAGTTACTGTCTATGTCCGCTTCATTTGAAAGTCCGAGGTCAACGTGCTCTTTCATTAGGAAATATTCTTAGTATTTGTTAATTTAAAAAAGTTAATTGGAAAAAGTTGAATTCCGGAAGTTTCAAGACTTTTCCCTTATTCTATTTCATATCACTATATGATAAATAGAGTAACACCTTTGGAATAAGATTAAAATTTAGCAGGAAAAAAATAAATTGTTTTATTGTAGGAATCCAATGCAGTTCAAGAATGTTATAAATACTAAGGAAATAATTCAATGTCGTATAAAACTCCAAAATCTAAAAATAACCACAAATATTTTAAATTATATGGTAGGTTGTTATTGTAAGAAACATTATTGTAGGTTGTTATTGGCAGCGGCCGTAGTTCAGTGGTGGAGCTCTGGGTTATCACCCAGCGGCCCCGGGTTGGATTCCCGGCTCGGGGAAAAAAAGATCGTTCGGCCGCTCCCATGGTTCGGAAGTCACGTTAAGCCGTTGGTCCACCTGCATAGAAAACAAAAAAAGTGCAGGCATTTCAGGTGAGGAGAACTATCAGTTAATTACTGATCTCCCTCCACTAAAAGCCATACAATAATTATTATTATTATTGTAAGAAAGATAACCACATCAACCAATATAGTAAGCTTTACACTTTTACCAACGAAACCCGTAGAGGCTGAACAATTTTGTTGGAGGTGTTTGTTGAGGCAAGAGCTCATATTTCATGCAGCTCAACTACGGTACCCGATAAGCTTTTTTAAAAATAAAAATTTGCATCCCCAAATTCAATTGAAAAAAATCAAAATACATAGCAATATTATTGCTAACTATTATGTATGGTCAGCAATAATGCTACATCAATAATACATACATAAACATAATCATTGTCATTCCACTACGTTTTAAATAACTCTAATAACAAAAAAAAAAAATGAATGATTTGTAACATTATTCAAATTACTATAATGGTACCATTACCATTATGGTAGCTATGAAATATAAAATTTATTTAAAACATTAACTACTATTTATATATACAGTACATTACCTCAAGTAAACAGCAAGTCTTTAAAATTTACTTTTGTAAATTTTAACACTTGAAGTTTACTTGAGATAAGAAGAACTACTGCTGAAATGTGAATAGCGGGGACGATTATGGAATACAAATTTAGTTTCTTCGCCTTTGTGGAAGATAACAACTTTGAAAAGTTAGTTACCCTCGGATCTTATGTCTTTGGCTTACTTCAAAACTCTTCTCTGACATTATCGGCAACTCCTCTAAAATTTAAACTTGTTCTTTGATAAAGCACAAGTATTCATTATCTTAACCATCTGAGTATTAAATATTTTAATTCTAACTAAATACTGTAAGTATGTTCCGTCTCACTTTTCTGTGTTGTAACTATAGGTGGAAACTAATAATTTAAGTAATTTTATGTCAGTCTTGTTGATAAATAATTATAATATTCTCTTATTAAATATAGTGATTACTTATACATGGTGTGTTCAAATTGATTTAACATACAAAAATATACTTCCCACTTTTATTAGACTTGTTTTCTTATTAAATATTACGAGAGTTTATTGGAATTAACATACTCCCAAAAAACAAAGAACACAAGTTTCATTGGTAATTAAAAAATAGAGAAGAAAGCTAGAGTAGACTGGACGACGTGGTTTATCTATGCAAAGCAGGGTTCTTGCGGCTCGGCGGTGCAGGGTAGCAAAACATACTGAACCACGATCCCGGGTCAGGTGCCCAGAAACCCTTAGTTAACCACCTCCTTTACATAACTAAACATCTTATTAAGGTATTAACCTAAATTGAGATATTATAATCTGTTATGGTAAAAGTTACAACCAATAATAAATTCAACTAATAAAATTTTTAACAATTCAGTTCGTTTTGTTTTTTTCAATTCAAATATTGTTCTGGTAAGGGAAGATAGTAAAAGTAAAAATTAGAATATTAATTATCTAGGTTGAACTACTTGGTCCTTTGTTTCCTCCTCTTCAAAAGTGAATATTATCAAATGGTATAACCAAATCGGATTAGTAGAAAAATATTATTATCGCATTTACTTTTGGTAACTTCCGTTCTTCATATATATACACAGGATGATCCGAAGCTCTTTTTTACATTCAATAATTTTTAATTCCGTAACGGATAGTTGTAATTAGTTATGTTTAGCATGAATCTTTATTACGGAGATGTACATTTTAATTTTAATTCTCCGAATTGTATTTTGAAAATGAGGTAATTTTAAGTTTTTAAACTCAAATAGCTCAAAGTTGTTAAATTTTATAAACTGTACAAATAACAAAAAAGTTGACAAATTAAATTATCTATCCAATCATACCAAGTTTGTAAGGACCTGACAACAAATATTGGAGTTGTAAACATCTTTTTTATAAAAAAAACTTAATTTTCATGAATTGTAATGCAAAATCAATGTTTTCTACAGACAAATTGTAATAACTCCGTTATTTGCCTTCTGCTCCTTATAAATTTGACAGGCTTTAAGTTTTACTATTAGAAAATATGCAACCCAAATATAAAATTATGAATAATAAATAACCCAAAATAACTAATCATAGCTACGTTTCTAATTAATATGCTGACCATTACATATTTTGGAAACATTTTATGATATAGAATTATTTAAAGACAATAACACAATATTTTGCAGGGTACGTACAAAGAAGGGGTGGTTAAAGGTATAGGGAGGGGTTGGGAGCGTAGAGGCAATATTTCACCCGGCTCGCGTACCATGCACGATAAGCTATTGTGGAAGTGAAACGATGTAACCGAACATGTAATTGGAAATGAGCGGTAAACATAGAGATTGTAAATCAAATAATAATGGCGGACACACAGACAGAACTGATGGAGATGTGTTTACATTATATTTACCATGATCGGATATAAATACAGATGTCCTGCAATACCGGCTTTGTTATTTGCTCGGTGTTAAATAAATACGCTTTGTAACGGTATGACTGTTCTCTCAATATGCAATTTAAATAATTTTTTTGTTAGTAAAAATATAACAGATAATTTGATTTAAATCGTTTTAAAATGTGTTTACTTCTCTTACTTTATTGTTAAAGATACTTAGCTGACCATCACAGAGCTGAGAGTGAATAAGGGATTTCATAAATAATATTAGATCCAAACATTTTTAAGCAAAAAAATTCATCCTCGTTCATATATTTTACCGTTTAAACCAATGGAACTGAATTTTTTTTATGTGCAGTTAAAATACTACATATTAAACCATATAAAATCTTGCGGCTGTATTTCCTAACCAGTTTTACTTCATAAACTACGCTTTACTAATCACATTAATAGACAACTGTGAAGGTAAGCTCACATATAGGTTCTCTGCATATTTCCTAGAAGCGTTCAAAGTTTGCAACAAGATTAAATACTTTTCCATCTGTGATGCATACGAAGAAAATCACCGAGATAGGGGTTTCACGTTTCATCGCCTTTCTCCAAAGAATTTACGATCAACTCAACAGCTCTCACAACCAACCGCGATTTCTCTGCTTCGAATATGTTTCATCCACTTTTAAAACGACATTTATGGAACTTTCAGTTCTTTGCAAATTGTTATAAAGATGTGACATTATGTTGGAAATAAAATTTAAATTACTAAATGACATCGTGACCACGATCAAATAAAAATATTGTGGTTTTGAAACAAGGATGTAAGACTTAGAAAAATATTTTATGTACAGGCGATGATCCAGGTTTGAAATATATCCTTTTCCCACAGAGTGAGTTTTTCTCTTTTAAAGAAAATTTCCAAAGCTACGTGTATTATACGTAGCTACGTGTATGTGAATAATTCAGTGTTTCATTTCATCCCTCCTTTCCCTGATACATCAGGAAGTGCTCTCCAGTTGATTGTACTCTGAATAGAGTTATAGAAGTAGTAGAGTTACTTTGCTACTTCTCTATCACATAAAAAAAGTATTAGGCTATTTATTGTGGTTTGGTTTTTGCTTGAACAACAGCCATAAAAAACGAATTATTCAGTACAAGTGGTGAATAGTAATTCCTTTAAATCTTTAATAATGAAAAATTACGACCAAAAGAGGTAGCCTAAAGAACATTTCTGTTTTTTATTTAAATCATAAGTTGTTTAGTCAGGAATTTATCTCTTATACTAATCCTTCATCCAATAGTATGTTGGTGGAAAATGACTCACAGAATATCTGTCACTGTCCGGTATTTGTCTTATGTCCTTCAAAATCACGATTGGGTACAGTATAACATAGGATCCTTCACAAATTTGATAAAAGTTATCATAGATAACATTTATTTTTAGGGCTAGATGTGATTCGCTATACGTTTAAAAATAATCACTTTTCATATGGAGGAATATAAAATATACGTTATTTGTAATGCTAATTTCTCAGTTGACAATTAATTTACCTTATAGATTTATATGCTTAATTGAAGAAGATGAATTTCCTTAACTATGACAATTTTCCATTTAAGTTTACACTCATTCATCCATTAATGAAGTTTATTGATTAAAACTACATTTAAACATACAAACTTTTTAACAAAGGGTATTTTGCCTGAAATTTATGTACTAACACATACAATTAATATAATTATTTTAAACACATACAATAGAACAACCTTTCAGAGAATAAAATATCAATATTATATTTTCTGATACTAAAAATACAGTGTGATGCATTGAGATATAAACTGTTAATTAGTGTACCGTGTACCTGTCACTTCCCGTAGGTACCAATTGGGAAACGTGGTACTCTGGATTTAATTTAAAATTTTAAGCCAAACCGTAGGACACTGTTTCAATTACCGTAGCCTTCGGTTGTAATACACTAACACACTCTCAAAGACGTATATGGTAATTTCCAAGAAAACTCTTGACATTTGAGTGACGACATCTTTTATTAAATTCAAAAAATAAATTAATTACATCCTTGATATTTCATTTATGTGTACCAGTGTGGTAAATTAATTTTAATACTATTTGATCAGACCTGTTAAAATATTATAGACTCAAAATACAATTTATGTATGATTACTGTATCAGTAAATATATGGAATGATCTTACTTGGTTAAGATGACTTTATCTACACTGTTCCCCAATAATCGGACTCTATCCCGTACCTGGAGCTCGTCTGGAAAACAAATTCCCAGAATAATAATATGAGGTAAATTACATTTAATATTTTTTTTTTTTTTACAAATTTATGTGAAACAGTTCTTTGATAAAAAATTATTGAAAACTTATTTATGCAAAATTCATTATGAAAATTCCACATGTGCTTTTCAATGCAAAAATGAACAGGAAAGCTATCAATACTTTACATCACTATCTACATTTAAATAACAATAAATGCATGATAATTAATTATTTGGAATATTAACATATTAAAGAAAAATCAATTTTACAGTTTCACAAGTTGACAATATATTATATTATGACAATTGAAATTATTATTACTTACTATTTCAACGAGCAGGTATTTCATGTGGGGAAACAGTAACAAAAGTGAAGAAAATTAGCTGAGTTTAAAATTAACAGACACTGATTTTTTTGTTTTGTTCAGCATTAGTGCCAACCAGGCAAAACTAATTTATCCAATGTAACTAACTTAAACTACCTCTTGTTATGTAATGATATTTTATAATGTAAATATTTTTTTGTGAAATAAAAGTTTTAAAATAATGAAAATTATTTCCTTGTAATCAGTACAAAATATCCCCTGACCTCTTAATTTTCACTTATTTTAAAACATGATAGCATAACTCTTTACATGGACAACAAATTAACAGAACACCTTTTTTTCATATAAAATGTACAATTTATGAAGTTAAATGACTGAACAAGAATTAAATCAAGGCAACAGTACTCTCATCTCCAACTTCTTCCGATAGTTACACTTTTTGCTGCTAGGCAGAATCAGCGCGCGGAGTACAAGTATTGACAACATAAAACAAAATATTCACCCAAATTAAAACTTTCATTGCGTGAAAACTTAAAGAAAAAAACGTTTGAAATGTTATAAATCATAACACCCTTTGTTCAATCAAAATTAATGTCTTTTTAGATACTCACAAATGCAATTTTATAATCGGAATGTCCAAACAAATTACTTTTTCACAAATACAATGAATCTGCTAAGTTGGCAATTCGGTTATTTTTGGTCTCACGTGGTCTCATTCTCTCTGTCTTTTGTTCGGTTTTGAGTCCGTGTTGCATGTAGTGTTGTGTGTCGTGTGGTTTTGTGTATTTTTTTAGTGTTTTGTGAAAGTGTCAAGTGCAGTGAAAGTGTTAAAGTGACCTTGATAGTATCCTTAACAACTAAATCAATCAACCGCATTCATTCCGTTTATCATTTATTCGTCATTCGTGTCCCAATCATACCCTCGTACACTCGCATGCAGTCCTTCATTCATTCTAATGCACAGATTAAAATACCCGAATTTTGTTCAAATCCAAACCCTTTGACAAAATTAATTCTTTAATTACATTCAATTACACCTTTTCCGATCATAAAATATACATATTAAATTATATGGCCTTTCTAAACTCGTTTCTATACAAACATAAACATGAAATATAACCTATCATGATTTAACAGGCATAAATTCCTTAGCTAAACCTTTCATGTTCGAACAATACTTTTTGGCATAAACAATTAGGCCTACATAACCAAAGAGAATGTAAAATATATACAGAGTACATCTCTTGGTTATTAAATCCCTTTTCTTATTTACAACTAACCAGGTTCATAAAGTTTTAAGTCAATTATGTGGGTTTTTCTCACATCAGTAGGGTCTGTTGTTCTTTGCACCAAACAAGTAACATCAGTTAACCAATGGATTATCCGGAAGATTCCAATGTATCTCGGAGCTAGCTTCTTGCAAAATTTCTTGAATTTGTTGCTTAAATAATGAGTTCTGACGTAGACTAGCGAATTCAGCTTGAATGGGTGTCTTGATTTTGCCGGAGAAAATCTCAGTCGGTTTCTGTTCTGCTGGATACTTTTTCTTGCATTATTTATGGCTTTCCTTAGATTTTCCTTCCTTTCTTCAAGTGTTAATTCGTTTGAAATTAGGTTCTTCAGGTCCCATAAATTTGTCAATGTGCAGCTAGGCTCATGCTGGAACATTAATTTAAATGCACTGGTTTTGGTTGATGAATTTATAGCTGTATTTAGACTGATCTGTACCATGTCTAATTCACTGTCCCATTCAGTCTGCTTATCATGATAAAAACTTCTTAACAAGGCGCCTAAATCTCTTAGTATGCGTTCAGTCCGATTTCCGCTACTTTTATAACTGGGGGTGGTTCTGTGGGTTATGTAGTTTTTGAATAAATATGCCTTGAATAGGTTGGAAGTAAAGTAACTTGCGTTGTCAGTAACTATTGTTTTTGCTATAGAAAAATTTGCAAAAACATTCTTCAATTTTTCCATTATGGCCTTTGAAGTACAGTCCTTTATAGCGTACAACCAAGTATATCTTGTGTAAGCATCTAAAATGGCAAGAACATATTTATTCCCTTTTTTGGAACGTACCAGTGGTCCTAATAAATCAATGTATAAAGTGTCCATGGCCTTTTCAACTGGGATTGATATTAGTTTTCCTTCAAATTTTCTTTGGGTACTTTTTGCCATCATACAGGTTTTACAAGCTTTTACTTTTATGCTGATAAAATTATCTAGCTTCGGGTGATAGAAATATTCATTTACTCTTGCTGTAGTTCTCGCTATGCCAAAGTGACCTCCGAAGATAGTGTTATGATAGTATGTGAATATTAAATTGAATAATCTCTCTGGCAGATAAATCCTTGGCTTTCCTGCGGAGTTACGGTACATGAGAATGTTATTTTTCATAAAGTAACAATTACTATTCTCCGATTTCTTTATGCTTTCCATGATCTTGAGGCATTCTTGATCCGTTTGTTGGTGTCTTTCTAACTGTGTGAAGGCTAAAGGAATTTCTTTCACTAAATTCCAAAAATATTTTTCTTCATGATTTTTTGCAGGTGGGTGCTTAATATTTTTATGTACAATATTATTTACATCTTTGTTTGTAGTTTTTGTTTTCGCCAGATTAGTTATCTTAAGTTTTTCCTTACTTTGGCGCACCAGGGAATTTACTTCAGATTTGTCTTCTTTATTTTCTATCTTCTCATTATTTTCTTGGTTTTCTGAATACAATCTCGACAAACAATCCGCCAATAAATTTTCCGAAGAATTTCTGTGCTCAACAGTGTAATCTAAATTTAATAAGCGCTCGACCCATCTTGCCAATCGGCCTAATTTGCGCTTAGTGCTCAAAACATAGCTTAATGCTTGATTGTCTGTGATCAGTTTAAAGGGTTTGACTTCTAAGTATTGATGGAAGTGTTCTATAGCATATATAGCACTGAGAGCTTCTTTTTCATATATGGAGAATTTTAATTCCGCATCAGTGAATTTCCTGGAAAAATATGCTATCGGTAGCAAGTCATTATTTTCATTTCGTTGAAGAAGTACAGCTCCAGCTCCAGAATTCGAAGCATCTGTTTGCAGCACAAATGGCTTTTCAAAATCAGCCAGCTGAAGTAGAGGTGGGTTGCTTATGGCATCTTTTAATTTTTCAAACGCTTCCTGGCATGCATTACACCATTTAAATTTCACTCCCTTGCGTTTGAGGCGGTGAAGAGGTACACATATGCTCGAGTAGTTGGGTATATAACGACTCCAATATCCGCACATGCCTATAAATCTGCGGACTTGCTTAACTGTAGTAGGCACAGGGAAATTTCTGATGGCTACTGTTCTCTCCGGGTCAATGGTAATTGTATTATTCCTAATGCGGTGGCCTAAGAAACTTATTTCTTCGCAAAAGAATTTTGCCTTTTCTGGGTTTACGGTAAGGTTATGTTCAGCCAATCGCTTTATTACTTCCTTTAAATGTGTTAAGTGACTCTCTTTATCCTTACTGTAAATTACAATGTCATCTAAAAATTTTATTAGATAAACAAAATTGATATCATGAAAAATTCCATCCAGGTAACTCGATAAAACGCTGCTACCTATTTGTAGGCCAAAACTAACTCTTTTATATTGGTATTTCTCAAATGATGTACAAAAGGCTGTTAAAGGTCGGCTTTCTTTACTTAGAGGGCACTGTAAAAAGGCTTTGTTAAGGTCAATGACTGAAAAATAATGCGCTCCTTGTAAGTGCTGGTACAGATTATTTAAATCGCCAATGGGATAATCCATTTTGACTAATTTTTTATTTAATTCAGTGTAGTTAATTACAAGTCTATCTTTCTTTGTGAGAAAGGCTGGTGATGAATATGGGCTAGTTGAAACTTCAATTATATCTTGAGATAATAAATCTTCTATGATAGCCTTCATTTTCTTAAGGTCTGGTGGACTTAAATAATAAGGCCTAATGCATACAGGTGTTTGATCTGTAACTTCTAGTTTAACTTCCAAATTCAGGGCAGCGCCAATTTTGTCAGTGAAAACATTTGGGTGATTATTTATTATACTTTCCACTTCATTACGCATGTCTGAACAACCTATAATAATTTCGTTCACAGATGAATTTTCTGGCTCAGCAAATCCATGAATATCTATTTTGTTTTGCGGTTTGAATTTAAAATAACATAGTCTCTGGTCCAAGTCTAGTATTAATCCTTTATCTGAAATGAATGGCATTCCTAAAATCATGTCAAATGGGTTATGTTGCATGACCAAAAAATTTTCTTTCCAACTAAAAGTTCCAATTTTTATTTTAAATTTGCATTTTCCCAACACATTAATTTTCTGTTCATTCGCTGCTAATATTGTACCTTCCCATTTTTCTAATGCTTTAACAATATTTAATGATTTAAGTTTCTCATATAGGCTATGCGTGATCAGATTTTTACTGGATCCAGTATCAATTAAGGAGTTTACTATTAATTTTTTGTGTACTTCGATTTGAAGACAAGGTAGGCTATTATTTACATTTACTTTAATTTTATTATGCTTAATCCTTTTGAATTTGTTCCATCCTTTTACTAACTTCCTTAACTCAGTCTTGTATTCGTGGAGTGATTAGGACTAGGATCTACGTGATAATCAGCGGGAGTACTAGCGTTGATTTTGTTAGGACTAGATACCCCCTCGATTATGAGTTTTTTGGAGCTCTGAAACATTGCCTGGCGATGTGTCCTTTCCGGTTACAGTTGTAACAAGTTCTTGTTTGCGGGTCTTGTGCTCTTGAGGACTGTGAAAAGTTATTTTGGTTTGCATGGGGATTGAAGCGTTGATTTTGCTGATGTGCGTTTCTAGGAGTGGAATACATAGGCCTATTTGTAGAAAATTCCGGTCTGCTGATATTGCGATGTTAGTTACCGTTATGGTACATTTGTTCTCTTAAATAGTCATTATAACGGACATTATTTAAGTTTATGCAAAGTTGATCTAGGTCCTGGAATGTATGTGGATTATTTTCAAAAATAATTTGATTTCTAATTTCTGGTCTTAGTCCATTTTTTATGAATGAGACAATGTCACTTTCAGACAAACTGGTTTTCAGGATCTGGTTGTTAATCTTGATTTCATTTATATACAGAGATAAAGGTTCATTGTGAGCTTGAGGTCTGTAGATTAAGTCTTGTTTTAATTTTTCTTTCAGGGTTACTGGTATGAAAGTGTTAATAATTTCTTCATGTAGTTTGTCGATAGTTTGTCCTTGACCTTTGCATTGCAAAATTTTGGTACTTAGGGGTGGAGTAGTATAACTGGGCAAAATTTCGAGCAGTTGCTGATCCGTTAAATTGGTTTCAGTTCTGATTGTAATTAGATTTCTCAAAAATGACAGTAAGGGTTTGATTTCTAGCCCGTTGCATACAGTGATTTTGCGCAAGTAGGCTTCTGCCGGGTTTGAAAGTTTATTAAAAATTTTTATGCTTGAGTCTACTGGTAGCGATCCAAGTGACGGCAAATAGGTTTGAGGCACGTTTGTGTGAATGAATTGTTTGTCATGCATGTTAGCGTTTTGAAGGTTAGTTTGCAAGTTCTGATTTTTATTTTGGTTAGATTCCGGCATGCTATTGCGTTCATTTGATTCTTCCTTATTAGTTTTTATAGGAGTGGATGTTTCACTAGGTTTATTAATTCTTTCAGCGCCTAATTCGAGCTTATCCGACAAATTTTCCTCTTCAATTAGTGACTTGTTGAGGTTCTCTTGATGTAACTCTAATTCAGCTTGGGATACTTTAGCCTTTGTTATGTCGTCAAATTTAGTTGTTAAAGAGGTTAGTCTTTGTTTGTGTTTTTCTAAGTCATTGGCATTATTTACATCTAATTTACAAGCGGTTAGGTTATTAGTCCTAAGCTGTAGGTGACTAAGCTTTGCTTTAATTTTTGCTACCTGTAAATTGGTGACTTATTCCTTAGAATCTTCGATTAGAATATCTAAAGCATCTAATTTGTTCTGGATGGTTTTAAATTCATTAGCTAAAGTTACCTTACCGCTAAGGTTGCTCACGTCTGGTCGAGTGTCTAGAATTTGTCTTAGCTGTTTCCTGAGGGCTTCTACATTGTCATGTATTGTTTCATGTCCTCTACATAAAATTTCGTACTGCAATTCATCCTTGCTGAGGTAATTAAGATTAAATTTTTCATTGTCGGAAAATTAATTTCTTGTTGAAATTACCATAGGCTATAATTTTTTGAGCTAAAATTTTTGAAATTGAAGTATGTCACTTCTAACAATTGACTTAGCCAATTTTTCTTGGGGTGGTTAGAGTGAAGTGCGTTTTGGAAATGTCACTGGTCCTAGGTTGAAGACTTAAACAGCAGAGTTGCGCACTTTTGTACCTGTCACTTCCCGTAGGTACCAATTGAGAAACGTGGTACTCTGGATTTAATTTAAAATTTTAAGCCAAACCGTTGGACACTGTTTCAATTACCGTAGCCTTCGGTTGTAATACACTAACACACTCTCAAAGACGTATATGGTAATTTCCAAGAAAACTCTTGACATTTGAGTGACGACATCTTTTTTTAAATTCAAAAAAATAAATTAATTACATCCTTGATATTTCATTTATGTGTACCAGTGTGGTAAATTAATTTTAATACTATTTGATCAGACCTGTTAAAATATTATAGACTCAAAATACAATTTATGTATGATTACTGTATCAGTAAATATATGGAATGATCTTACTTGGTTAAGATGACTTTATCTACACTGTTCCCCAATAATCGGACTCTATCCCGTACCTGGAGCTCGTCTGGAAAACAAATTCCCAGAATAATAATATGAGGTAAATTACATTTAATATTTTTTTTTACAAATTTATGTGAAACAGTTCTTTGATAAAAAATTATTGAAAACTTATTTATGCAAAATTCATTATGAAAATTCCACATGTGCTTTTCAATGCAAAAATGAACTGGAAAGCTATCAATACTTTACATCACTATCTACATTTAAATAACAATAAATGCATGATAATTAATTATTTGGAATATTAACATATTCAAGAAAAATCAATTTTACAGTTTCACAAGTTGACAATATATTATATTATGACAATTGAAATTATTATTACTTACTATTTCAACGAGCAGGTATTTCATGTGGGGAAACAGTAACAAAAGTGAAGAAAATTAGCTGAGTTTAAAATTAACAGACACTGATTTTTTTGTTTTGTTCAGCACTAGTGCCAACCAGGCAAAACTAATTTATCCAATGTAACTAACTTAAACTACCTCTTGTTATGTAATGATACTATATAATGTAAATATTTTTTTGTGAAATAAAAGTTTTAAAATAATGAAAATTATTTCCTTGTAATCAGTACAACCGAATCCATTATTCAAGAACAATCTAGGACATGGTTGTTTGTTGTATAAGCATTTAATCCCGAACCTCAAACATAGAGTTTAATTATCCTAAGCCAGTCTCGTATGCTTATTTAATCAGATCGCCATTGGCTTGCTGAAACTGGTTAAATATTTAGTTGTTTGAACAATTGTTTGAAATTATTCAACTATTATATAGCGTTTTAATGTAACTCTTTTAAGTTAATAAATTAATAAGTGCTTGAACAGTACCGCAACACGAGAAATGTAAATAGCGATTACGTAAATAGTTCAGAATCCACTCAAACGGTTATATATATTTTGAAGCTTAAATATTGATATTCTGCCTGATACACAAAAAACCACTTTAAACTTTATCTCTTCGAACTAACAAATTTGTATTAATGTTGTATAACTTTAAAATATAATTTTGTATCGAGTGATAAATAGTTAAAATTATTTCCAATAAAATTCTTTAGGTTTTATGACAGCGTCTCCCTAATGGAACAGTTTCAGATGTATAGCATAAGGGGAATTCACTGTATGAATCCGTTCACTCCAAAATTTTCTCCAAGGTTTAACGATTAATTTAACACTTGTTCAACGTCTCTTTGGGTTTCTTTTCCTTGATGAGAATTAATTTATTCCAAAATTATTAGTGCTGCTATTTTAGGACTAAAAATAAACACATTTTATTAAATTATCCCGCCCAACCGTCACACGATCTAATCGATTGGATATAACAGCACAAGCTAATGATTGTAGACGTAAGTTGTAAGTTTGTGTGTATTGCAGATTTCCTTTATCAACTCTTCACACTATTTCCACTGTAGGCTTCTTATGTTATCATATAATACTAATTCTAGTAGTACCGTGTATATTTTCAGTTTCATAAAACTTTCCTCATTTATAATAGGTATACTTTTAAACGTGAGACATAGTTTATATTGAATTCCTTAATGGAAATTATAACATATTATAATTAACACCAATAGTACTTGACGAAGTTTAGACTTGAAAATTTAAATAAATAAAAAATGTAAATATGAGGTCGTAGAAATTTTAAGGTGTCCTTAGCTCACTGATGACGAACCAGAAAATGATGATATTTCAATAACTCTCTTAACATAAAATAAATGAGAAATGCTATTTTTTACACAAAAGAAAATTAAAAACTAATTAAAATAAATAAATAAATAAAAATATAATCTCAGAAAACATAAAAGTATATGTATTTTTCGAGTCAACTGAAAATCTGCGGAAACCGGAAATTAAAGTTCCAGCTCCCTGTTGGCTTATCTCTGGCCGCCATCACATGTTGTGTACTTCAACTATTTTAATTTTTGTAATTGTTGCTTTTTTTATTTAAAAATACTGTATTCGTGACTTTATGATAACAAGTGAATTTCTGAGGTATATGCAAATATTATTTTCGTAATAGATTAACTACCGTAATACTTGTTAATAAACACAAACATTAGTTAAATATAATCTTTCTCAGAAAAATAAAAAAAATTATAAATTTTATACTCTTTATTTTTTTCACTATATACAAAGTATTTATGATCAGTTAATATTAAAAATCATAGAAAATGTAAAAATGGTTTTATAGTTTGAAACTTATTTGTAAATATCAATAATTTTTTTTGACATTGAAAAATAATTATTTTAAATAATGCATATTTGGCGTTACATAAATGATTCTGTACTCAGAAGAATTTAATTGAATAATAAATGTAAATGCCTTGTAATTTTTCCATGAAACGGCATAAGAAATGAGTTTTGTTTTTTATAAAACTATCCAAATATTTTAGGTAGGCAAATCGTATTTTTCAAAAGATAACTGTCAATTATTCCGCCATTTGTTTCGATCTCTGTGATCATTGTATTAATTTTAATATGATTTAAATTTTTTGTGTGTATACTACCACAATTTGTTAAAATGTACCGTTTTGGATCTTACGAAAAAAATAGAAAACTATTTTGAAAATACAAATCGGAAAAAGTACTTTTTTCTATAAATTTACATTTGTATTACAAATATCCATGCCAAATATGAACTTAATACAACCGTCATTAGTCAAAAATGCGGATAACGGCTCATTGATGCTGGTATACAAAATGTTACTGAACATTTTCGATTAATTTTTATATTTAGAATATTTTATGTACAGCAATAGTCCTCGGTTTTTTTGACACTCTGCAAAATATATTTGATGGAGAAGTTCATCTTTACAATAACAGGAAAAAGTATCTAGGCCTAATATTATACAATATAGTAAATCTTAATACGGAAAAATTCAATGTTAACTGATAATAAAAAGCCGTGACACAATTCGAAACAAAAACACAAACAAAACGTGAGAGACGCAGCGTTGCAGCAACTGGAGTGGTCGGCGACGGTCATTGTTATATCCACGCCGCGCCGCCGTCGGTCAGCCGTGTCCTGGCCATCAGTCAATATCAGTGGTCAGTGTTTAGTTACGGCTAAATGGCGCCACGTGACTACGCGTTCACTGCGTCTCTGTATACCACTTTGTTTTCATGCGACGACAATAAAACAAAATTATTAGCCTAGATGTTGTTTTCAAATACATTTTCATAACAATAAATGATTAGCATATTCAATCGTCGAAGTATAATTTTATTGGCCTATTTGTAAGCAGTAGGTTACTAGAATAGATGATAGTTTACTCCAAACTGTAAGGAATGTACATATATCAATGTGTGTAAAAATGCTTTTAAATCTTTGTATTATGCATATCACCAAAGAAAATTTGTCTAAAATTTTTCACTAATGATTCTAAAGGTTGGCGGTGAGATTTTAGTTCTAACAAATAAATTTATTTGATTTCAAGATTTTATAATCTAAATTAAAGAAACGCCTAGATGAAAAATATTGATGATAATTAAGTAACCTGTATGAAAAATGAAGATTGAATAGAAATTAAGATTGAAATGAAGATATCCAAAGTATTATGTGGAGTGTGAGACCTAACGAATATTACTTGTGTAATATGGATACTAATATCACTAAGATTGGGCAGCAAAAACGAAAAGTAAATTGATATAATTTTTTACAACAATCTAAAAAAAAATTAATTTGTTTAAAGAGATGGTATTTAAGTACCGGTAATTCGTTCTTTACAAACTGTAAGAATTTGTAGGAAACGCACATTTTATTTGGTTTTTGATTAGTAACTGTATAGTTTATAAACATTACCCACTTAATAATTATTAATTAATGATTTACGAAATGGGATCTAGAAGACCTTAAAAAGAGATTAATGTAAAGTTTACATATACTTTTAAATTTTATTATTAAAATACGTGAAAAAAAAAAAAAAAAAAAAAAAAAACAGTTAGTAAAATGCACAGCCAAATCATTTACGATGTGTTCACCAATCAGAAATATAATAATTACACTCATGACATATAATATTTATAAAACCTATAAAAGAGGATGGGAAGATAAACATGTACTTACTATACCTAGTATATATATAGTATATATACAGATTTAATTTTTACTTACATCAAATCAATATCAAAAGTCCCTTGTGTCAAAATACTTGACGTTTTTCGTCATAGCTCGTTCGTTGATGTCACCCGGCACTCTGGCTGATTGTGTTACCGTTAAAGCGGTCAACCGAGAAGCTCGGAGAGTGCAGTATTGGTTAAAAAAGATTGGGGATAGAAAACTCTTTCTGTACTGGTTGAGATATTTCATTTTCATGACATGAAAATAGGAAAATTTAAGAAAAAAATAACGAAAAATATCTTTATAAAATCGAACCAGTCGATGGTTGTTAGAAACATTAATAAAAAACGTAAATCGTTGATTTCGTCTGCTGTTAAGAGTATTTTAATGAATGATACATAAAACATAATTAAAATTGTATTTTTTAAGTGTATAATAATTTGGAAATGAAATAAAAATCCTGCCTGGGCCAAAATTAATCAAATCAAACCAATCATATAAATTTACTGCTAATACAACAAAACTTTAAGCAATAGCTTCATTTAATAGGCAGGCCCTAAAAAAAAATTGAGGGTTTTGCTTTTGTTTTGACATATTGTATAATATTTAGGTTTTGAATTTACCATACATGCAACTCTGAGGATTGTTAAAGAAGTATAAATGGTGCAATTGACCATTTCTTTTTTTATATTTTTAGTTATTTGTTTAACACTATAAAACATGCTTAATTTTAAGTTATAAAAAAAAACAGTTAAATGAAGGGAGTGTTGTTGAGTACTGCATATTGCAACAATGCTACGAAAATTATTTGTAATAAAAGTCATACAACTAGTATTTACAAGTTTTATTAGGAATTATATTCAATTAATAACAATATTGTACGTTAGTATAAATTACTTCTTGCAAATTCTATTATAAACATTAACTAATATAAGAAAAGATAAGTACAGTATAAAAAATATGCTGATAATCCATAAGAAAAAGAAAGAAATCTTATTTTAAAATATCAAGAAGCTTTTTCATCAGTAAACAATACTATGATCGATAGACAATATAGTTTGATATACCAAATGAAAGGTTGAAAAAATTTGACGTGATAAAACCTGCAATTTTTCGAAGTAAAATATAAAAAAAAGAAAATAATAGTGTGGTTGAAAAATACATACTGAAATAATACTCATTGTGTATGGTATGAGGAAATGCAATTTAAATTACGCTAGTAGTTCGTAAGATCGTTTTACTTATTACTAATATAAACTAATAAGAACTTAGCAATACCTTTAGTAGTGTATGAAATATGATTTTAATTCATTAGAACACAAAAAGTATTGTGTTTTTGAAACAATTACATCAGTAAACAATGGCCATCATCAGCGACCTGGGGCAGTAAATAACAGAGATTAATGTGGGACCGGACTGAGTGATGACGTCATCAGCTCTCCATTAGCGCCGGTCTTCTATATCATACCATGTTAAATATTATAACAATTTTATAATATCATAATCTATTTTTCCTTGTAAGTTATACAGGAAGGAGTCCCTGAACTTTCTACCGACCTCTTGAGGTATTATGCCTGACATAAATACAAGCCAAAATATCACATTTAAAATTTCCAAAACTCCATAACCGTACATATGACATTTTGTATTTTTTAAAGAATAATTTTTTAAGAACTTTTTTTGTGATAAGTCAAAAATTGGCATACGACTTTCTGAGGCAAAGGTATAATTGAAGAATAATAATTTATTTTTTCTCAGCTGATATTTTCAAAATGGCGGCTGTTTAAAATCTTTAACCTAAAATTGCATAAAAACTACATAATGTAGCAACGTTTATGTCGCAATGTACTTTTTAGAACATTTAATTTAAAATCCAATGATGTATAGATTATGGAAATAAGTTCATAAATAAGTAAGATAAAGTGATTTTAATGAAGCTAGTCGCTGTCGTACTTTCCCAGGAGCAGTTTTGGTTTGAGATCCATTGTTGAGCTGGCGTGTTTTTCGCGCGGCAACCCGCTCAGAAGCGTGACTATTTTTATTAAAATCTCTCTATCTCACTTATTTTTTTACCGATTTACATAATCTTTATATCGTTGGATTTTAAATTAAATGTTCTAAAATGTACATTACGACATAAACTTTGTTACCTTATTGTTTTGATGCAATTTTAGGTTAAAGATTTTTAACAGAAGCTATTTTGAAAATATGAGCCATAAAAATGATTATTTTTCTTCCATTAAACCTTTGTCTCAGAAAGTCGTATACCGAGTTTTAACGTATCACAATAAACCGTTTTCAAATAAAAAATTATTCTTTAAAAATACAAAATAGCGGCTATACCGTTAACTATGGAGTTTTGGAAATTATAAATATGCTACTTTGGCTTGTATTTATGTCAGGGATAATACCTCAAGAGGTCGACACAGAGTTCAGAGTCACCCTGTATTTTATAATATATTTTCATAAGAAACAGTTTTAGTAAAACGAGTGATACGATTGTTTATTCTATTTATAAACGTTGTAGGGCAAACCCGAGCCCGCCAGCTAAGCCTACACTTTTACCAGCCTTTTAATCCCATAGACAACGTTACTTGTGACAGGGTTCACCTTACTTTGTTTGGACTCATTGCTGATCAATGTGTTGTGGCATTCTGTTTTTTTTTTCGCAATAAAGGACAATTTCCAACTATTATTTATGTAGCCCTTGCCTTAAAGTGTTAACTGCTAGCCTTTCCCGGTTGGTCACCATCATAATCAGAGATGTTTAACTGAGGTACCATCGTTGCTAAGGAGACATTTCATCTATGTGACCGGCACACTTTTACAAAATAACTTGGCCTCCTCAAAGCCATTCAGGAGAGAATTTAAAAAAAGGTCCTGGGCAATGTCCATGTAGATCAGCAATTTCATTACTGGATTTCTGTTTACAATATTTTGTATCCTGCAAATCTTTTCCAAGCAATGCACTTGCACCACGAAATAAATTTCTCCATTGTGCGAATATTTAGGAACTTCTGTCCCTAGTTGTCACCAGAACTCAAGGTTGTGTCAGCAATGTTGTGTCTAAATTAAAAGCACATACTGCTCCATACTACACTCACGTAAATTCAGGGACGAATTCTTCCTCGCAGTTTCCTGCTGTCTTGGTTCTTCTGTTGTCTTTTGTAGTATCCTATACTTAATTGTTTGCAGCGCATCATATGGCGAGGGCTCTACATGATTGCCAGGTATACTCAGAGGTGCTCAGACTCTACCCCACACAATGGACAATGCACCGGATGCGATGCAATAATCCTATTGGGGTTCTGCCTTACGGACCGAATTTCCTAGCTGCTAGAGTACAATGCAAGGCAATCCGCCAATTCTACTTTTCTTGTACCATAAAGGGTTCCTCAACACTATTCACACGTCTATATTGCAAACAATTGTTATATTTGACTTACAATAATACGATTGAAAACATGTTTTTAAATTATCACGGGTTTTAGTTAATTTAAATATAATACGCCATTATAAGTGATATAAGTGTCGTCTATTTAGTGACATTTGTTAGTAATATATTTAGTAGTAGTAAAATATTATTACATTGAACTGTTTCGTGTTGTTTTGCTGTTATTGTGTAGAGATACATTTTTGGATTCAGACCCCGTACACAGACTTTGCCCATGCGGAGACCTTCTCATGCATTATTGTTTATTTGCTCTATATATGCTGCATGTTTATAGAGAATAAATTTGATTTAATTCATTGTGAACAAGCTTCCAGAAAAGAAGAATTTAACAAAAGTGTTTTCTCCCGCTAAAGAGGGCCGAACCTCGAGTCAATTCACAAATTAGTAACCGAACTGAGGCGAAATAGTTAAACAAAGTTTATTAAATTACCCCACAAGTTGAAAACATAACAAATAATAAACCAAATTGATTTCTGCAGAAGAAAAGTTAATTAAAGTCAATATTTGGCTAACGAGGTTTTGCATCGCGGGGTTTACGAGGTGTCCGAACAAAAATAACACTTTAATTTCCTGTTTCCGCCGGCCCCTGGTTTGATTAAAGCCACTTCCACAGCATTTAATCTGTGTATTGAGTGGTTCATTCTTTTACGTTTAAAATTTCAATATTCATGTCTCAAACTCTGTGTTTTATTAGTAAGCAGATATGTACAATGAAATATTAAAACAATTTAAAAAATTAAATTATTGGTAAGGTATATTGGTAAGGTAAACGAACTCAAGGAGCTTAAAAACAAAGGATTATACATTAAAAATTAAATAAATCTGCTTAGAGGAAAAAGTATGGATTGATTTCTTACCCGATCGCTATTTTCAGTATACTTTGGTAAACACAAACCGCAATTATTATAATTTTTTTGGATTTCTATTATTTATTATTATTATGAATGCTTTATTGTTATTATTATTAACCATTATTAACGCTTTGTTACGCTTTTATCATTGACATTTCCAAACTTTTATTTAAGGGAAAATTGATTACTGCCTCTTCCATATGCTACAAACCATTCTACTCCTATATTACACTTTCCATTTCAAATGTAAAATATAAATTTACAATTGATATTATATCGAAAAATATATAACAAATCAAATTAGTGTTATGTGTAATTATTTTTTGTATTACCTTTTAAATATTTTATGTGTGTTTTTATTCATAATTGAAAATCTGAGTTAATGATAATTAAAATATAATATATTCATCTAAGTTTTTTTATTGCAATAATCAAAAGGCCTGCTGAAATCTGAAGTCTGGAGTGAAAATATAAAAAATTAAATAGGGTTGTGAATATTCTTTCGCAGATGTCCGTGTCTGAAAATCAAAGAATCCCATGGGGAGCATATAACATTCATAGGAAGCTTTCACGATGAGATTACATATTTATGACGAAAGCGTTCCCTAACTGTCCAACAGTTTTTAAAAACTCCCCCACCATAAGTTGTGCGCTCATTCAGTTGTGGGTATATCATTTTTATTGCAGGCTAAGATAAGGTGTTTTCTTTCTTGTTTTTTTTTTTTTTTTTTTTTTTTTTTTTTTTTTTTTTTTTGACTTGTTTGTGGTAGTTTTCATCTTGGGCTTTCTCGCTTCTTTGTAACGTAACTGATAATGAACGAGATCATTCGCTATATTCAGTCACCTCTGGAGCTCGTTCGCTTTGCTAATTAATTCCCCCTTGAGGTTTAGCTCGTTCGCTCCGCTCACTCGCCTCCTATGGTTGAAATATTCATCTCTTATATAAAACTGCTTTTCTTCAGAATAAGGTTGAAACCTATCAAATCAATGAGTTTGAGCCATGGAATATTTAAAAATCAAACATCCTGCTGATCTATCCCTGATATTTTTCCTTACTCATGCAAAATTTTGAGTTAATATGTGCAGTGTTTTCTGCGTGATAGCGTAACAAACAAACAAAAATAGTTAGCATAAAACAATATGAGCGTAAAAAATACGATAAAACCCAGTCTAATTGATGTAATACGTTTACTTTTATTATCATGTTTTATTTGTCCAAGAAAATAATAATTGCATTACTTCTAAAATTGAATAGAGTCAATTGGCTTCTCATCATTGATTTTAAAATTAGACTGTTCTCAGGTTAATAAAAACAAAGATTACTTATTGTTGCAAGCTCTGGTGATCATAGAAGTTTGTATCATACTGTAAACCTGTTTCCTTTAATTTGACGTTGCAAAAATATAATATTATTTTATTTTACCATTTTTGCCTTAGTTGGAAGCAAATCTCCTTAAGCAATAAACCATTAAAACGATAAATCAACACATTTCTGTTTGTGTTTCGCAAAAAAAAATCTGTTAATTTAAAAACTTTTAGAAAATTATTTCCACATTGTTTAGTCCTATATTGAAGTGCTACATCCATCATGTTTGCGTTCATAACCATCTAATCAACTACATTCAACTAGAAGTGACGATTACCATCGTTTATGAATCGTTTGACTATTAAAGCATATTAATTTCCCTGCTTCACATGAACCTTAATTACCTAGAATCAAATGTAAAATTAACATTGAAAAACTATCAAATGTTCAATCGATTCATTTTATATTATTTTACTATAGTTGTAATATCCCTTTTTAAAATTTCGATTATACTTTTATTCTTTTTATGCTTTTTATAATGTGTATTTTCGTAGGTTGATTCCTACCTTGAAATTTTATCACTATCATTTAATTGCTTGTATATTTTCTTTTTTATATTTCTTAGAAAATTCACTAGGAAATATCACTGTTCATATAATTATTATCTAAAAAAAATATGTTTTTAAACTATGATCTGTTAACAATTATTTTGTTGTAAAACATATTATTACAAAACAATAGTAAAATATACGACTGCTGTTTAGAGAAACCTTTGGGATTTCGCTCCAAACCTAAACCATACAAAACCGTACGCCACTTTGTTTACGTATAATTACTATAATTATGTGTTTGTTTAGAAAAGGTCCTGTTATTTAATGTGCAAAAGAGCCATCATATAATTAGTTTTTATTTTTATAGAGATGGGATAAGTTTGATTCAAGGTCAATGTTATGTTGTCTATTTTCATTGTTCTGATGTAAGTGAACACGTATTATTGATTCAGGAGATATTTTTTAATATTTCCGAGATTTGTTGGAGGGACACTTTATAACTTCTTATTGATCTGTTAATGTTTACCCTCCATGAATGTTTACAAAGTGGGGCCATTTATACAGTTATGCTATCGTTTAAAATTAATATGATGTAGTTTAATTTGAAGTTTAATCTATAAGTCAGTTGTACTTGCTAATTTTAAACTTACAAATGTAGCTGTTTTGAACTGTCGTAAAATAGATTTGATTTAATCTGGTTTAAAATTTATTTAATCAAAGGAGCCTTAACTCTTAAAATTTACATTGAATCGCCATATATTATCCTATTGATACCGCATGCTTGTTTCTTAATTTTTAATATGGTTATAAATATTTATTACTAATTATTGCATTGAGTTGCGACTGTATTCAATGTTCTTTACTATTTAGAATTATAAAACTATTGTAGTTTTTCTTAATATTTTTTTATATTTATAATTTTTTTTTCATTTTGTAACTTCCTATACTGTAATTTAAATTAGAGAACGAAACCATGCTAAATCCATACAATCACATTTACAAATACAAACATGGAGTCCGAATCAGCTTGATAGTACTGGTAAGTAATAGAGAACCAATATAATCGTCTAATAAAGATTTTAATTATTTTTGTTCAGGAATATTGAAATATAACACGGCAGCTAACGAAAAATCCTAAATACAGACAAAGAACATCCGACACCAACGGAAAGAACGCGAACAAAGAATTAATGTAAACTGATCTTGTCTTTGTCCGCCTCAGATTCGCTATTGAAAACCCTAATCCTTTTTAAGCTTACCAAACCTAATGCGATCTCATCTCTAAGCGAACATTTTCTTTAAGATCCTTTACTTCATTAAATTTATAAATGGCTTACCACTGGCTTGTAAGCTGACACCCCGAAGCGAACAATACATGAATATTAAACTATCACAAAACCAACATTTTCGTTACGAGCTCGTATAGTATCCACTTTCAGGCCCTTAACGAATTTATTTTTATCCTACAGCAAATAACATGAAGCCATTTTTGTTTATATGTTTCGAAATTAATTTTAAGGTTTCAAAAAAACAATTTCATTACAAATACTAGTTTATTACTCTTGTCTTATTAATTTTTTTAAATGCCTTTTGTATACAACTTTTGAATTAAACTTGGCAAAAACTCTTGAACACTTCAGGAATTCATTAAATGGTCCAAAGTTAAAGTGATTTCCTTATCTTTGTCAATCGATTCATTTTATATTATTTTACTATAGTTGTAATATCCCTTTTTAAAATTTCGATTATACTTTTATTCTTTTTATGCTTTTTATAATGTGTATTTTCGTAGGTTGATTCCTACCTTGAAATTTTATCACTATCGAGTTATTATTTATTCCCACAAAAATCAAAATCGTTGAGAAAGTGTTATGTAATAAAATGTTTGAACTTTTGTGGATTAGCTGAGGAACTTTAAAAAGCTATTTACATACTTAACATATTTTTGGTTTTAGTTAAAATAAGATGTACGTATTTAAAATGGAAGTACCCTTATTTACAGCCGTAATTTGTACTGTGGCATCATCACATTATAAAATTATAAAAACATATTTGTTTTAAGAGCAACAAAACCATTTTATCCCTCATAAAAACCTATTTGTATCCGTAATCATTTTAATATGTAGCAACAAAATGAACACCAATACTATATATTGTGAGAGAAATTGTATAATTGATGAATGATATCCATTAAATTTGGATCGGGTTGGGTAAACGGTGGTGCCATTAACTGGGCAGCAATGTTGTCTCTCCATTGGTTGGATGACAGTAAACTGCTGGGTCGCCCTAATTGTGAATCGAGTGTTTTGTATCAAATGTTGTTTAATTTTCATGAATTTATGGACATGTTATCTATATTACTTGTGACATTTAGTATTAATTTTAAAAATTGAAATGGAATCTAAAAGATTTCACTGCAATAACTAATCAAAAACTAAAAATACGGTGGAGAAAACAATAAGTAATTGAAGAACTCGGTAAGTTTTGGTATTGTTCTTTGCTTATTTTTTACCGTAAGTGCAATTTATTTAACGTACTCACAACTTTAGTTATTAGCTTTCTGATCTTAAAACCAATTTAGCATTATCAATTGCTCGGTCATTTAAAAATAAAAAGTTATACAATTTTGCTTTTTATTTAGTGATTAACCAATTAATTTGATAAATCTACCAAAGTCTTGTATATGTTTAGCCAGTAAAGCCGAAAGAATTGACTATAACCTATAAAAAAGATAACATTTATGCAAAAAATACTATTTCAAAGTCAAATTTGTTATTTGAGTAGGCCTAAGTAAATCGTACAAACTATGCACTCTACATTCTGTGACTGCAAAATTTATTTTCTAACATTAACATAACGATGGCTGCAGACCACGGATGTAGCCAGGAATGCGATAGATTTGCGCTATTGGTGGCTAATAAATCGCCCTGTTTGATAAAGGGTCTGAATGTGGATTTGCCAGAGTTTAATTAAATTGCTGGGGACTCATCAGATTAAAATACACCAAGCATTTAGCACACGGGTTGATCACATATGCAGTATTACAATCATGTCACTATCTAACTTCGACCAGTTGTAAAATGGCATCGCTTATTAATAGCCTAATGACAAATGGCAACTGGGGCTGGAATTGAACCGTAGTTTAAAAATCTAGTAACTTTTCTCAGGATTGAACTGACAACCTTCAAATCCAGAGGCAAACACTACAACCATTCTGCTACCCAACAAGTTTTAAAACTAGGGCAATCTAAAATATATCCATATTACACAGTTTTAATAATTTGCTCTACTTCAGTGTAAAAAACTAGATATTTTATATTTATTTATAACAATTTGTTGTTTAAAATAATACATTCCAAAGTTAAGTTTCCAGTACGGACAAATGACATGAAAAAAATCAATACGTTTTCGATTTGGTGATATAAAAAAATAAATAAAGACTAAAAAATATAAATATTATGGTTAAAACTAAATATTAATAAATGAAACACATTTCAAACTGAAGACCCCTTAGCACTTAGAAGATCGTTAGGGAGATACAAATGTATTTATTGTAACATTGCATTTCAATGTAAAGTACACATTTTTTATCCTCGTAGTTGAAACATGTAAGCAAAGTTTAGTTTACGTTGGAATCCTCCACTCAAGTTGTTGTTACTTGTGGCGTTCAAACCGTTCGAACTGTAAACAGTTTAAACAAAACATGATAAGTGAAACTTTGCATTACTTTTAACTGTTTAAAAAGAATCAATTCACACACATGTTTCCTATAATTACAATTATGTTCCATTGGAAACTATGTTAAAAATGTGAGAATCAATTTATTTCCAAAGAATTTTACGTAAAAAAAGAATGCAATATGAACAAAATAATAAAAACTCATATCATGATTACAAATAAATTATTAAGTAGTGTCGATTTCTAAGTCACCCTTTTTTAGTTGTGCAATACGAATACATTAAGAACTTCAATTCTGAAGTTAGGAACGTTTTTTCGTTGTGTTAAGTGTGTGGTTTAGAGGAAAATGACATTTTATGTTTTGTTCTACTTAGTTTACAAAAAGTTCTAGGTTCTTATTTAAACTCAAACTAGAACTAATACAGAACAAATTCAACAATAGGCTCAAAAGTTTTCATTTATTGTTCTTAGAACCTATGAAATATTTTTCGGTACATGGCAGCTATTTGAATCCATATCGATAGGCTTCAAGTTGAATTACCCTGCAACTTTATGTGTCCCAATATCTTTTGTACACCTGAAGTTGAGTGCCAAAGTAAGGATGGACAACATATTGAGTCGCCCCAAAAATTTATGTGCTATAATATCCGTTATTCTTTGAAGTTTCATACCGTTGTAAGGATAAACAACATATTGAGTCACTCTTAAAATTTTATGTGTCGCAATATCTGTTACGAATCTGAAGTTTCGTGCCGTTTTACGGATAGGCAGCATATTGAGTCACTCTGCGACTTTATGTGTCCCAATATCTGTTACGTACCAGAAGTTCCGTTCCTTTGTAAAGATGGACAGCATATTGAGTCACCCCGCAACTTCAAGTGTCTCGATATCTGTTAATACGAAACGTACCTGAAGTTTCGTGCCGTTGTAGGAATGGAAAACGTATTGAGTCACTCCACGCAACATAATATGTCCCAAAATATTATGTGTCCAATCGTGAGTTCGTATCCTTATCCTCCCATAGAAAGTTGCGTGCTGTTATATGATGGACTGCATATTTAGTCGTGCCGTAACGTGATTGGTCATTATATTCAATTAACATGTAGCCTAAGTCATGAGCTCAGCAGCCTTTAGTTCACCATGCGTTGTTTCATACTTTTGTACAGACGATTCGCACATCGAGTCGCCCCGTAACTTTATTTGTATCAGTGTAATACCAGCTGTCCATCGTGGTCGTGGGTATCGATTCCCGGAAATAGAATTACGACATATTATGCTTATGACAAACCATACGTTATTTTAAAGATTTTTACATATTGTATGAAGCAATATTGTAGGATTTAGGCATAAAAAGGTAAAACATTGGAGAATTTGTTGCATGTTAAGGTTTGAGAAATATGGTTTCAATTTATTGCATTGTAATCTACTAAGTGTGTCAGTAAATTTGATACTGATATGTGATATCTTGATACTCTTTGTCCTTTGGTTCTCATTCCTTTGTAATATTAACAGCTTTAAGGTAGTTTTTCTTGTTACTCCTTTAAAATATAGGCAAACGTAGTTCTACCTATAATACGACAGCTCTGCCCCCGCTCCTTCCCCAACCCCGCCTAAAATGAAGGGGAGAACCCTCGACCAATAAATCCTCACACCTTCCACTCAGTCAGTTCAAGAAATTACACCTTGTTCCCTCCTTAAAACTTTAAGTAAGGTATTCCATGAACAAAATACGTATTTCTTCAACACAATTTATTTTGGATGCAACCTCTATATATAAATCAAGGCTATTAAGCTTTCTTCAAATTCTTATATCGCTTTCATAAAACATTTTCCCCTTGGATATTACCTTTTAAAAGTTTTGATATTCCTTTAATCATTAGTCTGACTTATTTAAATAACTATAAGTAAGTAGTTGTCCCCAACTGGCCTATTTTCTTCGTGTTTACGTCCGTTAATAAACTAAAAATTATCCGACTTGTTCACCCCTCTCCCTCAACCCTGAGGTGATCTCGTTCACTCCGCTCACTCACCTAAACTAGATTCGTTTACATATCTCTAAGTATTGTAGAATACTAATAAAAAATTGTTCTTCTGTGTTAGTGAATTGTACCATATGTTTCATAAAAACTGTGTCCAGAAGAATAACTTGACAACTGGTCCTGATGTGTTTTCAAAACATAAACACTTTAATGCTCTCTCGCATTTTTTTATTAAATTTGTATAATTAGTAGGATTATAACGCCTTTAATTCAAATAACAATAGTATGTATCAAATATGACAGTTCTCATATTTTTTGCAACTGGACAAGTCATTATCCTAAACTTAGAGCCCAACTTCACAAACACTTCACGAGAACTGTCAAGCCCAGTAAGAGTTATGAGCTCTCTCAGTGTTCTTGGTAAATTATTAAGTTTTCCACAAAAACATTAGGCCTTTAAGGTAAAAATGACTCATTTCAATTCAATTAAAAATTTGAAAATAAAATATACACCTTAACAAACAAAGATATTATAATTTAAGTTAATTTTATTATGTCTTATCATTGTACGATTATAAAAAAACGTTCTATAACTAATCATAAACAGTAATAAAGAAAGAGATAAAAAATTAAAGTATTTAATCCATAAATGTACTATTAAATCGTGTCGGTTTAAGGAATTGTAACTAGAAAGCCTAAAACATAACTTTACCCTTCTGCGGTACGTTTAGTATGACAGATTAGAATGAATCACAAAACTGCGGTACAACACTGAGGAATACGAGTAATACTATACACAAACGAATGAGATCTGACGCCATCAGAGAGTAATGCGGACAAAGAATTATGTAAACTGATCTCGTCTTTACCGCATTCAATCTGCTTTGTAAAACTTCCTTTTGCTCCAGTTTATTGTGAAAATGTATATTGACTGCGATTTAAGTGTTAAATAAGCGTAAAATTATGTGCACAAGAGACTTATGAAGTTGACATGCGTTTAGTAACTATCAACAAGGAATTTATCAATTTTATTATAAAACCTACTGCATTAAACAGATTACAATTTAGATTAATTAATTACTTGTACTTCGTCAAAAAACTGATGATGATTAAGGCCGGCCTGGATAACCTACTCACGCAAGATTGCGTGTGTTTAGGTCTTGTGGTCGTTGGGGGGGGGGGGGGGGGGGGGGGAGGGGGCCTCAAACAAATGACCTATCACACTAAGGACACTGTTCCATGATAAATATAGTTTTTAGGCAAAGAAGACTTTATAGGATTATGTTGAAGAAATAATTTTACAAATGAGATTGATATTCAATACATAAGTAGTTTTAAATTGTTACACACTTTAAATAAACAGAATCTATCTATATATTAATACGCAAGCATGTTTCATTTCCTCCTTTTTTCTCAGCTCGTGTACATCGTAGAAGAAATCCGAGCATACCGTTAGAAAGGTATATTCCTGTACATGAGCAGAATCACATTCTAATTCACATCGGACTCCAGGGCTATGCCCCACAGGCTTTCAAAGTTCCAATGTTAATCTTAATGAGAAAAGAGAAATAATTGAATCATTAGACAGCTGCTGTAAAAACAACTGCTAGAAAATTAGGAAGAACAGATGTTTTAGTTCAAAAATGTTTTTAAGCTTCTTGGGTCCAGATCAACTGAAATTTTGATCGAATTTCGATCAGGAGGCGATCTCTAGTACTTATTTAATACGCTAAGGGTTTTTTTGTCTTGAGAACTCCTCCTACAATTTTCAACCGATTTTCAAGTTTTTGGTGTCGTTGGATAGGGCTTAGTCTGTAGTTGTTTCCACCAAAAACTGATGAGAACCTGACGAAAAATAAAGGCGTTATCCACCATTGAAATCTCATCCCATTTAAATAACATTGGGATTGAATAAGGCATTTTAAACATCTGTTAATAATCAGCTGTAAATACGTGTAGTTTTGATGATTGCAGATATTCACAATATTGGATTGGTCGGAAGTCAATGATTTAGAGATAAAAGTAATTGTATTGTATTAAAATAAATTGCTCGATTTCGAGCAACACGTTTACTAGTATGCTTTTAAATAAGTTAAATAGCCTTAAAGCCTTTAGTCACATAGTAAATGAATACACTACAGGTAAAACGATATGTCTGATATAGCAATTCTTCCAATCATTTACGGTATTGAGCTATGTAGAAACTAAAAATTTGCTTTTGAGGCTAATTTAAGACGATACTGTATTACAAACCCGTTTTAATACAGAATGATGATAAAACTTTTTGAAATATTAGTTGGTTCCTAAACAAATGCCACATAGATCACACTAATTTATTTCACACTAATCGAATTTGATGATTAATTAAAAAAATGAAACCCTTTACATTGTGTTAATTTAAGGATAATCAATAGAGAAGTACAATTTAAATATTAGGTAAAAACGTTTTGGATTGAAAAAGGATTTTTTGTAATAAAAATATGATAAACCCGAAACATTGGTTAACATACAATTATACAATTATACAAATACAATTATATTATACCATACAATTATAGTGAGTTTTGCTCACCGCCGGTGCAATATGCTAGACAAGACAGGACAGCACTTGACGAAGATTAATTTAACTTTACAACAAAACACCTCAACTGCTTACCACTTGTGCAAACACCATGAGTATGGACCACCATTAAACTTACATCTAGTAACTAACCAGTTACTATCGATAAATTTTGTTATATAAATGCAGGTGACTCTGGTAGTATAACTCTCAAAAACTCTCCAACATTTTGCATGCTGTCTGTGTTTTAAAGAACTGTTAATGCACTTGAATAGTAATTAGGCAAAACAGATATAGATGATAACAAACGTTTTTACTTCATTCATCAACGTAAAATATGTTCTTAATAATTTGCTTTGCATATATTTGTGTTTTAGGTGAATACCTAGCAATCCGTAGGGTCCCAAATTTGTTGGTCTCATCAACCAATATACACTTATCATTGAGTTTCTGTTGACTATTTATTTTTAATTCACTAACAAACAACAATAATTTTATCTCTCGAGTTTCGTTGTTGGAAAATGCGAGTTTGTAGAAGTGAAAGATTGTTATTAACCATGTGATGTAAACATCATAGGTCTATATGTTTGTCTGTAGATTACTGATAGTGTCCAAAACATCACTCTCGTTTTGATTTTTTGTTGCATTTATGTTGTTTATAGTTATCAAAGTTGCTCAGAATATTTTCTGAGCATTCCTTTATCATTGTTTCTTGAATATTTTACATACATTTAGGCCTTATTATAATTGTTTTCTATTATTTCTGTTTATTTGTATACTAAAACGCCCAAAAAACTATACATACATAAGTTTATCTATCTTTAAATTATGAATAAAGTGATTATTTCTTTTTGTTTCAGATTGTATAACACTGCATAGTGAGTAAAAGTAAGTTTGAAAACAAATTTTGCCCTTGTGTTTTGGTATTGATGTGGAGAACACTAAGGTGTTCTTTAATCTTAATAAATTAATGTATTTATGCGAATGGTAGTGTCTGTTTATTTTCAGTAGTAAATAATATTCCTAAAGAAAGACATTATGAGAAGACGATTGGTGATATTATTTTCCATGGCCTGATAAGGGTTTCTCGGTTTGTTCTTAAAGCTATGTGTTATAACTTCTTTTATATTGTTAAATACAGCATGAATTTAAACAAGTATGTATGTGAAAAATTATTCAGATATATTTAAACAAGTTTAGAAATATTTTTTATAAATAAAAATATACCTACGTCGAATTGTGGTATTTCCTCAAAATATTTACAATTAATAGAAATTTTATTTAAAAAAAAAATTAACTAAAAAAATTAATTTAAAATTTAATTAATAATTTTTTTATTTAAAAATTTTATCATAATTATTGAATAATACAGATTAAATTAATTTTACATGCATATGCATATTATAACTGTTATATTATTTACACATATTGTATGTATTGGGATGGTAAATTATTGTTATCGTGTGAGTTTTACAATATAACTATAATCACACACTATTATATAAAAAATAATATCCAACTCAAACATAAAGAAAATATAACACACCACTATGTTATGCAAACATAATTGTTTGTTGTAGAAACAACAGTTGTTTTAGCTTCACCAAATGGGTTTTACAATGCATTTTAGTGAGGCAAATAATAAAATTTCAATAATAAACATAGGATTTATACACACTATTTTTGAAACTATTTGATTTCTTTACAGCATTTATGGATTGCTTGTAAGTATGAAACTTAAGTTTATCAATCTCTTAACATGAGTGAATAAAATAACCAGAGTTTAATAAGTAAACAGCACCTCAATCGTTATATTTCAGAAAACAAACGATAAAAGTAAAAATACATTTCACGAGGTTAAACCAAAGAAAAGTAATTTAAAGGGAAGAAATTTGCACGCGAGATTCCGTGCAACACGTAACTAAGAACCTCACTTTATAGTTTAGCATAAAAAGTAATAAAGATCAAGGATTTTATGGAATAATAATTGTCAGGTTTTCGTTGAGTTTTGGTACCATGCTATAACTCTCTGTATCTTTTTTCAGAACTTGATTTACAAGTATATTATTTTTCTTATTTTAAATAGAAAATGAAACAAGGTCCCGGGAACACATACTGTAAAACTCATAAGATATACACTCTTGTAAAATGTTAAAAACAATATTTTCATAGGTTTACTATAACATCACTATTCTGACATGTTTAGTAGGTTCCTATGGCTAATATATCCCGGGATGTCCACTCAAACTTAGGAACATTTTATAGCGACGGGTAACTCGACGCCAAGTAACTTTAGAACAACTTCTCTCTAAACCGCCAGCCCTCCATCCAGTCACGTGATACTGTACCGGCTTATGTAACTAGGACGACCACGCCACTGTCCCTGGTCCACTGATATTCGAGTACACTTTTACATATATGGGGGAAACATTATATCCCAGGCACTTATTACTGTTTATATTGTATTGAGTTTTCATGAGTAAAAAGTATGAATAAATATACGAGGTTTAAAAATACATTCTAATAATTATGAAAGTCTTTACAATTTTGAGAGTTGCACATTCAATTTCAATGTTAAAATAGTTATTTGTGCTTCTAGGGGCTAAAGTACAATCTTTTCTCCCTGAAGGGAAAGTGTCCCTGAGGGGAATTTCCCTGAGGGAGAAAAGTACTTTAGTCCCTAGATGCACACAACATTTTTCCTCCACCTACACGAATAAAATTAAAGCCTAATAGGCCTACCGTAGATAATTTAACTTTACCTTCATATGATCCCTTGCTCCGTCAAGCTGGATCTGTCACATCAACATAAAAAGCACACAGTAGGCCATATCAATTTCAAATAACACGAAAAAACAAAATATAATTTAAGCCTAGTCAAAAGTTTTACACTTATGTTTTGGACTTCTTAGGTTAATAGCCTACCCAAGCGAAATGTAAACAACCACGTACACAATGTACACTGCCACGGCCATATCTAGTACTAGAGACGCTGCTCACCCACTGCTGGCTGAATGGTCAGCAGTGGGTGAGAAGCAGCTACAGCTGCTATTAGTCAACAATGAGTAATGAAACAAATACAAGTAACAGCTGACTGTGGCTCATGTTCTTTTTAATCTCTCTTTTAATGTGATTCTTATGTAACTAACTTTTGCCCCGTGGTACGAAAAAACTCGAGTTTTCCCTAGGTAGAAAGATTAAGTATTCAAGTCAAATGGGATAGAAATTAGTACAATACTACTCTATTCCAAGGAGTAAAATACGGCTCTAGATAGTAGGTGGAGGAAAAACTTATTTTTGCCATGAAATTCCCATCATGGTTTACTTAAAGCTTTTTAGCTGACAAATACAATAAATAGAAATAAGTATTGATGTTTTTAAATTGAAATAAGAAATAATTATACCTATTAGTTTAAATAAAATATAGTATCATGTGCTCATTATATTTTATATAAAAAATAAGAAATGATTTTTTCTTCAACAAAGATGAAAATAAAAAAATATTAATAGGCATTTAAAAATTATAAAAAAATAAAGGAGAAACAGTTTAGTTTTAGGGTTTAGACGGTTTTAACGCATTTACTTCACTGTTATTGAGCCTCTACCTTCCTGTCTCTTAGAGTTCAGCCAGGCGACGGTAATAAGGGCCACCGTTGCATTTCTAACAACAGCCAGCTTACATGGAGCATAGACGCATTGTCCCATAATATAATTCTCGGAACGAGGTCGTGCTACATTTAAAATCTGATAATGACACCCAAGTTAGTTTTGTTGTTAGTTGTTGCGCTGTAAGGGTGCACCATGCTTTGTATACTTCACAATCCATAAGTTGATCCATTGTTGATGTGCTACATTTATGGATTTTTCCTACCTATAAAATAGTTATACTTTGTGTATTTCACTGAGATCTCAAGTGACGTTTTTTTATAAGGTCTAAAAAGCACGAACCTCACGTCCAATACGCATGAGGAGTAGGAGAAGGTTCGTCTTTAGGAAGTCCCTATCTCCCTTGGAATAATCTTAACAACTCTAAAACGCAAGTGTGATGGAAAATGGCAATTTTTTAATTAGTTGGACGAAACCCAATTTTTATAAACCTTTCGAATGTATGATCTAAACAAGGATTTCAGCTTAAATTCACTTCAGAGCGCCCTTCGAAATGGCGATAACATAATATGAAATGGTGGAAAACTATCAATATTCTGGTCGAAAATTAAAATAGCTAATTCCTTATCACGAAATATAAATCTATGTGGGGTATCTAAGTACAAATACCTATGACACCTAATTAATATCTATATATTTAAAACACAAAGGTAAAAAACCTTTGGACAGTTCGTCTGTGACTTCTACTGGACCGATTTACATGCAGGTTGTACAAAAATAAACGTTTTCGGATATATATTAGCAGGTTTTATTCATATTTCAAAAATCTTTATGTTAAATCGGTCAAAAATAAAAAATAAACTTTTCTTATGGAGATTTAACATGGGGGGAAAAGCCGACATTTCCAATCCTTTGGACAGTTTGTCTGAGACTTCTACTGGACCAATTTACACGCAGTTTGTACCAAATAAAACGTAAACCTTTGTATATTAGCAGACTTTATTTACTTTAACATTATCTTACTTCCTTAAATTAAAAATATCGACATTTCCAAACCTTTACAATTTATTTATTTTACACGATTTCAATCAGCTGATTGTAAACACACGAGGTATTTTGTCTAAACACAGAAAGGATGAACAAAAGCTCATGAAGGATTGGTTTATTATGGCCAGTACCTAAAAAAGTTTACAATTATTATGATGTATTGTCATATGAAAGAAAGTTGCTTAATTATATAATTAACGTTATCTTACTCCCTTAAATTAAAAATGTCGACATTTTCAAACCTTAACAATTTATTTATTTTACACGATTTTAATCAGCTGATTGTAAACACACGAGGTATTTTGTCTAAATACAGAGTGGTTGAACAAAAGCTCATGAAGGATTTGGTGTATTATGGTCATTACCTAAAAACGTTTACAATTATTATGATGTAGTATCTTTTAAATGGAAAGAAAGTTGCTTAGTTATGTAAAATAACTGATTGCTATGAAATTAAGACTGAATTGTATTAGTTCAGTTTAAATAAATAAATTGTTTACATTTGTATTAAAAGAAACGGATGTATCGGAAATTCGTTGTGCAATCAAGTTATCGGTTGCCATGTTGTAATGCTTTACATTTCTCCCACTTATCATCGGAATTTGTAGCACAGTCGGTAGCGTAACTTTATACAAACCAGTAGGCCCGGGTTCCAAACCGATATCCCCTCAAGTATACTTTTTGTAATGTGTCTAACAACGGTGTCACTAATAAATGTTTTACTGATGGTAACGATATTTATTTTAAGCAAAATAGAGACATTAAAATATTTATAGGCCTTTTCAAATTCTCAAAAAAAATTTATTAAATTAAAAAAATTTATAAATACAACTTGATAGTTTAGGCTTGCTTATTTCTTATGTTTTGATTAGGCTACTAAGGTTTAGGCCTAAGTAAACAATGGATTTGTTATGTGTATAAAATACTAAAGAGTGTCTGTGTTACATAGTAAGGGGGCAGCATTATTGTTTTTAAGGAATATGCCTATAGGCCTACTTTGACTGACACTCCAACTAAATTGTGTAATGTTCTGTGAAATAAATTTGTATTCTTTAAATTTGGATAGTTATTGAAACTTGCACACTACAGCATTTATATTGCGATATGTAAGTGGTTATAAATGGTTTCTCTACGTTCTATCCTACCAATATTTGTTAAAGCCAACCATCATCAGTTACAACACTGTAGGCCTTTCCTAATTCTTGAAAAAAAAAAAAAACTATTAAGAACAATTTATCCAATAGGCCTACAAGTGGATATTGGTCAACTTATTTCTGGAACCTAATAGTACAGTTTCCTTAGGTTAATTAGGTTTGCGCCTACCTAAACAATCAAATTGACATGTTTATAAAATACTAAAGAGTAGGGCCTATAAGTACAAGGATGCAACATTATTGGTTATAAGGAATAGGCCTACTTTTCCGACGCTCCAACTAAAATCATAGTATTTTCTGTAAAATATATTATTGTTCGTGGTATGGCAGTTCAAAGAAGTACATTTTATAGACTACCTTACATGTTTGCACTATTATAGCGTTTCATTTACCACTAATGGAGCTATCTATATCCGTCGAGTATTGACGGGCAACAACTAGTATTTGTTTAGTTTTCATTTGATAACAAATGAATATTAAATAACATTACAATTGTTCTGAATAATAGAGTGGTGAAAGGTTGTAACCAATGTTGTTATTTATAAAATAACACCATTGATCATAACTTCAAATACGTAAATAATTGTGAAATCGTTGATTTGAAATTTTAAGCAGTTTATGTATAGCTCTCGTATTTAGGTTGGATACAATAATCACACTTTAAGATCTTTAAAAGAAAAAAATGGAACTTTAAAACCCCTCGAAAACATTGTTAGTATAATTAAGTGAACTATTTACAAGGTTTTATTTTGGAATGATAACGCGTGTCTATCGAAGCTGTCGGCCATGGCGCCATGATTGATCACTGATTTGCACACGTGCGCATCTCTAGTTTACGGATTACTGGCTCTAGTCAGCTATTGTTGTTGATGTACAGTATCTAGTGTCGATTGGTGTGTTAGTGATATTATTTAATTAATATCAATCACAGTAAAAAAAAAACTGATCTACAGTTGTTATTTTAAACTCAACCAATTTAACTATTTTATTTGCATGTCTACTTTTACAACAAAATATTTTTTTCGTTTTAACTTTGTTCACCGTTTAGTGAGTGGATTTCACTTTGATCTCAAGGGAGTTCAGTAAGCTTTTCACGCTCGGGAGGTCTGACTCAACAGTTAATTCCATTTTTGTTGGCAAGGACGAGGGTTCGATGTGGGGGAGAAAGTTATCCAAGGGGCAGTGTGATGACTTCAGTAGGCTGCTGAAAGCAACCGGCTGCACGCAGTTTAGGGATTAGCAAGTTGTTCAAATTATAATAATTTTAAAATGAAGTAATAAGCCCTAGTTTGATAAAAATAACAAAATAATGAAAACTTATATGTCCATGTTTATTAAGCCAGAGTTTTTTATCAATTAAAAAGTAAATTTATTCCCATTTTATCATGGCAAAGGTTTTAAAATCCACATTTTGTTAAAGAAAATAATACTATTTACATGAATCACATAAATCCTAGGCTCATAATTTTCAATAAAAAATTAAAAAAAAAACTATGGTAAAAGTCCTATTTATAATAATTTAATTTAACCAAACTTCATTTTATTAAATTTTGTAGAGTTTTTACTTATTATTTTCTATTTCTATTTTAAGAGTAAAAAAGATATATTTTTTATTATGTTATTTTGCATTACATTTTACGGAATAAGTTTTTGTCAAAAATAGGACTTATGGTACAGCTGATTAGTGATATTAGCTATTCACAAAAGTGGAATATGTAAAACTGAGACTATCGCAGTTTGGTCATTTACTAAACGTTTTGTACATTTTAATTATTAAACTTTGATTTGTTTAACCTATGACAAGTAAATTTAGTTTTGTATGACTAATACATTAACCACCCTGGAACCTGTGTATTGTGTCGATATATTTGAATTTTTATACTACCTTAAAGTAATCTATTCTTAGTATTAGTGTAAAACTATTATATATAACTACAAAAATACGATGTCCAATAATTTTAATACATAAAATTGTTGACTACATTAAGCAGTAACATCACAATTTTACACCGATTAACATATCAACTGTCATTTTGTTGAAAAACAAAATAATTAAAATTTAGGTTTGTTGAACTTTTATTGCTTTGAAATGAAAGTTATCGTATTTTGAACCCAACTCAGAGGAATATTTGTCAAAGTGACCAAAGAAAGCTCAATGGGTCGAAAGCTAAGTTGATTTATTACAACACGAAATAGCATTTCCACTACTGCAACCCCTTATTGGCCATGTCAAAGAGAGCTTATAACACAAGTATTGTTTTAGACATAAGAATTGACTGTAGGTACACAAGAAGTATTATTTTATAGTTATCAATTAATTAATTTAATGTAATCTTTCTATGTATGGTTTTTAAAACATAATAAGTTTTTTATTAAAAATTATATATAAAAATTATACATAAATTTAAAAATATTAACCATAATATGATCACAGGACAACTTTAAAACTGGTTTATTCTGGTTGCGAAATTGAAATTAGGTACAGTAGACGAAGTTGTCATACTACGTGGTAAGTCTTTTAGCTGTCCATTATAACAATTTCCCTTTCCTCATGATCCATTCATGTTCTTGATCAGAGGGTTGATGTCATCCGAAGGGAATGGAAATCCCCAGCTGAGGAACATGAACGGACAGTCGGTTGGTTGGCCGGTTAGTGGGCAGAGAAGACCGCCTGTTTGAGCCTGCCAATCAGTTGTCGCAGGAGCACGAGAGTTGGCCCTCTGAGTTGTCTGCTGCTTCTTTATCACCCTTTCTCTTCCTTCAGTATCCCGTCCTTCCAGAGGCTTGCTCCAAATGCCCGTTAGAGACAGACGTACTTAGCAGTTCAGCCGGAGTCCCCTATCCCCAGCAGCAACAACAACCATAATATCTATTAAAAAAAATATAAATGTAAAAATAATTATACAACTTATATTTTATATTTTTATATTTTTTAAGTGTATTCTAAACTTTGTGTATTTATACACTAAATTTGTTTTTTCCTTGAAATTTGTTTGAAAATTTTATTAAATCAATGGTATTAAAATTTTCAAAAATATTTATTAAGATAAAATTGTTTTTACCTGTGAGGCCAATTAATTTCTCGTAATTTAGCAATCAAATGTATTTATTTAACACTAATACGTTCATGATATACTTTTTAGTCAATATTTACTCATATTATTTCAATATTTATTCAATTTTTACAAAACACTATTTATTCAAATTTCTGATCCAAAATACTATCCTATTTTAAAACCAACCTAAACCTACGTTTGCATAATAATTTCCAGATTAATTTCTAAAATGTATTGACAATGGTCTTACGTGGGTTGGCTGTAGTGGATTATTTATGTTAGGTTTTATTTTATTCTGTTATATAACACTGTTGATATTACATAAAGTATATCTGTGTATAATATATTATATTCTACAGATTGTATTTTACATATTATGTATCTATATCACCTATAATATTATACAGCTATAATTTAATCTGTATAATCTAATAACAACCAGTGGTTAGCAACTATATATGGATTAATATTAGCCTTCTTTTAAACAATAAGCACCTCTTTACAAAACTTAAAAACTACATTACTATATCATTTAATAATTTAATTAATACAATCAAAATTAAAAATACATTAAAACATTTATATAGATAGCCTAAATATTAGGCTACATATAACAATAATGGTCATAAAGTGACATAAATAATGAATAAACACTAGAAGTGTAAAAAATACATATATTTATTTTACTTAAAAACTATTTTCAAAGGTTTTTTAAAATTTCATCCAATTGAATTCCTTAGCCATTGAATTACACTGGGAGATTCTGCCCTAACGACAGGGACCGGTTTTAGCAGTTCCATTGTAGGCAAGCTCTGGTTAGTTATCACCGCTCGTACTTGTTATCATCTTGGCCTGTTATCATCTTGGCTTGTTATCATCTTGGCTTGTTATCATCCTTCGTTACTATAATTGTACAGGGTCATTGTTAAACGTTGTTGAACACGGAGCCGATTTGTTTTAAATATAAAATAGAAATAGATTTAAATCAGTTTGCTTTCAATCATAATATATAACTCCTTATAAAATAGCCTATTTTTGTTTTATAAGTTAAGTCCTCAATTAAAATTTTGCGCTAATAATCTCTATCTATGGTTATTTTACACGCAAATGGTATTTTTTTATTGAAACCCCTGCAACAACTTGTAAGAGATTTTAAAATTTGATGTGTCGTTTTTAAATTTTTGGGATTCTAGTATAGGGTCAAGAGCTTAAGAGAATCACTTAAATTGAATGTTCGTGATTGACATTCGAAATTTGTCCAGTTGTCTATAAGTAGCCTACAGCTACTGCACACAACTGTTCGACCAATAAAAAGTCAAATAAGTTATAGTGTTAGTTGGTTAGTCAAGCAAGGTTTAGTTTTTGTCTGTTGTTTATTTTTTATGTGTAGCGTTTATTTATTTATTATTACCCTTTTATTATTTGTGGGTTTTATTTATTACCCTTTATAAATGTTCAAACAAATGTTTTATTTATTTCAATTAAACTATATGTATGAAAAAATATAAATTTCTAAGGTTAGAAAACAATAAAGTTATGTGAGTGGTAGTTACACCTGTAATAACTTGATGAATAAAGCAGTAACTGTAACAAATAACATACCATTTATTAGTTCCACAAATATTTTTTTCAATTAATTTCGAAATTAATAACTAACAAACATCAGATTTTCACTATGCAATGCAGTTATAATTTTAATTTATCTAACATAAGAAGCGCATGTTTGTTCAAATTTAATTACACACCTAATATTGGGTGTATAAAATGTCTGTGGTAATAAAACGTAGCTACAAATGGTTATGAAGGATTGAGTCGCCGGCAGGTTTCATTTACCTATTTAAAACCTAGAGTTACTGTGTATTTAGTCTATGGTTCAACCGGGAAGTAATTGCAACTAATATATTTTGACCAATTCTTATGTACAATTAAATGAGAAAAACGATGGTGAAAAGTCTACCATTCTCCGATAATGCGTTTGCTTGCTATGGCCAATTAAAAAAAATGGGGGTTGTATTTTTATACATTTTTTGCTGAATATCTTTTGAACCGTTAAAGGTAGCTAAACTTTGTAAAAAATGAGTAAACTTTGGAAAATTAAATTTTGCTCATTTTGATATACAATACGTATTGGTTGTTATTTTTAATAAGAATTATATTGCTCTTTAAAGTTACTGTTAAATGCGGGCTTTTAAGTGAATTTCTATTGTTGTAAAATAGTATATTTCGTCACAAGGGCCGAAAGTGGCGTTTTGCCGGCCCCGAGATCGTGTTTCGATCGAGGGTTGGCAAAGCCCTTTCGGCTCGAGTTATGAACGATATTTTTCATCACACTACACAATTCAATAAATTCTAAACACGTGAAAAAATTACTTTTTCGTTCGTAACAAACAAAACAAAACCTCAACTTCAACTAACCTAGCGAGATGTATACTGCTTGCGTTTCTGGTTGCTAGGCAACCACTTCACATCAGCTAAGACCACCAAAACTAATACTCTAACGGTAAGTGACTACAGTTGATTCCAATGGAAAAGACTATTTTCCCATCTACGCCATACATATTTAACAGTTGCTATCATCTAAACTACTAACTACGTCACTGATTTGTTATTTGTTGTTGTTGTTGTTAAATACCTTCTGGTAATCTAGATTTCTCTGCTACCGTTTCCATTACCGCCCTAGGCCGGAAAATTTTGCTTTTCATCACACTACATCGATATCACCTGTTTTCGACCCTCACTTCTACCAAAGAAACACCTGTTTTGCCGGCCTAGGCCGGCAAAATTTTCCGGCCTAGGCCGGCAAAACAGGTGTTTCTTTGGTAGAAGTGAGGGTCGAAAACAGGTGATATCGATGTAGTGTGATGAAAACCATATTACGGTGGTGCCAAAGGTTAGATGTAAGCCTTTTAAGATACATACATAAATATGTACGTAAATTTTGTGAAGCCAGTAAACCTGTTAATGAAATGTCCGATTTATATCAAACTTGACATGAAGGTGGGGTACTATGTCTATTTCCATTAGGTATATCGATAAGGATTTATCAGACAATGAAAAGGCTGATATACAGGATCAAATCTGTCTGAAATAAGTTTAAACCCCGATTTTGGGCGGATGTTAGACCAATTTGACATAATTTATGTCAAAATAAATGTGAAATTTATGATATGATTTATTATGTTAAATAAATAATGTATGACATAATACATGTTAAACAAAATTAGACATAATAACTACCCGTTACGGTAATAAAAATTATTAAGTGTAAAAAATGGTGGTTAGCGGCTTAACGAAGCATTTTAGGACATGTGTTAATATGAATATTTTGTTTATTTTAGTTTCTGAACAATCTGGAAAAGTTTGTAAAGCTTGAAGCTGGACACTCTTATTTTATGCCCATAATTTATGTTATGCCTATAATTAGAAACCTTGGTTTTAGAGATAAGTGATATAAAAAATCACTAACTTAGTCAAAGAATGTTATCACCGTATTCTCTATTTTCTAAACCACAGTTCCAAACTGGTTGGTTTAGAGGGTGAAACAGACGTAATAAACTATACAAATCCTAATCTGGTGGCGTTCTACTGCCTGTAATTTGCGTTAACCACACTAGCTGGGCCTGTCCTTAATGGCTAGCACGATTAACTTGTTACGAAGAGCTGATAAAGTTGTTTTGGGAAACGAAGTATGAGTTATCAGCATTAAATATGTTAAAGCATATGGATCCAAATTTAACAATGTTAAAAATAAATGTATAATTGATTTAATGTGATAATCCGTACTGAAACCAATAGTCTCTTATATTATGGTGTGAAACACTATTAAACAAAATAAGACGTATCAAGTCATGTAAAATAATACTTTTTATAATTCTGCACGAAATCAGCCTGTTTTTTTTCTCTCTCAATATTGCCAAAATCGATTTGTTTGTCCTAGGACTGAAAAATCAGTTTGATAATTTTTTATGTCCTATGACTGAAAAGTCAGCTGTTTGCTAAGTATATTATTATTCATTTATTAATGTTGATGAAGAGCAGAATTTTTAAATTCTAACGTTATAAAGAGCTTTGTTTGTAAATGACAGAAATGTAAACACTGCAATATTACTTACTTTGTAAATATAACCACAAACATACAACTTTAACTTATCACTCAAAGCAACAAGACTCATTTTTGTTCCTAGTGATGAAAACTACTATTTTGTAAAAGAGTAACATTTTAAAAGAATCCCAAACTACTTTAATATAAAATGTGGGAAAGAAATGCTCGAGTGAAGTGGTCAATGTACTTTTACGAGATAGGCCCTTCAACTCAAGATGGTGTCGAATGCTGTGGGAGGACGGCGAAGTGTTTTCTTTCTCCTACTGTAAATCATATACGGGGGTGTCCCTTAAGGCCTTGAACGTTAAATTATTTTTATTTTTAAACTTTCCAGTTTGTGCTGTATGTTTTAACTTGCTGGTTTTCATTTTTAATTAGTAACCTTTGACGTCCGATATTATATGAGTATATTTAATAATAAAATTACTTTTGTATGTTCGGTTAGTCTCGATCGAAATCCGTCAAATCTCGTTCGAATATGTCATTTCACACTTCAATTGGACCACGTTACACAGAGGAAGGTTTTTGAAAAATTGAATAGACTTTACAAATTTATAAAATTACAAATATTTACAAATTTTGTCGGAAATTATGTTGCAAGAATGAGCTTAGCGATCAAACTTGTCTTTTAATATTGCTGATACTGAAAAAAAATAACTCCAAAATCCTCTTACCTTGTGCCACACTGCCAGGAATCCAAAGTCTTTTAATGTAAGTCTTAAAATTTTATTGACCTACGTTATGTTTCTTTAAAACTTCCTTTGGGTGACATTTTGGTGGCGTGAAAATCGATACTTTTCATCGCACTATACAATACATTCTAAAGAATGGAAAAAAATGGTTCTCCAATAACAAACAAAACATAACCTTAACCAACCTAGTGGGATGCACTGCTAATTTTTCCAGTTCACATCAGATACCGATTTCCATTGGTTTCTAAAATGTTCGGCCCTAGAACTCAAAAGCATTATTTCCTTTGAAAGAAGTGAGGGTTAAAACAGGTGATATTGATGTAGTTTAATGAATATATTGTTTTAACATAAGACATTGAGACATTTTACTAGACTTGTAATATCTTCCATGAAACTTTAGAAAGTATGGAAATAAAATATGTACACAATGCAAATAGGTGTTTTAATTGGTTTTTAGTTGTAAATGTCTATAATTGTATATTTCATTGTGGAATGAAAGATCACATGATTAATTACATAAATAATAGTTACAGTAAATGATCACCCCAATAACTACATAAATGATAGTCTAATTTAAAAGCTCAGGCTTATTACATAGGACACATATTTTAATTTTATTCTTAGCCATTCTTTTAATATTGCTATTGCATTCTTAGACGTAATACAATGCTTTTGGCTAGAATTAATTACAAATGACATACAATTAATTAGTTATTAATTTCAAATTTAAGATAATAAACTAAATGGTTTGACTAAACCTTTTAAAAATATTTATATATCGTTGGTAAAATAAACTCAGGGTCTTAGTTGGATCTGACTTGGGTGTTTTTAGACATTATTTTGTATATCAGAGACTTTAGAGAGACTTAGAGACTTTATTTGAAACACCGACCCACTATAAGATAATAATCGTCTTCCACATATTTTCATTCGAATAAAACAAAACAAAATCTAACACCGACATTATTCATTATCATGACGCTCATTTTAAATATTTGCATTCAGTTGCAAAGATGAATAAAACCTTTATTAATTTTACTAAACACCATTTAGGGTTAGTTTCTATAAATCATATTTAATTAAAAACCTTATTTAATTAAATTTATTTTGAAACGAAATATTTCATTTAATCACCCTTAGAAAATAGAAATAAAATTTTAAATTAGCAAACTTTTGTGAAGACTCTCTACGAAAGAGTCACTTCTGATAAGTGGACGATAGAGTTGAAGAGGAAAGGTGAGGGCAGCCTTTGGTCTGGAAGGTGAAAATTTTTAAGTGTGTTCGGGGAATGATTGTAATTCATTATTAAAAGTTCATAAATATCGATAGTATTCCAAATTTATCTAAATAGTCAGGGTGGCTACTTAAGATAATTAATTATGAACGAAAAGCTCACATGACTGCTAATAATATAATATTTTAATGTAATATTGTTAGTAGGCCTAGTATTTTAGATCTTTTAACTTAACATTCCCAACCTAATGTTTTATTGGTCACTAAAAAACTTCAATAATAAAAATACTTCACAGTTTACATTGCACAAAATATAAGTTACATATATTAATTATTTTACAACTAAATAAATAATATAAAGATTGGATTCAAAACAATTATTAATGTGTTTTTGTAACATTTACTTTGTTAGTTGTTTACTCGTTTAGTGTGTTATTTATTCTTCGTTTTTAAGAAAAATTTTCTAAATTTTTATACCCTTATAATTTTTAGCTAAATAACATTTCTTAAGATTGTAATAACAGTTTTAATTTTAAAACTGTATGGTAAAGACATTTTAAAATGTAAGCTATACTTTTTTATTAGAAATTGCCTGAATAGTAACGACAAAATCTTATGTAAACCAGCTTAGATCATAAGTTTCGTTTTAAAAAAAGAGCTTCTGAACCGTTCATATTTCATATTACCCGTAAATTACTTAATTGAAATAAAATGTTATTATAAAACTTAAATAAGCGTATCAATTATTAAAAAAAGAAGTACTGTAAGGAATCCAGCCAGAAAAGTGATAATGGACTATACTGTTGATCCCTAAAGGTTTAGAGAACGTAGAAATCCACTAAAGGTCGACATGTTGAAAGTTAAGCAGCTTTATGGTTCTCGGACTGAGCTAAACCTCTTCCAAAACGAAAAAAGTACCTTGTCATAAAAATGTGATCAATTAATTGATCGTTTCGTAAATAAGTTAAACTATTTTTTTATTAAAGATATTCAGTTTTTTTTTATTTCAAAATGAATTTTGTTCACGTTTTGTAAACTTATTCATATTGGTCTTTTTTTAACTTATAACTCTTCTATAGAATACATGGGCGGCACACAAAGTTAAACTGTAAAAAAATTGAACTTGTGAGAAACGTCTATGTAGAGCAGATTTCCTTAATTAACGTTTTTAATAACTTGTAATTTTTTCAGTAACTCCTATTCAGCTGTTTTATTTGTTAGCCAAACTTATGGATTTGCAACAAGAATATTACAAAACGGATACATAACCATCTGGTATGCAACAGTGAATTAAAACAAAAAAAACCAAAAGTTTTAAGCCAATGGAATATTTTCAATTGTAAAGAAACCTTGTTGTAACCCCCGAAAACACTACTATTTTAGGTCCCATCCATCCAAGCGTATTGTCAACTTTAAAAAAAGAGGCTTTACAGTTTTTTATTAATTTTTTTGGGGGGGGGATGGGATTTATCAAAATAATTAAATTATATCATTATTTTACATTGATATCATTCTATTTTATATCGACTTATACTTTAGAAATTGTTTATTAAAACTTACATGATAAAATAAAATAAAAACTTGTTTTTCGTAAAAAATTTTCTTGGAGGTGAACGTAGAGACTCAAATGCAAATTTTCTTTTGAAGATTGAATATTGTGTGGAAATAAAATCCATACATATCATTCTTATCGAGAAATTCCATTTCAATTGTAGATCAAAATAAAAAGAATTTTAATGTAACATATAGTTGTATTAAAAACCTTTACAATCCCCATATTAGAGTAAGTATGACATACATTGAACTGACTACCGTAGTGATTGGATTTTAGTGGTTGTTATTATCAGAATCTATGACAAGCGTTGTTCCTGTGGCCTAGCATTGTTGTTAGTATCTTTGATTACCCACATGTGGTTTGAGCTTTGATGACTATTGACATTGAAGTGCCTACACTAGTGATTGGATTTTGGTGGCTTTTATAATCAGAATTCGTGCTAACGGTGTTCCTGTCCTCACATTGTTGTTGTTAACTGTGATTACCTACATGTGGTTTGTGCTTTGATGACTATAGAAGTTGAATTGCCTACCTTAGTGATTGGATTATGGTGTTTGTTATCAAAATCTATTCCAACGTCGTTTATTCTGTGGCTTTGCATTGTTGTTGGTATCTGTGATTACTCACACGTCGCTTGTGCTTTGATGACTATAGAAGTTGAATTGCCTACCTTAGTGATTGGATTATGGTGTTTGTTATCAAAATCTATTCCAACGGCGTTTATTCTGTGGCTTTGCATTGTTGTTGGTATCTGTGATTACTCACACGTCGCTTGTGCTTTGATGACTATAGAAGTTGAATTGCCTACCTTAGTGATTGGATTATGGTGTTTGTTATCAAAATCTATTCCAACGTCGTTTATTCTGTGGCTTTGCATTGTTGTTGGTATCTGTGATTACTCACACGTCGCTTGTGCTTTGATGACTATAAAAGTTGAATTGCCTACCTTAGTGATTGGATTATGGTGTTTGTTATCAAAATCTATTCCAACGTCGTTTATTCTGTAGCTTTGCATTGTTGTTGGTATCTGTGATTACTCACACGTGGCTTGTGCTTTGATGACTATAGAAGTTGAATTGCCTACCTTAGTGATTGGATTATGGTGTTTGTTATCAAAATCTATTCCAACGTCGTTTATTCTGTAGCTTTGCATTGTTGTTGGTATCTGTGATTACTCACACGTGGCTTGTGCTTTGATGACTATAGAAGTTGAATTGCCTACCTTAGTGATTGGATTATGGTGTTTGTTATCAAAATCTATTCCAACGTCGTTTATTCTGTGGCTTTGCATTGTTGTTGGTATCTGTGATTACTCACACGTGGCTTGTGCTTTGATGACTATAGAAGTTGAATTGCCTACCTTAGTGATTGGATTATGGTGTTTGTTATCAAAATCTATTCCAACGTCGTTATTCTGTGGCTTTGCATTGTTGTTGGTATCTGTGATTACTCACACGTGGCTTGTGCTTTGATGACTATAGAAGTTGAATTGCCTACCTTAGTGATTGGATTATGGTGTTTGTTATCAAAATCTATTCCAACGTCGTTTATTCTGTGGCTTTGCATTGTTGTTGGTATCTGTGATTACTCACACGTGGCTTGTGCTTTGATGACTATAGAAGTTGAATTGCCTACCTTAGTGATTGGATTATGGTGTTTGTTATCAAAATCTATTCCAACGTCGTTTATTCTGTGGCTTTGCATTGTTGTTGGTATCTGTGATTACTCACACGTGGCTTGTGCTTTGATGACTATAGAAGTTGAATTGCCTACCTTAGTGATTGGATTATGGTGTTTGTTATCAAAATCTATTCCAACGTCGTTTATTCTGTGGCTTTGCATTGTTGTTGGTATCTGTGATTACTCACACGTGGCTTGTGCTTTGATGACTATAGAAGTTGAATTGCCTACCTTAGTGATTGGATTATGGTGTTTGTTATCAAAATCTATTCCAACGTCGTTTATTCTGTGGCTTTGCATTGTTGTTGGTATCTGTGATTACTCACACGTGGCTTGTGCTTTGATGACTATAGAAGTTGAATTGCCTACCTTAGTGATTGGATTATGGTGTTTGTTATCAAAATCTATTCCAACGTCGTTTATTCTGTGGCTTTGCATTGTTGTTGGTATCTGTGATTACTCACACGTGGCTTGTGCTTTGATGACTATAGAAGTTGAATTGCCTACCTTAGTGATTGGATTATGGTGTTTGTTATCAAAATCTATTCCAACGTCGTTTATTCTGTGGCTTTGCATTGTTGTTGGTATCTGTGATTACTCACACGTGGCTTGTGCTTTGATGACTATAGAAGTTGAATTGCCTACCTTAGTGATTGGATTATGGTGTTTGTTATCAAAATCTATTCCAACGTCGTTTATTCTGTGGCTTTGCATTGTTGTTGGTATCTGTGATTACTCACACGTGGCTTGTGCTTTGATGACTATAGAAGTTGAATTGCCTACCTTAGTGATTGGATTATGGTGTTTGTTATCAAAATCTATTCCAACGTCGTTTATTCTGTGGCTTTGCATTGTTGTTGGTATCTGTGATTACTCACACGTGGCTTGTGCTTTGATGACTATAGAAGTTGAATTGCCTACCTTAGTGATTGGATTATGGTGTTTGTTATCAAAATCTATTCCAACGTCGTTTATTCTGTGGCTTTGCATTGTTGTTGGTATCTGTGATTACTCACACGTGGCTTGTGCTTTGATGACTATAGAAGTTGAATTGCCTACCTTAGTGATTGGATTATGGTGTTTGTTATCAAAATCTATTCCAACGTCGTTTATTCTGTGGCTTTGCATTGTTGTTGGTATCTGTGATTACTCACACGTGGCTTGTGCTTTGATGACTATAGAAGTTGAATTGCCTACCTTAGTGATTGGATTATGGTGTTTGTTATCAAAATCTATTCCAACGTCGTTTATTCTGTAGCTTTGCATTGTTGTTGGTATCTG
>CM061532.1:270409451-270432071 GCA_030545055.2 Neoaliturus tenellus
TTGATGTTTGAGTTTCTTAAATTAAAACGGAATTTTAATTGAAATTTCAAGTCCAGGTCTGTACCTATGACCTCTAAATGATGTGTCACAGGTGGTTTTCAAGGTCACCCCGACTTAAAAACTTTTCGGCACCTTACAGTTTATCATTGAGTTTTGCTCAAAATCTTTTAAGGCCACCAGAAGTTGTATGAATTTCAGAGCAAAGGTTAAGGAACGGAAAAGTGTCAATAGATTTTCTGTTTCGCCTTGACCTTTAGTGATGTCTTTGATGACTTAATGATGACGTCATTGTTGGTTACGTCATAGGAATGACGTAATCTTTTATCTACTTAGAGAACATTAAACTAGCCTGAAAGCAACAGTTTGCTACTACCAAAATGCATAATTGTAATACCTTGAAAAAAAATGCTTAACCATATTTTTCAGCCAAAAGAGAAGAGAGAATATTTTTAATTTGAGAGTAATTTAATTTACTAAGCATTCGGCGAGGTGGTATGGCCACACCCATAGTAGGAATGTTAGCAACTCCATCGTCACATTCTTTTACCTTAAAAATAAAAAAAATCTACAAAATATTGCAGGATAAAAATATTAAACAAAAACACTTAGCTCAACATCACTTTTAAAAATCCTTGAAAAATCGCAAAGTGGAAATTATATTCAAACTTTTTTTATCTATGCCCAATTTTAAAGATTAGTTATTTTTTCAACGGAATGAACATATCCCTTCATACGTCATTAATTTTAGGTCCAAATTTTGCAAATATTTACCGTAATTTAGAAACTGAATGGTGTTTAAAAAATGTGCTCTACTGCATTTTGCAAAAATTCTGTGATTTTACCATAGTAATAATGAGCTAAAATAAGTACTACACTGCAATCAGGGAAAAGGAGCAATAACGTTAGAATGTTAGGCTATTGGGTTTAATTTCATCTGAAAAATCTCAATCGCCAATAACTCTAGACTTTACAGAATTAAACATTCTAGTTTCAACTATTGGCCATTGTTGTATATTCTCGAAAATTTCATGAGATCCTTTTTAAGCACTATAATGACAAATCCTACGAGTCCCGAAAAAATTAAATTGTTTTTTTACGTATAAAATTACTTTTCCAAATGGTGGCTTTATGGTAATGGGATATATTTAGAAAAAATGCTTACCTTATTATTTTTTACCTGCATTTCAAACATATCTTGAAACAAACCACATTTTGGACTTAACATTTTGACGAATCTGAAGCCACAAGATGGATTTTTATGATTTAAACAGTTATTAGTATACTGTAACACTTAAGACTTTATTAACCATAAACGAACCAGGCAAAATTTTTACGAAATTAAAAGACCTCTCTCAAACCGACGGTTGTAACTTCAAAGAGTATTGATCTTTAAGGAAGAGGGTTGGCGTCTGGCTTTCTTTTTTTCTTTTTTCCTTTTTTTCTTGGTATTCAATGAGTGAATGGTAATGGTATAATGAATTGGATAGTATTTCAACCTATTCAAAATGAAGTATAAAGTTCATTATGGTCTTTAAAATACTCAGTGATATACCGCCTTCAATTTGAACAATCGATAAAGGAATTCGGAGGAGTCAGGGACAAGTTACATTGTTCTATTCAATATAAATTTCAATTAAAAAAATGTGCTTTTAGGTAAAGATCAATGTCTCAAGTTCTAAACATGATATAAACTATGGTATTAACTTTGGTATATTGAATTTAATTTAATTTAAAGTTTGAAGTAAATAAATTTAAATGCTTAAATAAATTAAAGTTCAAGTTTGTTTTTAAAATAAACCAGATAAAAAAACAGGTTGGGTCATTAAAATCTGCTTTACAATGTACTTTGAAATGATGCGTCACAACACTATCTTTACTTTAGAGAAAATCACTTTTATCCATATGCAGATCCAAGTAGGCAATCGAAATAAACGACCGGTCAAAACGAAGTACTTACTACTCAACAATTATCGGTGGTACTACAATATTGTATTAAGAAATAGAGATAAAAATGAAAGAGTAAATTTTTCCCAATATTTTTCCATAGCAAAAAACGCCATTTTGAAAAGTGCTTTTATAGGTGTTAAACACTCTATTTTTGGGGACACTTCGAATTTCTTTTTCTAGAGCTTAAAAGACCTCAGAATTGACGTATATACATCAGTTACCGATCAAAAGGTTGATTTTGGCTTTATATTACTCCCCTGTATAGTACTTATCATCTGATTTCTGAGATACAGATATTTATTGACGTTCGAAATTAAATAGATTGTGTCCAGTATGAAAAATATTTTTTGCTGGAGAAGAAAGAAAGGGAATTGCCATTGTAGTTGAATAGTCAACTGCGGGATTAAAATCTCGTCCTTCTGCCAAAACTAACTTTGTTTCAGTACATATAGCTCATAAAAACATTGAAAACAAAGTAAATTAAAAGAATATTCGCACAACCGCGCACACCTTGTTGAATAACTGTATGAAAACGGTATAAAACGATCCTTAATGTATACATAATAATTTACAGTTGACCTTTAAATGCAGTCAAACTCACTCGTTTTTCTTCTCTGTTTATTGTGGAACGTTGAATGAAATGAGCCATTAGTATTCCACTTCCATTTTGTCCGGGAAATCCAGTTTGGGCAGCTATTTTCTGGTTTTGTTGATTAACGATTGTTTGAACGACGTCGCATAATGTTTCAACATTTACCGCAAACACAAATAAATAATGAATGGAAGCCAAAGACGATTTAAAGAAAACTTCATCATTACTGAATTTATTTATTTTATTAAATAGGGATTTTACACTTGATTTGACATGTAGAAATGTACCTTGTTCACATATTCCTTAAAGAATTCCAGTGATATAGTAAACACAGTTCTTAATAATCTATAGAATATGATGATATTACAGAGATCAATGATATGATGTCACGATATCTTCTTGTAGTATTTTATATTTTGTGTGGATAAATTGAGCCGATTATTAATAAGCTCAAAAGTTAGTCTTTCTATTGATTGTAAATCAGATATGGCTTTTAAGGAGCTTCATCACTTTTATCAATTTTTTAAGATACATAAAAAATTTAAAAGCAACATGTTATAAAACCTTTATTTTAATTTAAATACATCATGTTTTAAATAATTATAACACTTCTCATGTTTAAATGTGAGGACATAATTCTCATGGCAAAAAAATTAATTATAAATTTGCTGGCGTAAACACAAGATCATACGACGCCAACGGCGTCCAATAACAATAATGGTAACTTAAACTATAACAGCTCACTGTTAAACATACTAGTTATAACCAACGTTAAATCTATAAGTAAACCAAGAAGTTTCAGTCAGGGTAACCTAACATTGCACACACACAGTCTTTTTGGTACTGACTAGAATCGGGACAAAGCTTGCTCATCTAACACTATGCCAAGTATTTACAATAAAAATAGAAGGTTCATGATACAACCAAGTTAGAATTTTTAGATTTGTTTTGTTGATTTTATGGGGTCTCAGTGGTTTGTGAATACAGAACTTATAAAACGAAACTGTTTTACGTTCAGTAACAGGTATGGAACTCACAATATTAACAATTAACTTTTACATTTTTTCATAATCCATTTCGTTTCAATAACAAATACAGGTATTAAAGTAGATCTGTTCATATTTATGATTAATCAAGAGAACGTTAAGATTTTATCCATCCAAATAACGTTGTAAATAAATGAGTACTACTGTACCTGATGATATTGTTAGAAATTTTCATAGTGTTTATACACTTTACCGTAATAATCAAGTCTTTTACCGAGGGATGTTTATTTTTATATACACAATAAGTAAGATAGAAAAATTCATAGATTACTATCCTATTCTATTGATTTCAGAACCTTGGAAATATTAGTCTCTGAAACAATATTATAATTATATTCTCTTCCTAGGTTACACCAATTATATACTCTTTCTTTACACAAATGTACAAACTATTAAAATCTGTCAAATGTAAAAATATTAATATTACTATGGTATAGTAGATTTTGTAAAAATTTAGTTAACGTATTGTCTTTTTCAGGAGTCATATTTATAAGGAACTGCTAAAAATAACACCTTGGAGACGAATAGTTTTCTTGTCTAACTTCAATAAACCTATTTCTAAATTAAAGGAAGTAAAAACGGATTAATTTATTTATGTAAAAATCCTGTATCAGTACTGCTAATCATCGTAACTAAGTTATATTATTTTTGTTTCAAATTAGTTCCAACCGGAAGCTCTACCGCAGCTTGCTATACATCATAGTACGAGCTTCTGTTGCTTCTCACTTGAGGAATGACAATATTTGTTGTATCCTTTTTCTCAAGAAAATCCTCTTCCTCTTCATCGTCATCAGCAAATTTGATGTCATCGGTGTCTTCATTGTCCAAAAGATCATAGTACTCACCACTGTCACTGGGAGATTTTTCTATGCCAGTTTCTTTTTCTTTTATTCTGTAGGCACGATGGACTTTTGCAGGAGAGACAGGCACAAGTTTTTCAACAAGTTTGATCTTTACTTCTTCAATGTCTTCAATGGATTTAGCTTCCTTGAGGCTGTAGCAGTCATGAAAACTTTTTTCACTTTTGGTATCTTTCTCGTCAATGTTGACTGGAGTGGCGGACCCTGAATCTTCTTTATCTTCACTGAACTCTGTTGTCTCTTTCAAGTACTCTTTCACATTCCGTTCGCCCAGCTTACCCAGGTCCTTCATCTCAGTGTCCTCAGCGTCCGAGGTTCCGATCAGTTTATCGTCCTCTTCATCATCCCATTGTCCAGGTGCAAATGGAGGGATCCACAAGCAGAAGGCAGGGTCCATGCCGAGGAATGACCCTGGGACTGTGCTCGCGTTTGAGACGTTATAGTCATAGTAGTCCATCTCCATCTCTCCTGCCAGACTGAACTCTGATCCAGCCAAGAGACGTTCACGGTTACGTTTCTCCTTCGTCTCTTTGGGGTTACTCCTGAGACTAGACGCAGGAGACGATAGAGCCTGTACAACAAACAAGATTGAATATTAAGAACGGACTATTTTGATCATAATTCATTGATAATTGATATTGATATTCCTATTTTTTAATACCCTAATAGTGTAATGTATCTCTTATGGTAAAGAGAGCTATCCACATTTATTGGGACCCTTAGAATCCATGACCTAAAGCATTGAATAATATTTCTTACCGAAACAAATGTACAAATTTGCCTGCCGTTTCATTATATTTAATTTTTGAGAACTTTAAAAATTGGAAACATCAAATTTTTTAATACCTACATCTATAACAACTGCATAACTTCGCTCAAATATTTAATAAAAATTTTAAGACCTTATCACGAAACTTAAAAACTATTCAATACAGTTTACAACCTTACTGGGTAACTTAGTGGTGAGATAAGTTAGTCAAACTTTAATGTTTGTTTTTGTACCAAGTTGGCGGTTGTCATTAGAATATTATTTGGACTTTATTATATGCTATATAGTAACAGGATGACGTTAGATAGTAACAAGACCGGGGTTTGAAGTACATAAAGCACACAAATTAACTGACACAAAGACGATTCTTACACTCAATGCGCTTGTCCTAAGTGAGCTGGAGACAGCTGAAATCTGCTGTCGTCTGGCAAACTTCCTTAGCTGAAGAAGCGAAGTGAAGCCGAAACCGGAACAAACGCAAAATTGTTTCAAAGACCTTACAGTCAAGGATTTGTTGCGACGAACAACTGTTTTGCCAAAGACTTTGGTGGAATGCGTTCGAGTAACCGATCATTTTGGTAACGGATCCCGAAGTTTGTTTAACTGATTGGTAACGGATCTCTCTTGCACCCACACCTTTGTCGGGCGTTTGGATGTTGAAGCAAAATGGAAAAGATTGATTTACCCAATTTGCAAAGTTTCTGCGTTCTTTTCGAAACCCATCAGTACGGCGAAAAAACGGTTGTTTGTCGCAAACAAATCCTTGGCCGTAAGGTCTTTAAAACAATTTTGCATTTGTTCCTGTTTCGGCTTCAATTCACCTCTTCAGCCAAGGAAGTTTGCCAAATGACAGCAGATTTCAGATATCTCCAGCTACCTTAGGACAGGTGCAGTGAGTGTATCGTCTTTGTGCGTTTTCCCGCATTGTCACCTCTGTTTGTCTTTTGACCTATAATCTTTTGACTTTAAGACATTTCAATTAACTCACGTTTGTAAGGGAGGATGACACACTGGAGCTGACGCTGGGTCTGGACACTCCATTGCTGGACCGTCGGCCGGGGGGCGGGGGCGAGAGGGTCTGCTGGGAGCTGTCATTGTCCTCTGGGCTCTCCACTACGGGGCTCACAGGCGACTTGTACCTGCAGCAGCACGATCAGCCATTAGAGGGTAGTTGTTGTTATTCGGGGATGAGGAGACCACGGCTGAACCGCTAACCACGTCTACTTCTAACGGGCATTTTGGGCAAGCCCCCTGAAGGGAAAGAAAGGGTGATAAACAGGGCAGTAGACAACCGTTTGAACATCAAGAGAGCCAACTAATGTACTCCTCTGAACGTCGTGCACTTAATTTTATTGAAGCTGAAATTATGATTCAAGTATGCTTCGCAGTCTGACAAAAAATTTAAAAGATATTTAAACGTTTGTGTATCGATTTATATACATGGAAAAATTTGATCTTTTCATCCCGATTACAGGTTAATATTACCCTGACGTCATGGAGACCTCCACATGAGAACAATTATTGGATATTTGGTAGGTTTAACAGTTAGGGTTAGAGCGGACCACCTATTTGAGCCTGAACATAAGTTGTCATAGGGGCACGGGATTTGGCCCGCTGGGTGGTTAGCACAGAGTAAAGAACCTTTAAAAGTAAAGGTTCCTTACTCTATGGTGGATAGTTTGCGGTATACTGACCAGTTTCTCGTCCTTTTCTTTCAGTCAATTTCACATTCCTCAAGGAGCTTGTGCAAAATGCCCATTAATGCAGACTTGTACAACGGTTTGACCGTTTTCATACTCCAAGAATAACAACAAACCCAAAAAGACATTTCATTTTGTTATCTTAAAAATGGTTGCAAAAAAGTACTAACTTGCCAAAACAATAATGTAAATAATGTAAGTAGACGTAGTATTTTAATACATTTAATTATTATTTTATTTTATTTTAATTTTTAATCTTTATGACGTTTGAAAATGCTATAATTATTCTTATACAAATTAGAAACTGGTTACTAAAAGTAAGGAACCTGTTAAGTTTGTAAGATACTTTAAAATGTGTCATAATGGGCCACGACCTCTAATAGGGGTGAATCCAAATGAGCTGTTGGTAAGTCTAGCTAAGTTATTCACGTTAAGTTTAGTAGTCTTGGTTTTGATTCGACATCTTTCCTTTGCATTTAATAAGTAATGAATATCTGCAATAACACTCCATTAATCCATGTTATTTTTCTCTCAGTAGAAAATGAAAGGCAACGACCATACTCTGACACCTCTTAATAGGTTAAAAACATTGGTCGTGCGTAGTTAGAAACTCTCTTCTAGTGCAAGAACTTCTCTGATGTACCACGATCTTTTATATATTCATTCAATATTTGTGGAAGTCCCCCAATCCCCCTGCTCTTCCACAATAGGCACAGTTCTTAAGCTTACACTTATAAACTATAAACATAAGAACTCATCTAACTCTTCAATATTTATTCATGTGTATGTTCTAAAAACTTATTCATCTGTGTACATTTACAAATATGTTTATTATTACTAGCCGTGTGCTTGGATGGTACAACATCAGTAATGGAAAAGTAAGGCTGCTGGCTAAGTTCAAGGTCACCCGAGTGATGACGTCATCGCTCGGGTGACCTTGAAGTGAGCCAGCAGCCTTACTTTGCCACTACTAACATCTTGACGAGTGGTTTCTATACATAATACCATGTGAACCATGTAACCATATCTAATACAATGTATGATGTCAACTGGTTGATGCATACTTCTTGTACGCCTTGTGTGTCCGGACTGCCTCCTGCTGACGCCTGGGGCCGCGGTGCTGAGCGACATCCAGCGTGGTCGGTCTCAGCTCCAGGTCAGCTGACTCAGCGACGGACACCCGGGCCTCCCGCTCACCTTCCCGCTGGTCGTCCTCCCTGGAATGATAACCAATGATTGATGAATGCTCCTTGTACGCCTTGTGCGTCCGGACTGCCTCCTGCTGACGCCTGGGGCCGCGGTGCTGAGCGACATCCAGCGTGGTCGGTCTCAGCTCCAGGTCAGCTGACTCAGCGACGGACACCCGGGCCTCCCGCTCACCTTCCCGCTGGTAGTCCTCCCTGTAATGACATCAATGATTGATGAATGCTCCTTGTACGCCTTGTGTGTCCGGACTGCCTCTTGCTGAAGCCTGGGGCCGCGGTGCTGAGCGACATCCAGCGTGGTCGGTCTCAGCTCCAGGTCAGCTGACTCAGCGACGGACACCCGGGCCTCCCGCTTACCTTCCCGCTGGTCGTCCTCCCTGTAATGATAACCAATGATTGATGAATGCTCCTTGTACGCCTTGTGTGTCCGGACTGCCTCTTGCTGAAGCCTGGGGCCGCGGTGCTGAGCGACATCCAGCGTGGTCGGTCTCAGCTCCGGGTTAGCAGACTCAGCGACGGACACCCGGGCCTCCCGCTCACCTTGCCGCTGGTCGTCCTCCCTGTAATGATAACCAATGATTGATGAATGCTCCTTGTACGCCTTGTGTGTCCGGACTGCCTCCTGCTGACGCCTAGGGCCGCGGTGCTGAGCGACATCCAGCGTGGTCGGTCTCAGCTCCAGGTCAGCTGACTCAGCGACGGACACCCGGGCCTCCCGCTTACCTTCCCGCTGGTCGTCCTCCCTGTAATGATAACCAATGATTGATGAATGCTCCTTGTACGCCTTGTGTGTCCGGACTGCCTCTTGCTGAAGCCTGGGGCCGCGGTGCTGAGCGACATCCAGCGTGGTCGGTCTCAGCTCCAGGTCAGCTGACTCAGCGACGGACACCCGGGCCTCCCGCTTACCTTCCCGCTGGTCGTCCTCCCTGTAATGATAACCAATGATTGATGAATGCTCCTTGTACGCCTTGTGTGTCCGGACTGCCTCTTGCTGAAGCCTGGGGCCGCGGTGCTGAGCGACATCCAGCGTGGTCGGTCTCAGCTCCGGGTTAGCAGACTCAGCGACGGACACCCGGGCCTCCCGCTCACCTTGCCGCTGGTCGTCCTCCCTGTAATGATAACCAATGATTGATGAATGCTCCTTGTACGCCTTGTGTGTCCGGACTGCCTCCTGCTGACGCCTAGGGCCGCGGTGCTGAGCGACATCCAGCGTGGTCGGTCTCAGCTCCGGGTTAGCAGACTCAGCGACGGACACCCAGGCCTCCCGCTCACCTTGCCGCTGGTCGTCCTCCCTGTAATGATAACCAATGATTGATGAATGCTCCTTGTACGCCTTGTGTGTCCGGACTGCCTCCTGCTGACGCCTGGGGCCGCGGTGCTGAGCGACATCCAGCGTGGTCGGTCTCAGCTCCGGGTTAGCAGACTCAGCGACGAACACCCGGGCCTCCCGCTCACCTTCCCGCTGGTCGTCCTCCCTGTAATGACATCAATGATTGATGAATGCTCCTTGTACGCATCGTGTGTCCGGACCGCCTCTTTAGTATCATTTTGAATTTGAGAGTGAATTTTTCTTGTGATGCAGTTTAAGGTAACTCGCAACCATTTCACCAAATTTTGCCAGGTTGCTCTGGGAATGAAAACTATCATATAATTCTACGTAGGCCTATTAAATATTAAATAATCAACGCCATAATTTCGATTACTTTTCAATCTGTGTCTGTAGGTGAATTTTGATCAAACCTGGGTATATGACACATCTCTTTACAGTACATAGATAAAGCAAGAAAAACTGAAATTTATGGAAATTAATATTTTTCCCTACCTAAATCTTAATTAACAATCATATAACCTATTACTGCCAAATGTAAAATTTTGGACGAAGTATCTTCTACACCTAAAATATCTTAGCTAATAACTGGAAATAATAAATAAATAGAAATAATTAGTGAGCCACTGTTAATTTTAGTACTGTACTGAATTGTCCTTTCCTTGTTTCTTGTTTGTTATCCATTTCAAATTGGTGTTGTATTGTTAAAAAAAAAAAAAAAATAAATAAATAAATAAATAACAGATTAATTGCTGCCGTTTGTAGATACTTTGTCTCAGTTTTTGTTCAATAATGAAATACTAGAAAAGTTGTGTTAAATATGACAAATGGTTTTTTTTTAACGTATGGTTTTATTGATGTTAGGCTACAGTTCTCAGGTTTTGATATTAATAACGTCTGAGGGGCAGAGATATTTGATGGCGCACCTATAAATATGGATGGCAAAAACAAAACTTTTCACTGTATTTTTATTCAAAGTAATATACCATAGAATCAATAACCGATAATTCCTTAACTAAACTTTCCTACTCGGCTTTGTTTTACTGTCTTGCTTAGTTTTATTTTCTTTTCGTTACGATCCAATAGGTTAACTAACGTCAAATTAACGTCTAATTAACGTCAGTGACGTCATCACGATGACGTCATTATTGCTGACGTCATCGTGATGACGTCATGACCTAGAACCGCTAAAAACTCATATAGTTTACGAAATATCAAAGCAAGAATTGTATTTTGTTGAATCGATCAGCTCAGCCATCACCTGTGGGACTCGACGGACGACTCGAGTTCGTGGTCATCGTCCTCGGCGTCGTCGTGGTCGGGCAGCCTCGTGTGGCGGTGCGGCCGGAACCTCCGCAGGGAGATCACCTCCGACAGCAACGTCGAGCTGGAGGCGGCGCGACTCCTCGCCGGCACCAGACTGGCCATCGAGTCCCCTACTGGCATCACCCATATTCGCTTTAAATTCGAGCAATTTTGAATCGTATTAAATTCCAGGATGTCGTTAATAATGAATTGATCATGATTTCAAACATGATCACATTGAAAACATTGAATATAGGGATGGTGCTGCATGCCAAAGGTTATACTAAAAATCATTGCATAGTTGTATTCATACCACAAGTAATTTTCCAATTTTACCATCCTGAAGTTTTGACTTGGTTGCCTGACAAAGCCAAATCTCCATTTTTGAGAATATTAGAGATTACAATGTGAGTAGTGTTATGTCATCATAAATCTATTACTTAGTTGCTTTTTCTATTTGCATTATTTACCTACCATATGTTTAATATTGTTTTTGACTGTAAACACAAACCTGTTTTGTTTTGGTTTTGTCTTGTGTTGACGTTTAGCAATGTTAGCTTTGTTTATCTAATAAAAAGTATTTTCTCTTCTTTTGCCCGTGTTATTACATTGGCGCTGAGGACAGGATCATGCCAAAGGAAAAAAGAGGGAAAAAGGGTCAAAATTATGAAGAAGAATTTAACGAAGAAGTCAGAGCACCAGCTTTACATTCATTCAAATTTGAATCTTTTCAGCCAGAAAATGAGGACTGGGAATATTTTATTCAACGCTTTCAAATACAACTGAAGCTCCACCGAATTACTGAGGACAAAGAAAAGCGCGATCTTTTGCTTGTAAGAGTGGGCCCACCATCCTTTAAAATCCTAGTTGATCATTTTCGGCCCCGGGCGGTAGAGACAGTCGGGTTCGGGGAAATCATAGACGTGCTAAACAAATTCTTCGGGAAAAGCTATTGCCCACTGAGCGAAAGAGTTAAGTTTACTCAACGTCATCGATACGGGGGCGAGTCTGTCTACCAATACGTCAATGCATTACGGAGTATTGCCGCACGATGCGATTTCGGGGCTTCACTTGAAGAACGACTGAGGGATCAACTGATCATAGGTATCAACAATGTGGCTTGGCAGCGACAACTGCTGAAGGATCACCCGTCGGTGACTTCAGACTTCAAGGCAGTAGAGAAGACAGCACTTCAGGCGGAACTAGCTGACATGGAGCAGAAGAGACTTAATGAGGCTTCATCAGACACTCGTGGCGAAGACACCTCTCGGCAAGCTTTAGCTATCAAAGGTAACAGCTCACAACCTACAAAGTCATCTACTGTTTTGGTCCGTGGAGAGCATTGTTTTAAGTGTGCCAATTCTCGACATCGAGCCCAGGAGTCCTGTCCAGCGGATGGTAAAACTTGTCATAGATGTAAGGGTTCAAACCACTTATCCCGAGCATGTTTAAAAACGGGTGCAGCTGTAATCAAGGGTATTAGGTGCCGGACGAATCGCCTTCAGTCAGCTAATAGTAGTAGCTCTGGAGACTCGGTTTCCATTTCCTCACATGATCGGGTTTATACGATACATACGTCTGGGAAAAAGATCATGGTCCCAGTACACCTCGGCAGACATCGGGTCGAAATGTTGTATGACTCTGGAGCAAGTGATTCTGTCATTAGTCAATCTTTGTGGGAGAAAATAGGCACTCCTAAACTCAGACCAATCCACAACCTCGTGGCCTACTCGGGCGTTACAGTGCCAACCCTAGGTGAAGCTATGGTACAAGTTAAAGCTTTCAATAAGAGGCTTGAGCTACCAGTTATCGTCACGGTAACAGAGGACGTGCCTCTCTTTGGCCTTAATTGGGCTTTATCATTTGATTGTCCCCTACCTTCGGGTGCACGTATTTGTACCATTACTGCTGACCAGCCTGTTTCTGTAAAGGGGTCAAGTCTTATAAATCGCTTTGAAGCTGTATTTTCTGAAGGCAGGGGTCCTTTGACTGGTCATGAAGCAACTATTAAACTAACAGATAATGCGGTGGCCAAAAAGTTTAAACCTAGGCCGGTTCCATTTGCCCTGAAGGCACCTGTAGAGGCAGAATTGCAAAGGTTAGTTAAGGAAGGGGTTCTGGAAGCTGTGGACCCTGCGGTAAACCCCGTGACTTGGGCATCGCCTATCGTCGTAACGGTCAAGCCTAACGGGAATATAAGAATATGTGCCGACTTTAAAGTGACGATTAATCCATTTATTTCGGACGATAATTACCCACTGCCAACTTTTGAAGACATATTAGCTCAATTAAACGGTGGAAAATTGTTTACAGTTTTGGACTTAAAGGATGCATACCTTCAAATGCCGGTAGCTAGGGATTCTCAAGACTACCTCACAATTGTGACTCACATCGGTTATTTCCGCTACAAGAGGTTGCCATTTGGCGTTAAGACAGCACCTCCTATTTTTCAAAGGACAATGGGCAGCATACTTCAAGGAATTCCTAAGGTTGCATGGTTGCTGGACGATATCATTGTTGGTGGGGAGAGTACAGAAGAGCACCTGGCCCTACTGGAGCAAGTATTAGATCGACTCAAGAGAGCCAACATTCGACTGCATAGAGATAAGTGCAAGTGGTTTCAGTCATCAGTCAAATATCTCGGACACCAATTGGACCGGGAAGGAATACGTCCCACAGAAGACCATGTTGAAGCCATTTTGAAGATGCCTGACCCGTCTAACACGCGGGAGCTCCGATCGTTATTAGGGTCAATAAATTACTACCAGCGATTCATCCCGAACTTGCAATGTATTTGTTCCCCCTTACATCGGCTCTTGAAAAAAGGACATCGGTGGGATTGGAGTCCAGAGGATAGCCGGATCGTTGCAGAAGTGAAGAAAACACTCACTAGCACAGATCATCTTGTCCATTATAACCCCCAACTACCCATTATTGTTACTTCTGATGCCAGTGAGCGAGGGGTTGGGGCAGTAATGTTTCATAAACTACCGGACGGATCTGCCGCAAGTCCCTACCACCCGAAAAGCAATGGGCTCGCGGAAAGAACGGTCAGGACTTTCAAGGAGAGGTTTTCGGCTTCAAAATCAGACGGACTCCTAGATCAACGGCTGGATAAGTTCTTGTTGTCGCTGAGAACAACCCCAAACACGACGACCGGACGTCGTCCTGACGAAGTTCTTCTTGGTCGCCACATCAGGACCAAATTGACTCTTCTCCAACCTGATCCGGGACACAAACAGGAGCTGGCACTGTTGAACCAGAAGAAATACCATGATAAAGGGTGTCGCGAAAGACACTTCCAGGTGGGGGAGAAGGTATGGGCTCTCAACAAAAATGGAAAAGGCTATGAAGAAGGAAGGGTAATCAAGAAGACCGGCCTATACTCATACGTTGTCAACGTTAATGGCTTGGAACGAAAAATGCATGCTGATCACCTGCGAAATAGACTTTCCGGTGGGGGAGAAGATGTTATGTCATCATAAATCTATTACTTAGTTGCTTTTTCTATTTGCATTATTTACCTACCATATGTTTAATATTGTTTTTGACTGTAAACAAAAACCTGTTTTGTTTTGGTTTTGTCTTGTGTTGACGTTTAGCAATGTTAGCTTTGTTTATCTAATAAAAAGTATTTTCTCTTCTTTTGCCCGTGTTATTACAAGTAGTAACAAAAGGGGGCCGCTGAGCCACTTCAAGGTTATTGCCAATGACGTCACCCTATGACGTAATTCAAATTTCATAAAAAAAATGACATGGTGATGACGTCATCACCCCTGGTGTCACCATGATGACGTCACTGACGGAATTTAGGTCAAGGTCACGCTGTAACTTAAAAGTTTTTAGCACTTTTGCCGTTCTCTGCACTCCGCTCCGAGTTTCAGTCAGGCTCCCCGTGACTTTGAGGAGTTTGAGCGAAATCGGACGAGTACCGGCAAAATTGCCAAGGAAATCTTAAGTTGACTCTGTCTAAACCGTCTTTGACGCCGCTCGGACGACCTTGAACCCGCATAGAACCAACAAATCGTCTTTACTTCAACTGCGATGTGCATCTTACGACAGACAACGAGCGACTGACTGTTCTGCTGTGCGTACCTTAGGTAAATGAAAAGTGGTGGGGGATTTGCGATGACCTTGTTGACTTAGAAAATTCAAGAACGATTGTTGATATGTAACTCAACGAATGGCACTGGGAACTTTGAAAATGAATTTGAAGGTCATCCAAATGGAGTTTTGAAAAAGTTAAAGAGTGGAAAGACTACTCTTGTGCTTCTTGAGTGACTTCACCATTTTACAAAAATTCGGGATACCAATTCGACCTGTATCGACATGCGTCGATGTGGTGTTTTCAAAAGCCAGTGAAATAAGAATTGCAATGTCTGCAGCCGGTGAGGTTGTAGAGTTTGAATTCCACACATCGTTCGAGGCAACAAGTGTACATATGCCCTGTGACCTGGTAAACAAGGAATGTCAACGATTGTCCTTTTGTTTTTTTCATGACTTTCACTTACTAAAGCATTGTTCAAAGCCTAACACTTTCCACAAGCCATCCCATCTACTACATCGCTTTCAATGGACCATGAAAAACACTTCTGTTTACAGCACTAGCTGAATTCGACTTCCACGTTCGATGTTGGTCTGACTTCAACTCAAAGAGGAAGGCGAGATACGGCAACAGCAAGTTTAGCGTGACCTTGACCTACATGACGTCAGTGACGTCGTCATGGTGACATCAAGGAGTTATGATCATCGCTATGTCACTTCTGTGACGTAATTGAAATGACATCATCACTCGGATGACATTGAAGTTGCTCAGCAGCCCTCTTTTGCCACTACTAATATGACTTCCATCGCAGTTGACGGTCTCTATCTTAACTAAATCATCACTTCGATTTGTGTCACTAAAGTGAGATTTTAAAACAACCAAAACATTCCCTACTTTAACTTGAGTACCAGTGCTCAGTTATCTACGAGATGTTATTGTTTATTAAATTTTTTCGTTATTTGACAAATATGAAGGGTTTAGTTTCTGTTTTGACCTCGTATTTTGTTTTGTAATATAATTTATTATGTTCTAAAAGTGTCTTCTACCAGTCAATATAATGAGATTTCAGATTTATAAACTTTTTAATCCTTTTTTACTTATGTGAGGTAAAACGTTTGAGGATTACTTCCTCGACCAATAACTGGGATGGGTTATTAATAAGTACTTGGAATTGATTAATCATGGTATGAATTTTTAAGGTATGGGTAAAATTAGCTGCATTTTAAGTATTCATCGATGAACGATAGCTACATTGTACATTAAAGATAGCAGTGATACTAACGGGAGATGGCGAGCGACTCCAGGTCGTCGCGGTCGGCCAGCTGGTACTTGCGGTAGCGGTGCATGTACTGGGCGCCCAGACACGTGGAGGCGGTCAGTACCACGAGCAGCAGCAGGATGACAGCCACATGGACCAGGGCCAGCCGCTCCAGCGCCACTCTGACGCTCAGGGCGGGCCGCTCCGACACCGCCATGTCGACACCGTGGTCCGCCCGCTCTGGTGACATAACATAGGTACATTGACAGGTGGAGGCAGTCAGTACCACGAGCAGCAGCAGGATGACAGCCACATGGACCAGGGCCAGCCGCTCCAGCGCCACTCTGACGCTCAGGGCGGGCCGCTCCGACACCGCCATGTCGACACCGTGGTCCGCCCGCTCTGGTGACATAACATAGGTACATTGACAGGTGGAGGCAGTCAGTACCACGAGCAGCAGCAGGATGACAGCCACATGGACCAGGGCCAGCCGCTCCAGCGCCACTCTGACGCTCAGGGCGGGCCGCTCCGACACCGCCATGTCGACACCGTGTTCCGCCCGCTCTGGTGACACAACATAGGAACATTGACACGTGGATGCGGTCAGTACCACGAGCAGCAGCAGGATGACAGCCACGTGGACCAGGGCCAGCCGCTCCAGCGCCACTCTGACGCTCAGGGCGGGCCGCTCCGACACCGCCATGTCGACACCGTGGTCCGCCCGCTCTGGTGACACAACATAGGAACATTGACACAAGTGGTACTGCCGCTCAGGGCGGGCCAACGCCATGGCTATTTTCAGTTATCCCTGTACAAAATGTATTTGTTTTTTTTTTTAGTTTTTTGTTTTTTTGTATTTTTTGTGTCTATCTACGCCAGTGGCATTTTTTAACGTTTTGACGGGGAACGGTCCAAACCCCAGTCTTGTTACTATCTAACATCGACCAGTTGTTAGAAAGCATCATTAATAGCCCAATGACAAATGGCAACTGGGTCCTGAATCGATCCTTTAAAAAGCTACTAACTTTCCTCAGGATCGAACCGGCAACCTTTGGATTCAAAGGCGAGCACTATAACCACTCAGCTACCCAGCCAGTTAATGTGGGCAAGACTATATTTAAGATCAAGATCAGGGCTACCTGACTATATTTATTTCCCGAGCTTTTCCGATGCTGCGGTACACACGTTCTTCCAGTGCCCCCGCCTGGAGGTGAAACGGAATCTTGGAGTGTTATCAGCGGACTTAGTCTGCACTAACATGCTAAAGAATGAGGACAAATGTGGTTGCTTGCAGCATTTCGTCCAGAAAATCCTCCGATTCAAGAATACTGATTTGGACAGGATTGCCATCAAATTTTTTGAAAAATAAAAGGCTGGATTTGGAGTGAGTCCTAAAGGGAGAAAGCTAAAGTAGGCCTTGTTCTTATGTAATGCCATAAGCAATGCCAGGCTAGTTTCAGAAAGTGAAAGGGGAGTTTTTAGTGGATAGTCCACTAGATCATGTGTAAGTGCCTCACACTATAGATTGGCCACCTGTGTGCGTAAAAGTAAAGAATAATTGTTAGTTTTTCTATGGTAAAAGCATTATTTCTCCTCTCCCTAACAATAGATTAGAATATTATTAAGTTTTAATATTTAAACTATTTAAACACCAAGTTATTCTACGATGGATCCAATGATGTTACTCACTGAAATATTATACCAGTTCCCCTGATTTTCATTAGTATATGATTTAACTTAACAAAAACTGTCACAACTGTACAGATTGAACCACATAAAGACCCCTGGATCCTTCTTTAGAAATAACTCCAATCAAAAAATGATAAAACCTAATCAATGTCAGGTGGAATCTTAAACAGGCTCTTGATTTGACTTTTACAGGACCTGATTGAGCATATTCAGGACTAGTTGGAACCTGATCAGGACCGAATGGAAGAAAGAAGATAAGGATCTGATATCACTTGATCATTACTTGTATTATAATTTTGATCAGGACGCAAAATTTACTCTAATCAGAAATTAATACCACTTTGATATAGCCTGATATAGCTCAGCACCAAAACTGGTATATAATAATCAGAACTTCAAACCAACATCATGATTTGTTATACCTGTTGAATGTATTTTAAATGAATATCTAAAACTATGAAAAGAGACTTAATTTTTAAGGAGCAATTGATATAACAGTTTTGAACAAATTCTAAAAAGTTAACACGTTTTATTATAGTAAATATCGCTCAGCGATATTCCAACTTCAAAGTAAAACAACATTTTGAAGATCGGCGATAGCTGTAAATTCGGAATCCACGATTGAAGTACCTCGATACACATGGAGCACATTGACGGACAACCAGGCCAACTAACTAGCGTAGTGTCTACATGGACCGTGCTCTGATGTAATGCACTTGTGGTGTTCGGTCCAGTAATGAGCTACTGCTCTACGTCTGCACTGAACACATGTTCGACGCTCCGACATATGTTACCGGGATCAGACATCGGAGTAGAAATCGTGGAAATGTAATTGAGAACTACCAAGAAAAAAAAATTAAATAACTAGGGAAAATGTAAACATTGTGGTTGATAGTTAATTATAATAAGACTAGTGTACTAATTGCTAGAAATTGAGCAATTTAATTTAGACTATAACATTTCATTGTTAAAAATGTTACCTTTCGCTCTGAATCAATTACACTAAGCCAGTACATTATTGTGATTTCTAATTTCAAAGATTGAAAAGCCCTGTTTTTTAGTCCAATTGTAATAAATCTTTTACGGAATCAATTATAGACAAAGCATTGTACATAACGACACAAAAATATTTCGTATAAAAAGTTATAATTACAAAAACTAACTAAAAATTCTCCTAGCGTATTAAATAAGTGGCGTATAGAGTATTAAGAAATTGAATACTTGTACTACTGACACATTTCTTTATATAATCATTAGGTTTAACTGCCTGGTTAGCTGAGTGGCTATAGAGATCGCCTTTGAATCCAACGGTTACCGGTTTGATCCTGAGAAAAGTTAGTAGCTTTTTAAAAGTTCGATTCCAGACCCAGTTGCCATTAGGCTTTTGATTAATGATGGTTCCTAACAAGTGGTCGATGTTAGGTAGTAACAAGCCGTCATGCCCCTGGCGTAAATAGGGGAAAATACAAAAAAAGTTGCTAATTTGTAATTCGTACTGAAGTAAAGATTTTGCCAACACAATTGTTTTGAAATAAACCATTATTTAGGACATGTGAAGTGATTACTAAAATGAAATATCGTCATGTAAACTTTCACCTTTCGAAGAAGCAGTTGAGTAGTTAAGTTAGTTAGAATTAAGAGGTAGTTATTTACAATTCCTTACGGCATAACACTTCAAGTAAGTCGAAGTATAGACTTATCGTATTGGACTTCACTGCAGACGGTTGATGGAGTGGTCCTTGACCGGCTAAGGACCAATGGCCTGGAATTGATTAAGTGCTAAGCGGTTTCAGGCATGCCTCGAAACTGATTGTTCCGCACTACCAGTGGCTGACGGTGACTATAACGTGTTTCATCACTCCCAAAAACTCGCTACCATAAGTGGGAAATCTATTCCGCTACATTCACGCCTAAAATATTGAGGCATTTTTTTACAGGGGTCAAGTGGATTCTTAATAAGTGGCGGTGGTGTCATGAAGCAGGGGTGGACTGACACTATGAAAAGGGCGGTGGAATGCGTACCGGAGGGGCCCCTTATATATATATATATATGGCATTCATATTATTATAAATATAATAAAGAACATTTTTATACATGTTACGACTATCATATAATTTTCTAGCAATTAAAATTGTAACCTTACATTATTAAAGAGTTTATAGTTTAATTACTTGAAAATGGCATAGTTGAAACATGTGACCAAAAAGTAAAAAAAAATATATATAGATACTTTGGTCTTTATATCTAATGATTATAATAACAGAATCCCTTAAAATTTAAACAATTTACAATGTATCTATAGAAGTTTATTACTGTAGTTTGTGAAATACAGTAACTCAAACAAGTGTTAAAACAGTAACTTTTGGATTTTCAATAAACATTATTTATAGTTTATTGAATGTTTGTTGAATGTTATTGAATGTTTGTTGAATGATTGTTTGAATGTTTATTTATAATGTTTATAAACTGATATTAAAAATCAAACTAATGAAAGTGAAAATAACTTTACAGTAAGAATTTTAAGGCTTTGTAGGCAAATTTTAAACTTAAAAGCCGTAGTTTTTATCTTTATCAAAACCAACATATTTTATTTACATTACTCTTTGTTTAAATTGCTGCCCATAAAAGTTAAGTCAACATACCAACAGTTTATACGTGAAGAAGTCTTCGTAATTGTTCACTCTTCTCACTCAGCTTGTCGATTATCTAATAATTATTGATCTTGACAAGAATATCTCTCTCCATGTTCATGAGAAATAAGGTCTGAAGGTGTTCATCAGTGAGTCGTGAACGGAACAATGGAGCATTGTTTTGATATATTTTAATTTTGCAAAGGGTCATTCACATGACACTTGGGTAGCTGGTAATGTCAAGAGATATACTTAAATAATTTAAAAAGGTTCGTACAGCCTTGAGAAAAAAACATTGTACTCAAGTAAGACGTCGAATGCACACTTGAAGCAAGTATTGCATTTTTACCACATTTAGGCTACACTGAATATACTGCAAGTCGTTTTGGTCTTTTTATTCGTCATCATTTAAGTTGGTAACCAACTCTTCTTCAGAAAGCTCACCTTGAAAATCATCTGTTGGTTCTGTTATGTTTACCGGCTTCGACAACTGGTGTTGACACGGTGATTGAAATATTCTAATTCCTCCTCCAGTTTCCCCTCCTCGCAATCGGTAACTAATTCAATTATCCTTAGAAAGATAGAAGAGTTCATGTCAATGCTGTTAAACCGCTTGGGATCAAAATATTTTAAATCTAAACATAGACTTTGTTTTTCTGAAAACGTTTCGTTCATACATTTGACAGCTTGATCTATACCGGTATCACAGTTAAAAACGATTACTTCAAATCGGCAATTGCTGTCCTCAGTTAGGCCACGTCTCCTGATGAAGTTTCCCCCGGCATTTTCTTCTTCTTCCTACTCTCACCCCAGGCAGTTTTGTTTCTATGATTATTTCTTCCATTGGAACTGTACCCGACAAGTGTTCGATTTTGTTCGTTATTTCAGTGACGAAGACCTCTGCAGCTTTGAAGACATCGGCAAACTTTTACCTAGCACCTTTTAAATCCTAAAGGCGCCTTTTTCCCTATAAGTGCAGTTTACTAGCCTCAAAGCTTGAACATAGTCAAGATCCTTGGGTTGCAGGTAATCTTTAAGTTGAGTGGTGTGCTAAAAAATCATCAGGAAAGTCATTGCAACGAATATTGCCTGGAAACCGCATAGTTTCTGCAAAATGCAAATACAGCATCGTTCCTAACCTGTTAAAATTGTCGATTTATTAAAATAATGGATTACAAGAGTCGTTTTAATACGCGTATTTATATTCAAATTTGTACATATTACAGAATAAATACAAATATACACTTTGTGTAAGGTTTAACAAAATAATCCTCTTGGGATTGACCTTTACTCGTACTACGTCGCAATATGGTCGCGCCCAGGCTGACTCGCTGACAGCTGTTTCGCCGCACAGGTTAGCCAACTATGTATAGTCATTGTCGATTTATAAAAATAATGGTTACACGAAAGAGTTCCCAGTTGGAGCGATTTATCAAAGTTGGACATTCAATTTATATGAAGATAAACGTATTATGTTCAAGTCACGAAGTGCAAACACGTATTAATCGTTTTAGGAAACATTGAACTTTCAAAAATTATTTTACAATTCCTTAAAATGAAAAAATCACGTCCTAGGGGCGCCGGGGCGCCTTGATAGGGAGGGCGCACCGGGAATTTTCCCGGTGTCCCGGCGGCTCAGTCCACCCCTGTCATGAAGTAAAACCCATGTTTACACCAAAAGTGACTGACCGATCTGGTGGACGTGAGCCAGGAAGCCACCCCAGCACTCCTCGCCGACCGCGGCCAGCTCGTCGGAGAAGAACTCGAGCAGGAGGTAGTTGGCGGAGGAGTTGATGACGGGGTGTGGGGCGCCAAGGACGCCGGTGAGGTGCGCGACCAGCGTCGATGACAGGGAGTCGCCGTCCCGCACCTTGAGCCACTGGGCGGGGCAAGGCAGGCGGAACTGCTCCAGCGAGAGTCGGATCACCTGGTTGCGGTCCGCCTGCCAACATACAAGGCATATTATTGGTATTATGCATATTCTCATAAAAAAAATACAAACGTTTTCCAATAAAATCTGTTAGAACATATTTTTTCCATATTGATCTTTTAATGCAGTGGTTAGAGGAGGATTTGGCAATTCTAACGTTAGGTAGAGGCTTTGGTTTTAATCAATGATGTTATGAAGCTAACATAAAAATGTAAAATCTTTATAATTAAAGAACCATGTCAGTGAACCCTCCCGTTGTATGCCCCGTAATGGCGTTGTTATCTCAAGTTCAAGTTCAAGTTCAAAATTTCTTTAT